>CM059836.1:25887780-25921927 GCA_030444775.1 Atalantia buxifolia | reverse complement strand
ACCGGCCCAAACTCCGGCGCCCCCGGCCCGACCCCCGCCCCGCCGGGGACCGGCGCCCCGATTGCCCCCGTCCGGCCGCCCAGGGCAGCAGGAAATCGGGCGTTCGGATTACCAAAAATGATTTAGATTTGAGTTTATATAGTTGGAACTCAAAAACTAGCCGTTATGCACTTTTTGCTCATAACCGGATTACCGTTTATGGTATCCCGAATTCCGCTTGCATGTTACCGTTAAGGCAAAAATTTGAATTTTTGAGTATCCTAATGCCGCTTGTGATATCCGGATTGCGTTTATGCTCCGTAACCTTTCGCCCGAATCGGATTACCGCTTAGCACAACCGATTGCCGCTTTATGCTCCGTGAAGCTTTATGCCCCATAACCGACTTCCGCTTAGCACAACCGATTGCCGCTTTATGCTCCGTGAAGCTTTCGCCCAATAACCGGATTACCGCTTACGAAACCGGATTGCCGCTTTTCATCCGGAGAGTTTTCGCCCCATAACCGGATTGCCGCTTAGCATAACCGATTGCCGCTTTCCATTCGGATGAATTCTGCCCGTAACCGAATTCCGTTTATCATATCCGAATGCCGCTTGCTACAGATAACGGTACAGCACACTGTTTGCTAAAATTATAGTTTGACCCCAAAACTTTACTGAAACTCAGTAGTATGGCCCAAAACGTTATAAAAATTTATAATTAAGTCCAATTTCAGAATTTGTAAAAATTACTTTGTGAATCCCAAAACATTCTAAAATTATGATATGACCCAAAATGCTATAAAACGTTTCAAATAAGTCTTTCTCCAAAATTTCAAGTAATACTTGTTGATTTCAAATATTTCAAAATTCTTTCAATTAAACCATAAACTTGAAAAACAACCAATTTCATAAAATTATTTTCCATTAGATATAAAACCTTTATAATTGAAAATAATGATTTATTTAAAATGTATGAAAAATAATTTAAGCTTTCAAAAACTTAATCATTCTTAATTTTGTTTGTTATCATCAAAATCAACATTATGTTAACATAAATGTTAACAATCTCCCCCTTTTTGATGATGACAAACATTTCATGTATTTAAAGAATGATTGAATAAATTACTCCCCCTAAATGTAAGTTCCCCTTACAATTTGAGCTTAAAAAAATTAATCATTCTTAATCTCGTTTGTTATCATCAAAATCATTATGTTAACATATATGTTAACAATCTCCCCCTTTTTGATGATGACAAACTTTCATGTATTTAAAGAATGATTCCATAAATTTCTCTCTTTAAAAGTAAGCTTCTCTTACAATTTGCCAATTAACAAATTTAAATACATGTATTCTTCTCCCCCTCATCATCAAAAAGAAAAACTTAATTGGCAAAGAAAAAGAGTAGAAAATTTTATAAATTTAAAAATATGTATTCTTCTCCCCCTTAATCATTAAAAAGAAAACTTAAAGGAAAATAATAAGATTAGCAAATTTTTATAAAAAAAAACATGTATTCTTCTCCCCCTTCATCATTAAAAAGAAAACTTCAAGGAAAAGAATAAGAGTAGTAAATTTGTTACCCATATTGTCCGAGTAGAAATTTTGATAGGATCTCCCCCTAACAACAAACATCACCTCAAATACAAGTTTAGTAATATTACTCCCAAATTATCATAAGTCATGATACAAGCCAACTCCACACGCAAATCATCACACTAAAAAATCATGAACCATCATTCTATCAATTACCAAATCAACAACTCACAACATAAAATTATCATATATAAAAAAAATATAATCAAATAATCATCATATCTCCAAATTCATCAAAATCAACATCATAATCACATATCAATCATCAAAACAATTCTCCTCCTTTTGACAACATCAAAATGATATATTATTTTGTCTCCCCCTTTGGACAATAAAAAAATTCAAAATGCATATTATCTAAAATCATATTGTATGCTCCCCCTAAATATATGGCCAATTTAAAATTTTAACCAAAATGATTTTATCCAAAAAAAATCATATTTATCTCCTCCTTTATCATAAAAAATAAATAGATGTAATCGAAACAAAATAATTAAAAATAATTCGATGAAGATATTACCCATTTTGTGCGAGCAAAAATTTCGGCAAAGTCTCTCCTAAAAAATGAACAAATCCTCGAATACGCAACATGGTTAAAAACACTTCCAAATAAGCTTAAACAATTATAACAAACCAACAACTCCATCAATTTATCAAGTAATACATATATAACCATCAATTATCAAAATTACTATAAATCCATGCTTACACCAAAAAAAAGAACATCTCAATGATTAATCAAGAAACAAAAACAATAAGCATGCAATTAACTAAAAAGTTATAACATAACAATTATCATCCTCAAAAACAACAATGCATATGAAAATGTAGGTGCACAATTTAATAAAGACCAAGGTAAAATCTATAAGGTGAGCACACATGGAAGAGGTACTTTAAAATACCCGAAATACACAAATTCGGTTTTGTAAAATAATGAGTGAAATGGATAAATTTAAACTGATTGTATTGATCCAAGAAATGATTTAAGGTAAGATATAATATGATTGAATCAAAAATTGGTGAAAGAAAGCTTAGATTTGAAGAGAGAGAAACGGAGAGGTACTGTTTTCACGCATGAGAGATGATGATGAAATGATGAAGAACAAGTGAAGAAATAATGATTGGAAAGTGCTTAATGAAGGTTAAATGCATGGGTAATGGTTTGAGAGATTGATCTTGGCATGAAATGAAGTGAGAAATAAAGGAAAATTGAATGAAAATAGAGGAGAGCCACTCACGGTTTTGGAGAGAGAGAGAACATGTGAAAAATGAAGAAGAAAAGATGAATAGCTTACAAACAAACGAATCCGGCTATCCGGATGTGCTTAACCGGTTATCCGGTTATGTCCAGCAAATGAAGATTGCGAATCCGGTATACCGGTTTGAAATAACCGGTTGTCCGAATGTGTTCCAGTAAGCACCAAACCAAATCCGGTTTGCCGGATTTAATAACCGGTTGACCGGTTTTTGTCCAGAAATAAAACTCTCTCAAACGGCTTACCGATTTTTGCCAATCCGGTTATCCGAAATTTAACCCGAGAGCAACCAAAGGGTATCCGGCTTACCGGTTTGATAAAACCGGTTATCCGAAACTTGATCCGAGAACAATCAATAAGAAAGCGGTTTTCCGGTTGATATAAAGAGGTATACCGGTTAGGCTTTGGAAAACATTTTTGAAATTTGGTGAGCTCTTAGACTTGTATTATACATACCAATTTATTTTTGGCTTAAAAATTGATTGATTTTAAATCATTTTGTGATTTAAAACAATTCAATAAGCCTTTTAATGCATGAAATATAAATGCAAACATATAACTCATCTATCATGCATACACATCATACAATCATCGAAATCAAACACACCACTTATCTATCATGCTTAAACACTTCAAAAACATTAATATCAAACAAATCCATCATAATGAGTTGATAAGCTATGATCATATATATATATAACCATACATCATAATAAAGCACTCAATGTTATACATAATGATAATTCCATCATGTAAGCATACAAGCATACTTTCACAAATTCAAGCTATTATCCATTTATCATGATTCATTCAACAAAATCAATATGGCAAGAATTGTTACCAAAACAATTAAATCATCTTGCCTCATCTTTTTCTCCCATATCATGATTGAATAATTATTCTCACAAGCTTTCATAAAGGAACTCTCCACCATTCCTTGTTTATGGTACCTACAAAAAAAATATTCAAGTTGTGTGCTTTGGTACCCAAATACTCTTGGGTCCTTGAGTGTTAGCAATGGTTCCTTTTGGAACCCAAATACATTTTACTCCATAATATGAATTTCTTTTAACTAGACATCTATTCTTCATGTGACCATTTTGATTGCAATAATGGCATGCAATTTGATCATTAATGGAGGTAGTTTTAACAAAATAACTCTTATAATATTTTTGCTTCAAATTTGGCTTATAACCAATACCTCCTTTGTCAAACACACATTTTTGTGAATTAAGCAAGTTATCTAACATCTTTTGCCCATTTGTAAATTTTAAGACAATCTCATTTAACTCATTGCTCTTCTCCTTAAGCACTTCATTTTCTTTTATTAACTCATTCACATGTGATTCTAAATGCTCATGTGAAGTGCTAGAATTCTCATTTGATAATGCAACTCTATTATGCAAAGTTTTATTCTCTAATTCTAGTACTTTAATCTTTGCACTTAGAGATTCATTTTTATTTGTGAGCTCTACCATTTTCTTTTTAAGACATGCATTCTTTTTACCAATTTTCATCCACTCATCATGTAATTCTTTAAAAGCATCATGTAATTCATCATAAGTAGGAAGATCATTTACCTCATCAAGTTCATCATCCGATTCATCTCCAATTGCCATGAGAGCTAGATTTGTCATTTCTTGATGCTCTTCATCATCACTTGTTTCCTCATCGCTATCATCCCATGTGGCTACCATTGCTTTCTTCTTGAGCTTATTGAGAAGAGGGCACTCCGATCTTATATGGCCAGGCTTCTTGCACTCATAACATTTGATTACTTCCTTCTTCTCCTTTCGGTTCTTGAGGTCTCTAAATTTTCTTCGCTCACTGGATTCCTTAAAAAATTTTCTGAACCTCTTAGCCAACATATCTATCTCCTCCTCATCCAGCTCGCTTTCCTCATCACTCTCATGTTTCGAGGCTTTGAGAGCAATGCTTTTCTTCTTCTCCTCATTACCTCTTTCGGCTGCTAAGTCTTCCTCATAAGAAATAAGAGAACCAATTAAATCATCAATAAGTAAGATATTTAAATCTTTGGCTTCCTCAATGGCAGTCCTTTTTGGTCTCCATTCTTTAGGTAGCGATCTAATGATTTTCTTAACCTTCTCGCTATTTGAAAAAGTCTTTCCTAGGGCTCCTAGAGTGTTCACTATGTCCGTAAATCTAGTGTACATAGAATACACACTCTCATTTTGTTCCATTTGGAACAACTCATATTGTCGAGTATACCTACTAATTTTAGACTCTTTCACTTGATTTGTGCCTTCATAAACAACTTCAAGTTTGTGCCAAATTTCATTAGCACTTTCGCAACTAGATACTCTATGAAACTCTTTCTTATCTAGTGCACAAAACAAGGCATTCATAGCTTTGGAATTTAGAGAAGCTTTTCTCTTTTCCAATCCATTCCATTCCAGTGAAGGTTTTGGAATATCTTCCCCGACATCATTTTTAGTCAAGGGCATAAATGGACCATCACAAACAACTTCCCAAATTTCATAATCTAGTGCTTGTAAATAAATTCTCATTCTAGTTTTCCAATATGGGTAGTCATTACCGTCAAAGAATGGTGGTCTAATTGTGGACTGTCCCTCCCTAAAGGTTGAGTCATTATGGGTTGCCATGGATCTTTAACTCTAGACGGTTAAGTCTACACAAGAGCACCTTGCTCTGATACCAAATGAAATACTAACTAGGCAACCCAAGAGGGGGGGTGAATTGGGATTTTAAAAATTAAGCTAAGCAAATCGCACAACAATTAAAACTAATGCCTTAATAAATTCGAAAACAATAAATTCAATGAAAGCACAATAATAAATGAGTAGGGGAAGAGAAAACAAACTCAAGGATTTTTACGTGGTTCGGCTATCCCCGCCTACGTCCACGCCTCCAAGCAACCCAAGCTTGAGGATTTCACTATCCAAGCCTTTCCAAGGCTTCAAATGTTTACAATTGACTTCCAAGGTGTCAATAAACCTTTACAACAAGAGATTATCCCCCAATCTCTTCACTCAAGTGTTTCCCACACTTATACACTCACAAATTTGATGAGAAAAATAAATATTACAACAAAAGCTCTCTTTAAGAGTGGATATGCAAATAATAGCACAATAAGAATTTAATCTATGATGATTTTCGAATTTGAAGCTCAATATATGTTGTGTGCACTTGTTGATGCTTGCCAAGATTACCAAAAATGATTTGGATTTGAGTTTATATAGTTGGAACTCAAAAACTAGCCGTTATGCACTTTTTGCTCATAACCGGATTACCGTTTATGGTATCCGGAATTCCGCTTGCATGTTACCGTTAAGGCAAAAATTTGAATTTTTGAGTATCCGGAATGCCGCTTGTGATATCCGGATTGCCGTTTATGCTCCAGAACCTTTCTGCCTCGTAACCGGATTACCGTTTAGCACAACCGGATTGCCGTTTATGCTCCAGAAGCTTTCTGCCCCATAACCGGACTTCCGTTTAGCACAACCGGATTGCCGTTTATGCTCCAGAAGCTTTCTGCCCAATAACCGGATTACCGCTTACGAAATCCGGATTGCCGCTTTTCATCCGGAGAGTTTCTGCCCCATAACCGGATTGCCGTTTAGCATAACCGGATTGCCGCTTTCCATTCGGATGAATTCTGCCCCGTAACCGGAATTCCGTTTATCATATCCGGAATGCCGCTTGCTACAGTAACGGTACAGTGCACTGTTTGCTAAAATTATAGTTTGACCCCAAAACTTTACGAAACTGTAGTATGGCCCAAAACGTTATAAAAATTTATAATTAAGTCCAATTTCAGAATTTGTAAAAATTACTTTGTGAATCCCAAAACATTCTAAAATTATGATATGACCCAAAATGCTATAAAACGTTTCAAATAAGTCTTTCTCCAAAATTTCAAGTAATACTTGTTGATTTCAAATATTTCAAAATTCTTTCAATTAAACCATAAACTTGAAAAACAACCAATTTCATAAAATTATTTTCCATTAGATATAAAACCTTTATAATTGAAAATAATGATTTATTTAAAATGTATGAAAAATAATTTAAGCTTTCAAAAACTTAATCATTCTTAATTTTGTTTGTTATCATCAAAATCAACATTATGTTAACATAAATGTTAACAATCTCCCCATTTTTGATGATGACAAACATTTCATGTATTTAAAGAATGATTGAATAAATTACTCCCCCTAAATGTAAGTTCCCCTTACAATTTGAGCTTAAAAAAATTAATCATTCTTAATCTCGTTTGTTATCATCAAAATCATTATGTTAACATATATGTTAACACCGGCGGGACTTCGACCGGCGGGACACTGGGGCGGGGGGCAACGCGATGGGGGGGTTGGCGGCCGCCGGTTTGACGGGCGAAAAATGGGCAAGTTTTATGGCCGAAAAATGAGGGGGGCCGTAACTCATGATCCGGGGCCCCGATTGCGGTGCCGTTTCGACCGGCGGGACACTGGGGCGGGGGGCAACGCGATGGGGGGGTTGGCGGCCGCCGGTTTGACGGGCGAAAAATGGGCAAGTTTATGGCCGAACGCCCGATTTCGCCGTTTTCGGCCCCTCGGGGGGCGGCCGGTGGCCGGTTTGTGGGGGCAAGTTTTTGCCGGGGCGCCGGTCCCAGCGGGGCTGCTGGTCGGTCGGGCCCGGGCGGGCGCGGCCCCGGCCGGGCAGGTGGGCTATAGCACAGTTATGGCGGGACGGGGCCCCAAAGGGGGGGCCGTAACTCATGATCCGGGGCCCCGATTGCGGTGCCGTTTCGACCGGCGGGACACTGGGGCGGGGGGCAACGCGATGGGGGGGTTGGCGGCCGCCGGTTTGACGGGCGAAAAATGGGCAAGTTTTATGGCCGAAAAATGAGGGGGGCCGTAACTCATGATCAGGGCCCGATGCGGTGCCGTTTCGACCGGCGGGACAACTGGGGCGGGGGGAGCGCGATGGGGGTTAGCGGCCGCCCGGTTTGTGAGCGAAAAATGGGCAAGTTTATGGCCGAACGCCCGATTTCGCCGTTTTCGGCCCCTCGGGGGGCCGACCGGGGGGCGCCGGTCCCCGGCGGGGGCTGCCGGTCGGGGCCGGGCGGGCGCGGCCCCCGGCCGGGGCCCGGGTGGGCTATAGCACACGGTCGGGACCGGCCCCAAAGGGGGGGCCGTAACTCATGATCCGGGGCCCCGATTGCGGTGCCGTTTCGACCGGCGGGACACTGGGGCGGGGGGCAACGCGATGGGGGGGTTGGCGGCCGCCGGTTTGACGGGCGAAAAATGGGCAAGTTTTATGGCCGAAAAATGAGGGGGGCCGTAACTCATGATCCGGGGCCCCGATTGCGGTGCCGTTTCGACCGGCGGGACACTGGGGCGGGGGGCAACGCGATGGGGGGGTTGGCGGCCGCCGGTTTGACGGGCGAAAAATGGGCAAGTTTATGGCCGAACGCCCGATTTCGCCGTTTTCGGCCCCTCGGGGGGCGGCCGGTGGCCGGCGGGGGCCGACCGGGGGGCGCCGGTCCCCGGCGGGGGCTGCCGGTCGGGGCCGGGCGGGCGCGGCCCCCGGCCGGGGCCCGGGTGGGCTATAGCACACGGTCGGGACCGGCCCCAAAGGGGGGGCCGTAACTCATGATCCGGGGCCCGGTGCGGTGCCGTTTCGGCCGGCGGGACAACTGGGCGGGGGCAGCGATGGGGGTTAGCGGCCGCCCGGTTTGTGAGCGAAAAATGGGCAAGTTTATGGCGAAAAATGAGGGCCGTAACTCATGATCAGGGCCGATTGCGGTGCCGTTTCGACCCGGCGGGACAACTGGGGCGGGGGCAGCGATGGGGGTTAGCGGCGGCCGCCCGGTTTGTGAGCGAAAAATGGGCAAGTTTATGGCGAACGCCCGATTCGCCGTTTCGGCCCCTCGGGCGGCGGTGGCAGCGGGGGCCCGACCGGGGGGCGCCGGTCCCCGGCGGGGGCTGCCGGTCGGGGCCGGGCGGGCGCGGCCCCCGGCCGGGGCCCGGGTGGGCTATAGCACACGGTCGGGACCGGCCCCAAAGGGGGGGCCGTAACTCATGATCCGGGGCCCCGATTGCGGTGCCGTTTCGACCGGCGGGACACTGGGGCGGGGGGCAACGCGATGGGGGGGTTGGCGGCCGCCCGGTTTGTGAGCGAAAAATGGGCAAGTTTTATGGCCGAAAAATGGGGGGGGCCGTAACTCATGATCCGGGGCCCCGATTGCGGTGCCGTTTCGACCGGCGGGACACTGGGGCGGGGGGCAACGCGATGGGGGGGTTGGCGGCCGCCCGGTTTGTGAGCGAAAAATGGGCAAGTTTATGGCGAAAAATGCCTCATGATTCGCCGTTTTCGGCCCCTCGGGGCGGCGGTGGCAGCGGGGCCCGGCCGGCGCCGGTCCCAGCGGGGCTGCTGCCGGTCGGGGCCGGGCGGGCGCGGCCCCCGGCCGGGGCCCGGGTGGGCTATAGCACACGGTCGGGACAGGCCCCAAAGGGGGGCCGTAACTCATGATCCGGGGCCGATGCGGTGCCGTTTCGGCCGGCGGGACAGGGCGGGGAGCAGCGATGATGGGGTTTAGCGGCCGCCCGGTTTGTGAGCGAAAAATGGGCAAGTTTATGGCGAAAAAATGAGAGGCGTAACTCATGATCCGGGGCCCCGATTGCGGTGCCGTTCGGCCGTGGGACAACTGGGGCGGGGGCAGCGATGGGGGTTAGCGGCCGCCCGGTTTGTGAAGCGAAAAATGGGCAAGTTTATGGCGAAAAATAGAAGCCGTTTGATCGGCCTCGGGCGGCCGCCGGTGGCGGTGGCGCCATGACCAAGCGCGTCCCAGCCCGGACTGCAGTCGGGGCGGGCGGCGGCGCGGCCCCGGCCGGGGCCGGGGCAGGTGGCTATAGCACAAAATGTCGGGACCCGGCCCCAAAGGGGCCGTAACTCATGATCCGGGCCCCCGATTGCGGTGCCGTTTCGCCCGGCGGGACACTGGGGCGGGGAGCAACGATGATGGGGGTTAGCGGCCGCCCGGTTTGTGAGCGAAAAATGGGCAAGTTTTATGGCGAAAAATGAGGGGTAACTCATGATCGGGGCCCGATTGCGGTGCCGTTTCGACCGTGGGACACTGGGGCGGGGAGCAGCGATGGGGGTTAGCGGCCGCCCGGTTTGTGAAGCGAAAAATGGGCAAGTTTATGGCGAAAAATGCCCGATTCGCCGTTTCGGCCCCTCGGGCGGCCGGTGGCAGCGGGGCAGCCGACCCGGCGCGCGGTCCCAGCGGGGCTGCCCGGTCGGGGGGCGGCGGCCCCGGCCCGGCCGGGGCAGGTGGCTATAGCGCAGTCGGGACCGGCCCCAAAGGGCCGTAACTCATGATCCGGGGCCCGATGCGGTGCCGTTTCGGCCGGCGGGACAACGGGGCGGGGCAGCGATGGGGGTTAGCGGCCGCCCGGTTTGTGAGCGAAAAATGGGCAAGTTTTATGGCGAAAAATGAGGGCCGTAACTCATGATCAGGGCCCGATTGCGGTGCCGTTTCGACCGGCGGACAGGGGCGGGGGCAGCGATGGGGGTTAGCGGCCGCCGGTTTGTGAAGCGAAAAATGGGCAAGTTTATGGCGAAAAACCGTTTTCCCGTTTCGGCCCCTCGAAAGGCGGCGGTGGCCGTGGGGGCCCGGCCGAAGCGCCGGTCCCAGCCCGGGCTGCCGGTCGGGGCAGGCGGGCGGCCCCCGGCCGGGGCCCGGGTGGGCTATAGCACACGGTCGGGACCGGCCCCAAAGGGGGGGCCGTAACTCATGATCCGGGGCCCCGATTGCGGTGCCGTTTCGACCGGCGGGACACTGGGGCGGGGGGCAACGCGATGGGGGGGTTGGCGGCCGCCGGTTTGACGGGCGAAAAATGGGCAAGTTTTATGGCCGAAAAATGAGGGGGGCCGTAACTCATGATCCGGGGCCCCGATTGCGGTGCCGTTTCGGCCGGCGGGACACTGGGGCGGGGAGCAGCGATGGGGGTTAGCGGCCGCCCGGTTTGTGAGCGAAAAATGGGCAAGTTTATGGCGAAAAATTGATTCGCCGTTTCGGCCTCGAAGCGGCCGGTGGCCGGCGGGGCCGACCGAGGGGCGCCGGTCCCCGGCGGGGGCTGCCGGTCGGGGCCGGGGCGCGCGGCCCCGGCCGGGCCGGGTGGGCTATAGCACAGTCGGGACCCGGCCCCAAAGAGGCCGTAACTCATGATCCGGGGCCCGATTGCGGTGCCGTTTCGGCCGCGGGACAGGGGCGGGGGCAGCGATGATGGGGTTAGCGGCCGCCCGGTTTGTGAGCGAAAAATGGGCAAGTTTTATGGCGAAAAAAAGGGCCGTAACTCATGATCCGGGGCCCCGATTGCGGTGCCGTTTCGACCGGCGGGACACTGGGGCGGGGGGCAACGCGATGGGGTTAGCGCGGCCGCGGTTTGTGAGCGAAAAATGGGCAAGTTTATGGCGAAAAATGCGCCCGATTCGCCGTTTTTTTCGAAGCGGCCGGTGGCAGCGGGGGCCCGACCGGCGCCCGGTCCCAGGGGCTGCCGGTCGGGGCCGGGCGGGCGCGGCCCCCGGCCGGGGCCCGGGTGGGCTATAGCACACGGTCGGGACCGGCCCCAAAGGGGGGGCCGTAACTCATGATCCGGGGCCCCGATTGCGGTGCCGTTTCGACCGGCGGGACACTGGGGCGGGGGGCAACGCGATGGGGGGGTTGGCGGCCGCCGGTTTGACGGGCGAAAAATGGGCAAGTTTTATGGCCGAAAAATGAGGGGGGCCGTAACTCATGATCCGGGGCCCCGATTGCGGTGCCGTTTCGACCGGCGGGACACTGGGGCGGGGGGCAACGCGATGGGGGGGTTGGCGGCCGCCGGTTTGACGGGCGAAAAATGGGCAAGTTTATGGCCGAACGCCCGATTTCGCCGTTTTCGGCCCCTCGGGGGGCGGCCGGTGGCCGGCGGGGGCCGACCGGGGGGCGCCGGTCCCCGGCGGGGGCTGCCGGTCGGGGCCGGGGCCCGGGTGGGCTATAGCACACGGTCGGGACCGGCCCCAAAGGGGGGGCCGTAACTCATGATCCGGGGCCCCGATTGCGGTGCCGTTTCGACCGGCGGGACACTGGGGCGGGGGGCAACGCGATGGGGGGGTTGGCGGCCGCCGGTTTGACGGGCGAAAAATGGGCAAGTTTTATGGCCGAAAAATGAGGGGGGCCGTAACTCATGATCCGGGGCCCCGATTGCGGTGCCGTTTCGACCGGCGGGACACTGGGGCGGGGGGCAACGCGATGGGGGTTAGCGGCCGCCCGGTTTGTGGCGAAAAATGGGCAAGTTTATGGCGAAAAACGATTCGCCGTTTTTCGGCCCCTCGGGGCGGCAGTGGCAGCGGGCCCGACCGGCGCGCCGGTCCCAGCGGGGCTGCTGCGGTCGGGGCGGCGGGCGCGGCCCGGCCGGGCCGGGTGGGCTATAGCACAGTCGGGACCCGGCCCCAAAGGGGGGGCCGTAACTCATGATCAGGGCCCGATGCGGTGCCGTGGCGGCGGGGGGGGGGGGGGGGGGGGGGGCAGGGGGGTGGGGGGGTTGGCGGCCGCCGGTTTGACGGGCGAAAAATGGGCAAGTTTTATGGCCGAAAAATGAGGGGGGCCGTAACTCATGATCCGGGGCCCCGATTGCGGTGCCGTTTCGACCGGCGGGACACTGGGGCGGGGGGCAACGCGATGGGGGGGTTGGCGGCCGCCGGTTTGACGGGCGAAAAATGGGCAAGTTTATGGCCGAACGCCCGATTTCGCCGTTCGGCCCCTCGGCGGCGGCGTGTGGCGGGGGCCCGCCGAAGCGCCCGGTCCCCGGCGGGGGCTGCCGGTCGGGGCCGGGCGGGCGCGGCCCCCGGCCGGGGCCCGGGTGGGCTATAGCACACGGTCGGGACCGGCCCCAAAGGGGGGGCCGTAACTCATGATCCGGGGCCCCGATTGCGGTGCCGTTTCGACCGGCGGGACACTGGGGCGGGGGGCACCGCGATGGGGGTTGGCGGCCGCCGGTTTGACGGGCGAAAAATGGGCAAGTTTTATGGCCGAAAAATGGGGGGGGCCGTAACTCATGATCCGGGGCCCCGATTGCGGTGCCGTTTCGACCGGCGGGACACTGGGGCGGGGGCAACGCGATGGGGGTTAGCGGCCGCCCGGTTTGTGAGCGAAAAATGGGCAAGTTTATGGCCGAACGCCCGATTTCGCCGTTTTCGGCCCCTCGGGGGGCGGCCGGTGGCAGCGGGGCCCGCCGGGCGCGCCGGTCCCAGCGGGGGCTGCGTCGGGGCAGGCGGGCGGCGCGGCCCCGGCCGGGGCCGGTGGGCTATAGCACAGTCGGGACCCGGCCCAAAGGGGCCGTAACTCATGATCCGGGGCCCGATTGCGGTGCCGTTTCGGCCGGCGGGACAACGGGGGCGGGGAGCGATGGGGGTTAGCGGCCGGTTTGTGGCGAAAAATGGGCAAGTTTATGGCGAAAAATGAGGGGGTAACTCATGATCGGGCCCGATGCGGTGCCGTTTCGACCCGGCGGGACAACTGGGCGGGGAGCAGCGATGGGGGTTAGCGGCGCGGTTTGTGAGCGAAAAATGGGCAAGTTTATGGCGAAAAATGCCGCCCCGTTCGCCGTTCCCCCTGTGGCCGGTGGCAGCGAGGCCCGGGCCAAGGCGCCCCGTCCCAGGGGATGCCCGGGCGGGAGTCGGGGCGCGGCCCGGCCCCCGGGGCAGGTGGCTATAGCACGGTCGGGACCGGCCCCAAAGGGGCCGTAACTCATGATCCGGGGCCCGATTGCGTGCCGTTTCGGCCCGCGGACAACTGGGGCGGGGCAGCAGCGATGGGGGTTAGCGGCCGCCGGTTTGTGAAGCGAAAAATGGGCAAGTTTTATGGCGAAAAAATGAGGGCCGTAACTCATGATCGGGCCCGATTGCGGTGCCGTTTCGACCGGCGGGACACTTGGGCGGGGGGCAACGCGATGGGGGTTAGCGGCCGCCCGGTTTGTGGCGAAAAATGGGCAAGTTTATGGCGAAAAATGCCCGATTCGCCGTTTTTTTTTGACGGCCCTCGATGATCGGCCGGTGGCAGCGAGGCCCGGCCGGCGCCGGTCCCAGCGGGGCATTTTACTGCCGGTCGGGGCAGGATGGGGGTTAATTTGGCCGGCGGCCAGGTGGGTTTGAAGCTATAAATCGGGACCGGCCCCAAAGGGGGGGCCGTAACTCATGATCCGGGGCCCCGATGGCGGTGCCGTTTCGCCCGGCGGGACACGGGGGCGGGGGGCAACGCGATGGGGGGGTTGGCGGCCGCCGGTTTGACGGGCGAAAAATGGGCAAGTTTTATGGCCGAAAAATGAGGGGTAACTCATGATCAGGGCCCGATTGCGGTGCCGTTTAAACACCGGGGGGGGCAACGCGATGGGGGTTAGCGGCCGCCCGGTTTGTGGCGAAAAATGGGCAAGTTTATGGCGAAAAATGAGATTCGCCGTTCATGATCCTCGGCCCCGATTGCAGTGCGTTTGACCCGGCCGGGACCAGGCTGCTGGGCGGGGTCAGCGATGGGGGTTAGCCCGCCGGTTTGTGGGCTAAAAATGGGCAAGTTTTATGGCCCGGCCCCAAAATGGGGGGCCGTAACTCATGATCCGGGCCCGGTGCAGTGCCCGTTTCGGCCGCGGGACACTGGGCGGGGGCAGCGATGGGGGTTAGCGGCCGCCCCGGTTTGTGGCGAAAAATGGGCAAGTTTTATGGCGAAAAATGAGGGGGCCGTAACTCATGATCCGGGGCCCGATGCGGTGCCGTTCGGCCGTGAGACAGGGGCGGGGGCAACGATGGGGGTTAGCGGCCGCCCGGTTTGTGAAGGCGAAAAATGGGCAAGTTTATGGCGAAAAATGACGCCCGTTCGCCGTTCGGCCCCTCGGGGGCCGTAACTCATGATCGGCCGGCCCGAGCCAGCGCCCGGTCCCAGGGAGGCTGCGGTCGGGCGGGGCAAATAATGGGCCCCGGCCGGGCCGGGTGGGCTATAGCAATCGGACCGGCCCCAAAATGAGGCCGTAACTCATGATCCGGGGCCCCGATTGCGGTGCCGTTCGGCCGGCGGACACAACGGGGCAACGATAGGGGGGTTAGCGGCCGGTTTGACGGGCGAAAAATGGGCAAGTTTTATGGCCGAAAAATGAGGGGGGCCGTAACTCATGATCCGGGGCCCCGATTGCGGTGCCGTTTCGACCGGCGGGACACTGGGGCGGGGGGCAACGCGATGGGGGGGTTGGCGGCCGCCGGTTTGACGGGCGAAAAATGGGCAAGTTTATGGCCGAACGCCCGATTTCGCCGTTTTCGGCCCCTCGGGGGGCGCCGGTCCCCGGCGGGGGCTGCCGGTCGGGGCCGGGCGGGCGCGGCCCCCGGCCGGGGCCCGGGTGGGCTATAGCACACGGGACCCGGCCCCCCAAGGGGGCCGTAACTCATGATCCGGGCCCCGATGCGGTGCTGCGTTCGACCGGCGGGACAGGGGCGGGGCAACGCGATGGGGGTTAGCGGCCCGGTTTGTGAGCGAAAAATGGGCAAGTTTTATGGCGAAAAAATGAGAGGGGCCGTAACTCATGATCCGGGCCCAGGTGCGGTGTTCGGCCGGCGGGACATCAAGGGGGCAACGATGGGGGTTGGCGGCTGTTGTGCAAATTTTGTTGAACTCGCAAGCGCACGAATCTATTGTAGAATAGATTAACGGTGACGAGTGTCGATCCCACGAGGAGGTGAATTTTAATTGTGTGTAGAATTAATTATGTAAATGGGTTGTTGTATTTTTGGAGAAATTGATTTAAAGGATGCTAGAATTTAAATGGGAATAGCGGAATTAAATTGAATTGGAAACTATTGAAATAAAGTGCTTGGGTATCTGGATCCGTATCAACATGCACCATGGGCTAAATATTCCTTATTAATACCAATTAAATCATGAGGGGGGAATCCACACCTCATGAACCACGCTCTAATCAATATGGTGCTAAGGGCTTATCGTGCCAAATAATAATAACCTTATACTAGGGTGCCGGTAAAACCAGGGCGGTAACTAGACAAGATTATTATTATTTGTCGACGAAAAGTCAAAACCTCCACAGAAATTAGAGGGGAAGAGAAAATAAATTTACCAAATAAAGCCCATGACACATGTTGAGACTTCACCTTCAACCCAAGCTTGAAAGAAAATTAGCTACTCATTATTGAACTAGGGGTAAAATGGGAATTTTATTAAAATACGTAGAAAATACAAGATGGAGAGAGAATTACAGAAAACTAAGCTCAAAAATGGATTCAGGGGTCTCAAATTAGGGGGGGGAGGCCCCCTTTTTATAGATACATTGAGTGAATCATGGCCATCGGATTAAAAATAGTTTGGATGCACAAGATTGCGCCACGTCATCAGTGAACAGTAACACGGTTTGACCACGGGTTTGACCACGCGGTTTGAACAGTAACACGGTTTGCACACGGTTTGAACAAAGAACGCTGTGCGAACGATGTCGTGAATGATATCCATGAACAAGACTGCGCATACATGTGAATAGTGCCGTACGTGTGAACAGTGCCATTTTCCTTTTATGCTCCTCTTAAGGTTTTCGACTGTCCTGAGTTCAAAAGTGACGTCCGTTTTGCTATCCGAAATCTCGTTCATTCTGAAATGACCATAATACCCCTAAAATACACAAAATACTTAATTAAAACAAAACATATATAATTAAATAACAAAGGATTTAAATAAATAAAATTAGAGATGTTAGTGAGATTTGAAGTGTAAAATGATGAATTTCTCCTTTATAAATATACACTTTCTAACACTCAACACACCCCCCAACCAGCTTATTGCTAGTCCCTAGCAAATAAAGCGAAAATAAAACTCAAACTCAAATTTTTTTTTTTTAAACAAACTTGTTTATTCAATCAGACTAATGACAACAATCAAATAAAAGTATAAGCATTATCTCCAGTCTAAAGAAACATCACACCCACATCAACCATCCACATGAATCAACCAAGTAAATACAGCTACTTTCAAAAATGACATGTCAAACCCCAAAATCTCACCGGTAATAGTGACACTCTCACAAGGAAATTAAACCCAATAAAAATTGTCACTTCAATGAATGATAAATGGAGTGAAGATAGTAAAGAAATAATATCACACACTCTCACCAAGATGAAAAGAATATGCCCACAACTTAGAAATAACACGATCTCAAGTCAAACAAAATGCTAGTCAACCCAATTTATTTACTTCTTTTTTTTTTTTAATTATTATGCATTACAACATCTTTTAGCCCATATAACTAGCTTCTACTTAGGACTATAGTTCCCTAAAATCAAGAAGGACTTTTATTAGGATGTAACGTAGGCTAGGGACATGGCTAACAAAGAAAGGAAAATAGAGAAAACAAAATACATGTTTGAGAAAAATAATATCTTTTGGAAGAAAAAAAAAATGCATTTCACTTATTGAATTATATATCTCTCTCTCTTTTTTTTTCTTTTTTTTTTTTGTTTTAGAGATTTTTTTTTTCTTTTTTTTTCTTTTTTTTTTCTCTTTTTTTTTTTGGTTATTGTACAACTTTACTAAACAAAATAATTATTTATATTTTTCTCAAACATGAATAGGTGATGGAACTTTGTAAGATATCGGGTAATACTCCAAATTGGAGTGGGTCAAGATGATAAGTTGACAAAGAAAAGGTTTTTTTTTTTTTTTTTTTTTATAAAAGGCTCAAAAGGGCTAACTATGGATATTTCACATAAGGGATGGCTAGAAAGGCTCAAACGGGTCAAAGATGGCCTTTCCATCATCTTTTAGGGCTCTAGATAATCCTCCATATCTACTAGTTAAATGGACCTTTAAATGTAGCAACGCAATTTTTTTTTTTTTTTAAAGGGTTGACTCAAGGAAATTTAAAAATCATGTATAAAATAATAATCTTTGCTAAGCTTGTATGAAGAATGGGCAAAAAGGTTACTCTCAAGAAAAAATAATAGGCTCAAAAGCTCACTTGGTATTCATTATGACATGTCAATTCTTTCAAGCAACTCATATTTATCTCCGACATCAACATGTAGAGTAGCAAACATAGTGTAACATCACTTAAGACCAAAGATAATACAAATACTAAAATTTGAAAATCATCATGCCATCCAAAAATAAAAACAAAATCACACTATTTTTTTTTTTTAAAAAAAAACAACATTCTACCCCCCAACCTATTCTAAACATGAAAGGAAAATATGCATGCAGAAATGTGAAAATAATGCAGAAAAATTAATTGAAAATGTTACACTTAAAATGATAGAAAAATGATTTTTTTTTTTTAAACTAAGAAGATGCGTTTCTAGAGGCACTACACTCTATATTCAGCCATCTTCGACTCAAAATTTGAAAATGCATATTTATAAAGGAGAAGTCAAAAGGTTAGAAGGATCACACGAAAAATAAAAAATTTTTTTTTTATTTTTTTTATTTTTTTTATTTTTTTTAACTAAGAAGATGCGTTTCTAGAGTAACTACACTCCATATTCAGCCATCTTCAACACAAGCGATTAGCAACAGATTAGTTTCTACAACAAAAAATTAGTAAAAACTTAACCAACATTCCACATTGTCAACTATCCCCTCCCCCAACGAGAACTAAACATTGTCCTCAATGTTTTAAAGGAAAAAAGTAGAGTTTAGAAGACATCACACAGGTGGTGTAACACGAAAGAAAAATATTTACTGAGGCGGAGATTTAAATCTAATTTGTACTTCTTCTGCTGCTATTGTTACCATCGTTATTTGTACACTCCAACACCAAGGTCTTGGGATCGCTCTGGTTGATAAACATGTAGCAGATCAAGTAGCTCATTAGCGTGTGAGAGCACAAATAAAAAGCTTTTCACCGTAGAGGGAATGAAGTAGTTTTTATTGCATGGTTAAGAAATGCGATAAAGCCATCATAAAAATTATTGACATTTAACAAACCGATGGGTTTTACGATGAATGTGCGAGATGGGCCCAAGATGCTAAAGTGATAAGTGCCTCTAGAGTTGCAAGATCTCTGGTAAGAAAATAAAAGCATCGGCATGATTAAGCATTTCGGTTATTCTTTCTTGCATACACGAGACAACTAACTCTTCTCAGTCGGTGAGTTAGACAAGCGACCCAAAGGTTTTAGGGCTTGTGGTATGATGCCTAACACTTGACTTCCTCGACAAAAGCGATTTACGAGACCAATTTCGATAACCCTCGGTCACCTCCGCCGTATACTAAGTGTAATTTTCTCTCTGCTATGTTTCGACCAAGATCAATGGCTGCCTCAAAGAACTCTTTATATTTGCCATAGTTAAATCCGGAAAGCACACAAATGTTCTTGAATTGTTTATTGGGAGTAGCTGCCATTATGATACTTCTCAAAAATAATTTGTGAGTGTAAACGAAAAGAATCATATTTAAGGATCTTGGCGGCAATGGGTCACAGCTGTGAATGAGGTGTCATGTCTATGTCAATTAATCGTGTAATGCACATGGCTTGAGAGTCAAAAAGGAAACAGTAAAAAGGAAAAGCAAGTAATGACAAATATAAAATTATTAAAGACAATAATGCAAATGGTAAAACAACAGTAAAATAAAACAACAGTAAAGTAAAAGGATATTTACAGGTAGTTGCGGCGTGGCTCACATCTTCCTCGGTTTTACGTCCGAAAGCGGCTTCAACGCCCTCATGGGTCGAGGATAGGCTTCCCATCCATTTTCTTATAAAGCGGCAAGCAGTCGTTTATAGTCGATTCAGAGGCTGTATCGTGCATGCTCTTTCTGGAATGATGGCCATAACTGGAGAATCGCTCCTTGCACATATCCACTAGGATGCGTTTCAAGAGACAAAAGAATATCATCCAGTGACTCGCTTATTCAAGCCATCCAATAAATTGAATCTTATCTTCTCTGTTATCAGACACCATTCCTAAAGAACATCGTTTTTTATCGCATATCATTCTGGCACACTTATGACAAGCAATAGAAATTCTTTGAGCTCTTCGCTTTCTTGCGTAATTTCTTTTACCACAACCAGGCATGTATGCAATAAATTTAGGAGGCAACTCACCTGCCAAGCGTACTTTGGCCTCTATTAACTAGCGGATATCAGCAGGTATGTTATTCCTCATGAGCAATCGCATGCGTTCGGACCGAACTTTATAGATTGTAAGGAGGGCATTCTGAGGAAGTGAAGGGAATCGATTGTGAAGCTTTGCCAAGATCTCATTTCTATCCATACCTTCACCTCAGAAGATCAGTAATTGTGGGAAACTGAAGTAACTGACTTGATTGTCACGAATCTGCCGTTATCCGCCACTTGGCCAGGGTGACAAACTAAAACACACAAACTAAAACACACAAACGAAGTAACAAATAAAAACACACAAAGAAAATCACAATCGTCCTCTTATGGAATTTACCTCAAGCTCCAACTGGATGTTGTAGACACTGCTCTCAATGTCTCTGAGTTGGCTTTCTAAATCCTCAACGTGGGATATTAACTCCGGTGGTTGTAGCTTCCAAATACGATGTGTTTTACAAAATCGTATCTGGCCTCTAAGATGAGATTGGACACGTTGAAGTCTTCTAAGGATGTTCAAGAGGAACTGTCTCATGATTAAAAGTGATAAAAGAAAACTTAATGGTTAAACAAACACACTTATGCACAAATGATTTCAATTAGCAGAAGAAAATAAATAAATAAATAAATAAATCACCGAAAAGAAAAATCTTAATTCAAATATGGTGGGTCACTTAAATTTATTTCGGTGTCCTCTCCATGTGGTTGGTACTCTAGATATGGCTTTAATCTTTGACCATTAACTTTAAACGTGACACCATTTTTTGGGTCCTTAATTTCAATTGCCCCATGTGGAAAAACAGTGTGAACAATGAAGGGGCCGGACCATCGAGCGTAGCTTACACGGGAATAAATGCAAGCGAGAATTGAATAAAAGTACTTTCGACACAGGTGAAAGATTTTCTCATGTCTGCTTATCATGAAAGACTTTCATTCGTTGCTTGTAAACCTTGGCATTTTAAGTATGCATCATTCGAATTTCTTCAAGTTCTGCCATTTATGTCGTCTTTACGAGCCCGACTTGCTGCATGTCAAAATTGAATTTCTTGATGGCCCGATCGCCACGATGCTCGAGTTCCACGGTAGGTGGCAAGCTTTTCCATACACTAGCACTTTGTAGGGTGACATCCCAATTGGGGTTTTGAGCGCGTTCTATATGCCCATAATGCATCATCAAGTCTTAATGACCAATCTTTTAATGCAGGCCTCACGGTCTTTTCTAAGATGTGCTTTATTTCTCGATTAGAGATCTCAACTTGCCACTTTGGTTTTGCGGATGATACGGAGTCGCCACTTTATGAGTGATGGAGTACTTTGTCAAAAGTGCTTTGAATGATTTGTTACAAAAGTGGGTACCACCATCACTGATTATCGTTCGAGGAATCCAAAGCGTGAAACAATGTTGCTCTTCAAAAACCCTATCACCACTTTATGATCATTGGTTCTGCATGGAATTGCCTCTACCCATTTTGAAACATAGTCAACAGCAACCAATATGTATTGATGGCCAAAAGATGGAGGAAAGGGTCCCATGAAGTCGATACCCCATACATCAAAAATCTCAACCACTAAAATTGGATTTAGTGGCATCATGTTCCTTCGTGTAATGCTCCCCATTCGTTGACACCTATCACATGAAGAACAAAAGGTGTAAGCATCTCGAAATATAGTTGGCCAATAGAAACCACATTGTAGAACTTTAGTCCACTGTTTTCTTAAGCTGAAATGGCCTCCACAAGCTTGTTCATGGCGAAACGAAAGGATGTTATGAACTTCATTCTCTGGACACATCGTCGAATAATTTGATCTGCACAATACTTAAGCAGATAGGGGTCATCCCGAGAAAAAATTCTTTATTTCCAAAAGAATTTAGCCTTGTCTTGCTTGGTCAATGCTCTGGAAGTTTACCTGTAACAAGATAATTAACTATATCAGCATACCAAGGAAATTCTTCCACACTCATTAATTGTTCATCTGGAAATGACTCATTCAATGTTAAGGGTTACGTGTTGATGTCAAAGTGGAGGCGAGAGAGATGGTCGACCCACAACATTTTGAGAACCTTTCTTATCTTTGAATTCCAAGTCAAACTCCTGCAAAAGTAACACCCAACGAATTAGTCTAGCTTTTGCATCTTTCTTTGTGAGAAGATATTTGAGAGCGGCATGATGATCTGTGAATACAATTATTTTACAACCAATGAGATAAGATCGAAATTTTTCTAATGCAAACACTCTTTTGCTAGCATTTCTTTTTGATAGTTGAATAGTTCAAGCGTGCATCGTTCAATGTCATACTAGCATAGTAAATAACATGAGAATTCGATCTACTCTTTGTCCTATCTTGCTCTCTTTGCATGTCGGATGCATCACACATAAGCTCAAATGGTAAGCTCCGGTTTGGTGGCTGAATGATGGGTGATGCGTCAACAATTGCTTTAACTTTTCAAATGCTACAAGACATGAATCATCAAAGATAAAATGTGCATCCTTAGCAAGTAAATTGCATAAGGGTCTAGAAACTTTGCTAAAATCTTTAATGAAACGTCTATAAAAACCGCATGCCCAAGGAAAGATCTTACTTCTCATTTGTTTTTTAGGTGAAGGTAGATTAGAAATGAGATCCACCTTGGCTTTGTCAACCTCAATACCTTTGCATGAAATGATGTGACCGAGAACTATACCTTGTTTTACCATAAAATGGCATTTCTCCCAATTTAAGACCAAATTCTTCTCTATACATCTCTGCAAAACTTGTGTTAGATGATGTAAACATTGATCAAATGAATCTCCAAAAATAGAAAAATCATCCATAAAGACCTCAAGAAACCATTCAACCATATCAGAAAAAATACTTAACATCGTTAAAATGTAGCAGGTGCATTACATAATCTAAACGGCATTCTCCTATATGCAAAAATGCCAAAAGGGCAAGTGAAAGTGGTTTTCTCTTGATCTTTTGGTGCTATGGGAATCTGATTGTATCCTGAATAGCCATCTAGAAAGCAATAAAATTCATGGCCTGCTAATCTGTCAAGTATTTGATCAATAAATGGTAAAGGAAAATGGTCTTTACATGTGACAAAATTTAACTTTCTATAATCAATGCATACACGCCATCCTGTAGTCACTCTAGTGGGTATCAATTCGTTATCAGCATTGGTAACTCTTTGTGACTCGACTTTTTGGGACCACTTGCAGGGTGACCCATGAATTATCAGAAATGAGGTAAATGATACCTGCATCTAATAGCTTAAGGACTTCTGTTCTAACAACTTTTTTCATATTAGGATTTAACCGACGTTGCATTTCCCTAGTAGATTTAGCATTTTCATCAAGGTAAATGTAATGTATGCGATCTCTTTGGTTTATACCTTTTATATACTGCTATGGTCCATCTAATGCTCCTTTGTGCTCTTTTAAAACATCCAACAACTTACCTTTTTGCTCGTCATTTAGGGATGATGAGATGATTACTGTAGAGTACTTTCTTCTCCCAAAACGCATATTCCAAAGTGTTGGGTAATGGTTTGAGCTCGAGTTTTGGTGGTGACTCTGATGATGGGATGAGTTTCTTCTCTGATGGTGCTAGTTGTTCAACTCTTGACTTCCATTTATTAGTGTCCATGGATGGTGCTGAGTCAAGTAGGGCGTTGACCTCATCGGCCCGATCTGTCAACATCAAAATCCAAACCAAAATGAGTTAAACATGTTTGTAAAGGGTCATCACTAAGGTTTGAAACAAAAGTATCATCAATTAATGCTTCAATTAAATCCACATCAACAATTCCATCATCTGCATTGTGAGGTTGTTTGGCAATGTTGAAGATGTTGAGCTCCATGGTCATATTGCCAAAGGACAACTGCATATTTCCAGTCCTGCATTGAATGTGAGCATCGGCAGTTGCCAAAAATGGTCGGCCTAGGATAATGGGGATATGCTTCCTTGAATCTGTATTGGTTGAGTGTCAATTACAATGAAATCAACGGAAAATAAAACTTGTCTACGGATAAGCACGTCCTCCACAATACCACGAGGTATTTTAGTGGACCGATCTGCCAATTTAACACCACTTTGGAGTTGGGTGTAATTCTCCCAATCCAAGTTTCACAAATCTTGAGTAAGGCAAAAGATTAACACTAGCTCTAAAATCCAACAAAGCATTCTCAATTGTGTGGTTCCACATACTACATGAGATAGTGGGGGCACAGGTCTTTACATTTTAGAGGAATTTTGTGTTGGAGTATAGAACTAACATTTTCAGTTAAAAATGCCTTTTTCTGAACATGAATGTTTCTCTTTTTAGTGCAAAGGTCTTTAAGAAACTTGGCATAAGATGGAACTTGTTTTATTGCATCAAGTAAAGGGATGTTAACACTTACATTTTGAAGACTTCAAGAATCTCACACATGGATTTTCCCTTCTTTCCTTTAGCTAACCTCTGAGGGAATGGAGCTTTAGGAACATACTCTCGTGGGTTGGTTTCTTCTTTCTCCTCCGGTGGTGAGTCCTCAGCATTTACAGGTACAATCTGAGTTGATTTTGTCATTGGCATCTCCACTTTGTTGTCGACTTCTTTTCCTTTTCGTAAGGTCATGCGGCTTTGACCTCTCCATCTTTGTTGTGGTGGTAGTACTTGCTTCATGTACTCCTTTAGGATTAGGCCTTTGGTTGACTTGGAAATTTACCTTTTCAACGGTCATTGCCAAAGTTTGCCCGAAGAAACAAGTTGTCCCACCATCTTCTCAAGGCTTGAAACCCGATTGGGCTTGTGAGTTGAAGCCTGCTCTCATCTCATTCCGTAGTCCATCAATGGTGTGGTTTTGTTGCTCAATCGTGGAGTGAGTAACATTCTTGAATTCTGGAATGCATCCTCCCATTATGCAGGTTGAGAGTAGTTTTGGTTATGATTGTATGGTCTAAATGGTGGCTGAGAGGCTTGAGGAACTTGAGGAATTGGTTGCATTGGTGGAGCTGGAGCTGCTGGTCCATTCTGTTGGAATCCTTGAGACCATGAAAAATTGGGGTGGTCTCTCCATCCAGGATTATATGTGTTGGAGTATGGGTTGTAATTTGATGGCTTCCTCATGACACCGATGGCATTGGCTTGATCTGAATATGAGTCATGGTCATGTGGCTCTGTTGATTTAGCAGTCGTCAACGATGCTATTTGTCGAGAAAGACCTTGATTATCTCTTTGACTTCTTTGATTTCTGAATTTGACTCGCCAATGTGAACCTCATTCACTCCTTTAATTCTTCTAGTATTCCTGAGAGATCGACTCCGCTGTTGGGAATTATCTGCTTGTCGCTGGAAGAAATCCCAAATCTCTGATGCACTTTTTGACATTAGCTCTCCTCCACTTGTTGCCATTAGCCATTCTTGCACATTTGGCAATAATCCTTCCAAGTATTGGCATTGGTGCCATTTCTCGTACCCATGATGTGGACACTTCAAAAGTAGCCCATTGAATCGCTCCCATGCTTCGAAAAACTGCTCGTCTTCTCTTTGGGTGAATTCTGAAATTTCCCTGCGAATAGCATTGGTTTTATGCACTGGGAAATATTTATTTAAAAATTTCGTTACCATTTGTTCCCATGTTGTAATGCTATTAGCAGGTAATGTATTGAACCATGAACGAGCTCTATCCTTTAAAGAAAATGGGAATAGCCTAAGTTTAACGTCATCTTATGAAAAATTCTCATATTTAAAAGTTTGACAAATTGTATGAAAATCATTCGAGATGATTATACGGGTCCTCATTTTCTAGGCCATAGAATGTTGGGAGACAATTTAGCACACTAGGTTTTAATTCAAAACTCTAGCAGCTACATTTGGGTATCTAATGCATGATGTGCTCAAATTAGCTAAGGGGTAAGTAGTCCTTAAATGGCCTCTCTGTGGTTACGGTTGTTGCAAATCCATTTCGATTTTATTTTTACGTGCAATATGTTTGTGTGTGCGAAGTGTTCTTTCTAATTCAAGATCTATAGGTTCAAGATTAGGTGATAATGACCTACGACCATGCATGCAAATAAAGAAAATAAATTGAGAACAAAACAAATAAAAATAAAGAAGAAAGGAAAATTACAATACTAACCTTATTCTTATTTATTACAACCTTTCTATAAAAAACAAAATACACTAAAACAAATACGTGAAATAGAATAAAAATAAATTAATGAGATAAATGAAAAATTACAAAGAAAAATAACTTAAAAATTAAATTGCAGAAATTTAAAGAAGAGAAAAAGAAATTCTTACCTAAAAATGTAAATTCACTTCTTTTTTTTTTAATTAATTAAGAAAAAAAAATTACAAGGAAACAACTAAAATAATAATAATAATAAAATTATTTACAAAAAATTAATTCTACAAATTAAAATACTTACCTCCCCGGCAACGCGCGCAAAAACTTGTTGTGCAAATTTTGTTGAACTTCATGGCCTTACGAATCTATTGTAGAATAGATTAACGGTGTTGAGTGTCGATCACGAGGAGGTGGATTTTAATTGTGTGTAAATTAATTATGTAAATGGGTTGTTGTATTTTGGAGAAATTGATTTAAAGGATGCTAGAATTTAAATGGGAATAGCGGAATTAAATTGAATTGGAAACTATTGAAATAAAGTGCTTGGGTATCTGGATCCGTATCAACATGCACCATGGGCTAAATATTCCTTATTAATACCAATTAAATCATGAGGGGGGAATCCACACCTCATGAACCACGCTCTAATCAATATGGTGCTAAGGGCTTATCGTGCCAAATAATAATAACCTTATACTAGGTGCTTAGGTAAAACCGGGGCGGTAACTAGACAAGATTATTATTATTTGTCGAAAAAAAAGTCAAAACCTCCACAGAAATTAGAGGGAAGAGAAAATAAATTTACCAAATAAAGCCCATGACACATGTTGAGACTTCACCTTCAACCCAAGCTTGAAAGAAAATTAGCTACTCATTATTGAACTAGGGGTAAAATGGGAATTTTATTAAAATACGTAGAAAATACAAGATGGAGAAGAATTACAGAAAACTAAGCTCAAAAATGGATTCGGGGTGTCAAATTAGGGGAGGCCCCTTTTTATAGATACATTGAGTGAATCATGGCCATCGGATTAAAAATAGTTTGGATGCACAAGATTGCGCCCGTCATCATGAAACGAGTAACGGTTTGACCACGGGTTTGACCACGCGGTTTGAACAGTAACACGGTTTGCACGGTTTTGAAACGATACGCTACATGTCTGTGCGTCGTGTATGAGTGATTTTCCATGAAACGATGCCTACATGTGAATAGTGCCATACGTGTGAAAAGTGCCATTTTCCTTTTATGCTCCTCTTAAGGTTTTACCCAAAATACGTCACGTGAGCGAAAAATGGGCAAGTTTATGGCGAAAAATTCGCCGTTTCCCCCCCGGCGGGGCCGTATGCTCATGATCCGAGCCCGGCGCCGTTTCCAGCCGGCTGGACAACCGGGGCGGGGGCAGCGATGGGGGTTAGCGGCCGCCCGGTTTGTGAGCGAAAAATGGGCAAGTTTTATGGCCGAAAAATGAGGGGGGCCGTAACTCATGATCCGGGGCCCCGATTGCGGTGCCGTTTCGACCGGCGGGACACTGGGGCGGGGGGCAACGCGATGGGGGGGTTGGCGGCCGCCGGTTTGACGGGCGAAAAATGGGCAAGTTTATGGCGAAAAATGATTCGCCGTTTTCGGCCCCTCGGGGGGCGGCCGGTGGCAGCGAGGGGGAGCTGCCGTCGGGCGAGGCGGCGCGGCCCCGGCGGGGGGCCCGGGTGGGCTATAGCACACGGTCGGGACCGGCCCCAAAGGGGGGGCCGTAACTCATGATCCGGGGCCCCGATTGCGGTGCCGTTTCGACCGGCGGGACCGGGGGGCGGGAACAGCGATGGGGGTTAGCGGCCGCCCGGTTTGTGAGCGAAAAATGGGCAAGTTTATGGCGAAAAATGAGGGGCCGTAACTCATGATCCGGGGCCCGATTGCGGTGCCGTTTCGGCCGGCGGGACAACGGGGGCGGGGGCAGATGGGGGTTAGCGGCCGCCCGGTTTGTGGCGAAAAATGGGCAAGTTTATGGCGAAAAATGAAAGGCTCATGCGATTCGCCGTTTTAGGCCTCGGCGGCGGTGGCGGGGGCCCGGACCGAGCGCCGGTCCCAGGCGGGGCTGCGGTCGGGGCCGGCGGCGCGCGGCCCGGCCCGAAACAGGTGGGCTATAGCACAGTCGGGACCCGGCCCCAAAGAGGCCGTAACTCATGATCCAGGGCCGCGATTGCGGTGCCGTTTCGGCCGGCGGGACACGGGGCGGGGGCAGCGATGGGGGTTAGCGGCCGCCCGTTTGTGAGCGAAAAATGGGCAAGTTTATGGCGAAAAAATGAGGGCCGTAACTCATGATCAGGGCCCCGATTGCGGTGCCGTTCGACCGGCGGGACACTGGGGGCGGGAACAGCGATGGGGGTTAGCGGCCGCCCGGTTTGTGGCGAAAAATGGGCAAGTTTATGGCGAAAAATGAATGCCCGATTCGCCGTTCATGATCGGGGCGGCCGGTGGCAGCGGGGGCACCGTTCAGGCGCCAGGTCCCAGCGAGGGCTGCAGTCGGGCGGGCGGCGCGGCCCCCGGCCGAGGCCGGGTGGGCTATAGCACTTAGTCGGGACCGGCCCCAAAGGGCCGTAACTCATGATCAGGGCCCCGATGCGGTGCCGTTTGCCGGCGGGACACTGGGGGCGGGGGCAACGCGATGGGGGGTTAGCGGCCGCCCGGTTTGTGAGCGAAAAATGGGCAAGTTTATGGCGAAAAATGAGGGGGCCGTAACTCATGATCAGGGGCCCGATTGCGGTGCCGTTCGGCCGTGGGACAACTGGGGCGGGGAACAGCGATGGGGGTTAGCGGCCGCCCGGTTTGTGAGCGAAAAATGGGCAAGTTTATGGCGAAACGCCGATTCGCCGTTTCGGCCCCTCGAAGGGCGGCCGTGGCAGCGGGGGCCCGAGCCGGCGCCAGTCCCAGCGGGGAGCTGCCGGTCGGGGCAGGCGGCGCGGCCCGGCCGAGGCAGGTGGGCTATAGCACCGGTCGGGACCCGGCCCCAAAGAGGCCGTAACTCATGATCAGGGCCCGATTGCGGTGCCGTTTCGGCCGGCGGGACAGGGGGCGGGGAGCAGCGATGGGGGTTAGCGGCCGCCCGGTTTGTGAGCGAAAAAATGGGCAATTTATGGCGAAAAATGAGGGCCGTAACTCATGATCAGGGGCCCCGATTGCGGTGCCGTTCGACCGGCGGGACAACTGGGGCGGGGAGCAGCGATGGGGGTTAGCGGCCGCCCGGTTTGTGAGCGAAAAAAATGGGCAAGTTTATGGCGAAACGCCCGATTCGCCGTTCGGCCCCGAAGCGGCCGTGGCGGCGAGGGGCCCGGCCGGCGCGCAGTCCCAGCGAGGCTGCAGTCGGGGCAGGCGGCGCGGCCCGGCCGGGCCAGGTGGGCTATAGCTTTGATCGGGACCCGGCCCCAAAGAGGCCGTAACTCATGATCCGGGGCCCGATGCGGTGCCGTTTCGGCCGGCGGGACAACTGGGCGGGGGCAGGGCGATGGGGGGTTGGCGGCCGCCGGTTTGACGGGCGAAAAATGGGCAAGTTTTATGGCCGAAAAATGAGGGGGGCCGTAACTCATGATCCGGGGCCCCGATTGCGGTGCCGTTTCGACCGCCGGGACAGGCGAACGCGATGGGGGTTAGCGGCCGCCCGGTTTGTGAGCGAAAAATGGGCAAGTTTATGGCCGAACGCCCGATTTCGCCGTTTTCGGCCCCTCGGCGGCCGTGGCAGCGAGGCGGCCAATCCGGCGCCCCAGTCCCAGGCTGCTGCGGTCGTCGGGGCCGGCGCGGCGCGGCCCGGCCGGGCCGGGTGGGCTATAGCACAGTCGGGACCCGGCCCCAAAGAGGCCGTAACTCATGATCAGGGCCCGATGCGGTGCCGTTTCGCCGGCGGGACAACTGGGGCGGGGAGCAGCGATGGGGGTTAGCGGCCGCCCGGTTTGTGAGCGAAAAATGGGCAAGTTTATGGCGAAAAATGAGAAGCCGTAACTCATGATCAGGGGCCCGATTGCGTGCCGTTTCGACCGGCGGGACAACTGGGGCGGGGAGCAGCGATGGGGGTTAGCGGCGGCCGCCCGGTTTGTGAAGCGAAAAATGGGCAAGTTTATGGCCGACCGCCCGATTTCGCCGTTTTCGGCCCCTCGGGGGGCGGCCGGTGGCAGCGGGGAGGCCGAGCAGCCGCCGCCCGGTCCCAGCGGGGCTGCCCGGTCGGGGGCGGGCGGCGCGGCCCCGGCCGGGCCGGTGGCTATAGCTTCAGTCGGGACCCGGCCCCAAAGAGGGCCGTAACTCATGATCCGGGGCCCGATTGCGGTGCCGTTTCGGCCGTGGGACAGGGGGCGGGGGCAACAGCGATGGGGGTTAGCGGCCGCCGGTTTGTGAAGCGAAAAATGGGCAAGTTTTATGGCGAAAAATGAGGGCCGTAACTCATGATCAGGGGCCCGATGCGGTGCCGTTTCGACCCGGCGGGACAACTGGGCGGGGAGCAGCGATGGGGGTTAGCGGCCGCCCGGTTTGACAAGCGAAAAATGGGCAAGTTTATGGCCGAACGCCCGATTTCGCCGTTTTCGGCCCCTCGGGGGGCGGCCGGTGGCAGCGAGGCCCGGCCGAGCCGCGCCAGTCCCAGCGGGCTGCCCGGTCGGGGCAGGCGAGGGCGCGGCCCCGGCCGGGCAGGTGGGCTATAGCTTTGACAGTCGGGACCCGGCCCCAAAGAGAGCCGTAACTCATGATCAGGGCCCGATTGCGGTGCCGTTTCGGCCGGCGGACAACTGGGGCGGGGAGCGATGGGGGTTAGCGGCCGCCCGGTTTGTGAAGCGAAAAATGGGCAAGTTTATGGCGAAAAAATGAGGGGGTAACTCATGATCCGGGCCCCGATGCGGTGCCGTTCGACCGGCGGGACAACTGGGCGGGGAGCAGCGATGGGGGTTAGCGGCCGCCCGGTTTGTGAAGCGAAAAATGGAGCAAGTTTATGGCGAAACGCCCGTTTCGCCGTTTCGGCCCCTCGGCGGCCGGTGGCAGCGAGGGCCCGAGCCGCGCCCAGTCCCAGCGGGGCTGCCCAGTCGGGGCAGGGCGGCGCGCGGCCCGGCCGGGCCAGGTGGCTATAGCTTTGAGTCGGGACCCGGCCCCAAAGAATGGCCGTAACTCATGATCGGGGCCCGATGCGGTGCCGTTTCGGCCGGGGACAACTGGGCGGGGAGCGATGATGGGGGTTAGCGGCCGCCCGGTTTGTGAGCGAAAAATGGGCAAGTTTTATGGCGAAAAAATGAGGGCCGTAACTCATGATCAGGGCCCGATTGCGTGCCCGTTTCGACCGGCGGGACACTGGGGGCGCGGGGGCAGCGATAGAGGTTAGCGGCCGGTTTGTGAGCGAAAAATGGGCAAGTTTATGGCGAAAAATTGCCGAATTCGCCGTTTCGGCCCCTCGGGCGGCCGGTGGCATGCGCGGGGGCGACAAGCGCGGTCCCAGCGGGAGGCTGCAGGTCGGGGCGGGCGCGCCCCCGGCCGAGGCGGTGTGGCTATAAATTCAGCAATCGGGACCCGGCCCCGAAAAAATGAGAGCCGTAACTCATGATCCGGGGCCCGATTGCGGTGCCGTTTCGGCCGTGGGACACGGGGGCGGGGAGCGATGGATGGGTTAGCGGCCGCGGTTTGTGAGCGAAAAATGGGCAAGTTTATGGCGAAAAAAATGAGGGCGTAACTCATGATCGGGGCCCCGATTGCGGTGCCGTTCGGCCGTGGGACAACTGGGGGCGGGGGGAGCGATGGGGGTTAGCGGCCGCCCGGTTTGTGAAGCGAAAAATGGCAAGTTTATGGCGAAAAATGAGCCGTAACTCATGATCGCCGTTTCGGCCCGGCCAGGCGGCAGTCCCGTGGCAGCGAGGCGCCCCAAAGCGGGCCGGCTTGGCCGAGGGGCAGGTGGCTATAGCTTATGGTCGGGACCCGCCCCCAAAGAGGCCGTAACTCATGATCAGGGCCCCGTGCAGTGCCGTTTGACCGTGGGACAACTGGGGCGGGGGCAGCGATGGGGGTTAGCGGCCGCCCGTTTGTGAGCGAAAAATGGGCAAGTTTTATGGCGAAAAATGAGAGCCGTAACTCATGATCAGGGCCCGATTGCGTGCCGTTCGACCCAGGCCGGGGACAACGGGGCGGGGGCAGCGATGGGGGTTAGCGGCCGCCCGGTTTGTGAAGGCGAAAAATGGGCAAGTTTATGGCGAAACGCCCGATTCGCCGTTTCGGCCCCGAAGCGGCCGGTGGCAGCGAGGGCCCGACGAAGCGCCGGTCCCAGCGAGGCTGCGTCGGGGCAGGCGGCGCGGCCCCGGCCGGGGCCGGGTGGCTATAGCACAGTCGGGACCCGGCCCCAAAAGGCCGTAACTCATGATCGGGGCCCCGATGCGGTGCCGTTCGGCCGGGGACAGGGGGCGGGGGCAGCGATGGGGGTTAGCGGCCGCCCGGTTTGTGAGCGAAAAATGGGCAAGTTTTATGGCCGAAAAATGAGGGCCGTAACTCATGATCGGGCCCGATGCGGTGCCGTTTCGACCGGCGGGACAACTGGGGCGGGGGCAGCGATGGGGGTTAGCGGCCGCCCGGTTTGTGAAGCGAAAAATGGGCAAGTTTATGGCGAGGCCGATTCGCCGTTTCGGCCCCTCGGGCGGTGGCAGCGAGGACAGCCGGCGCCCGGTCCCAGCGGGGCTGCCGTCGGGGCGGGCGGCCCGGCCCGGCCGAGGCAGGTGGGCTATAGCTTTACCAGTCGGGACCCGGCCCCAAAGGGGGCCGTAACTCATGATCCGGGCCCCGGTGCAGTGCCGTTTGGCCGTGCGGGACACTGGGGCGGGGCAGCGATGGGGGTTAGCGGCGCCCGGTTTGTGGCGAAAAAAATGGGCAAGTTTTATGGCGAAAAATGAGGGCGTAACTCATGATCGGGGCCCCGTGCGGTCCGTTTCGACCGGCGGGACAACTGGGGCGGGGAGCGATGGGGGTTAGCGGCCGCCCGGTTGTGAGCGAAAAATGGGCAAGTTTATGGCGAAAAATGAGGCCGTTCATGATCCCCTCGGCGGCCCGATGGCAGTTGACGTTCGGCCCGGCGCAGTCCCAGCCCGGGGAGCTGCGGTCGGGGCAGGCGGCGCCCCGGTTTGTGGCCAAATGGAGCAAGTTTTATGGCCCCAAAAAATGGCCGTAACTCATGATCAGGGCCCGGTGCGGTGCCCGTTTCGGCCGGCGGGACAACCCAGCGGGGAGCGCGATGGGGGTTAGCGGCCCCGCCCGGTTTGTTTCATTCGAAAAATGGGCAAGTTTATGGCGAAAAAATGAGGGCGTAACTCATGATCGGGGCCCGATTGCGGTGCCGTTCGGCCCGGCGGGACAACGGGGCGGGGGCAGCGATGGGGGTTAGCGGCCGCGGTTTGTGAGCGAAAAATGGGCAAGTTTATGGCGAAAAGCCCGATTCCCGTTCGGCCCTCGGGCGGCCCGGTGGCCGGCGGGGGCCGACCGGCGCCAGTCCCAGGCGAGGCTGCGAGTCGGGGGCCGGGCGGGCGCGCCCCAGCCGGGGCCGGGTGGGCTATAGCACCTGTCGGGCCGGCCCGAAGGGGGGGGCCGTAACTCATGATCCGGGGCTGCGATTGCGGTTCCGTTTCGGCCGGCGGGACGCGGGGGGGGGGGGCAACGCGATGGGGGGGTTGGCGGCCGCCGGTTTGACGGGCGAAAAATGGGCAAGTTTATGGCGAAAAATGAGGGGCCGTAACTCATGATCGGGGCCCGATTGCGGTGCCGTTCGGCCGGCGGGACAACTGGGGCGGGGGCAGCGATGGGGGTTAGCGGCCGCCGGTTTGTGAGCGAAAAATGGGCAAGTTTATGGCGCCCGGTCGGGGCCGGGCAGGCGCGGCCCTCGGGTGGGGCCCGGGTGGGCTATAGCACACAGGCCGGACCGGCCCCAAAAAGGGGGCCGTAACTCATGATCCGGGGCCCCGATTGCGGTGCCGTTTCGACCGACGGGACACTGGGGCGGGGGGCAACGCGATGGGGGGGTTGGCGGCCGCCGGTTTGACGGGCGAAAAATGGGCAAGTTTTATGGCCGAAAAATGAGGGGGGCCGTAACTCATGATCCGGGGCCCCGATTGCGGTGCCGTTTCGAC
>CM059836.1:25794223-25886780 GCA_030444775.1 Atalantia buxifolia | reverse complement strand
TCATGACGGGGCCTCGATTCCTTGCCTGGGTTGCTCCACGGCTATCCGTGGCTGGGATGGGCGCTGCGGTTTACTGTTTGAACGCCGGTGCGGCGAAAGCGAGGGCTGCTTCGCCCGATTCTCCTGCTGGCTACTCCAAGGCGCCCGTATGAGCACACGCTTCGACCGCCAACGCAGGGCCGTGTCTCATGATCGGGCCTCCGATTCCCTGCCATTTGCCCACGGCCATCCGCCGCAGGGCCGGATGGGGCGGCGGCCACCGCTTAACGCCAAAAACGGCTTATGGCCGCTCGCCCCGCCTCGCTTCTGCCACTCTGGGCTCTGTGGGTTACCGCGCCCCGACGGGGCTAACGAGGGCCGTGTCTCAAGATCGGGGCCTCCGATTCCCGTTCGCTGCCAGAGGGCCATCCGCCCGTGGGTTTTGGGATGGGCGCGTGGCCGCCACCGGGCCAACGCAAAAGGGCCTGTTTATGGCCGATCGCTCGCCTGGTCCCCACGGCCATCCCAGGCCGGCCGGCCGGGCGGGGGACCCTGGCTGCGGCCCGCGGAGCGGCTTGGTCGCTCCGCCGGGGGAAAAGGCTCCGGCCGGCCCCCGTGGGCTATAGCACACCGCCCGACCGGGCCAACGCAGGGCCGTGGTCTCATGATCGGGCCTCCGATTCCTGCCTGCTTGCCCCACGGCCATCCGCCCGGGGCTTCGGGATGGGGGCGTGGGCCGCGGCCGGTTTGAACGCCTAAAACGGCCAAGTTTATGGCCGTCGCCATTCCCCTGCTGCTGCCACTCCAAGGCCGTGGGCCCACACCGCCCGACCGGCTAACGCTGGGGCCAAGGCTCCCCGGCCGCTCAGGGCCATAGCACACCGCCCGTGGGGCCAACGCAGGGGCCGTGGTCTCATGATCGGGGCCTCCGATTCCCTGTTCCGCTGCCCACGGCCATCCGCCCGTGGGCTTCAGGATGGGCGCGTGGCCGGCCCCCGGTTTGAACGCCGAAAAACGGCCAAGTTTATGGCCGTTCGCCCGGCCCTGCAAGGCCACTCCAAGGCCCCCGTGGCTATAGCACACCACCCCAACCGGGGCCAACACAGGGGCCGTGTCTCGTGACCGGGACCTCCGATTCCTGCCCGCTGCGCCCACGGCCATCCGCCTGGCTTTCGGATGGGCGCGGCCGCCCTGCTTGAACGCTAAAAATGGCCAAGTTTATGGCCGTCGCCCGATTCCCCGCCGGAAAAGGCCCCGTGGGCTATATGCACACCCCCCGGGCCGCCGGCGGAAGCTCGGTCGCGCCGGGCGGGCGGCTGACGGCCAGGGCCCCCGTGGGCTATAGGCACACCGCCCGACCGGGCCAACGCAGGGGCCGTGGTCTCATGATCGGGCCTCCGATTCTGCCTGCTTGGCCCCACGGCCATCCGCCCGTGGGCTGGGATGGGGCGTGGCCGGCCCGGCTTGAACGCCGAAAACGCTAAGTTTATGGCCGCCGCCCGATCCCTGCTGCCACTCCAAGGCCCCGTGGGCTATAGCACACCGCCCGACCGGGGCCAACGCAGGGCCGTGGTCTCATGATCGGGGCCTCCGATTCCTGCCTGCTTCGCTCCCACGATGGGCCATCCGCCGGTGGGCTTTTCGGATGGGCGCGTGGCCGGCCCTTGCTTGGGCCGAAAAACGGCAAGTTTATGGCCGCTGCCGCCCGATTCCCCGACGGGCCACTCCAGGCCCCCGTGGGCTATAGCACACCGCCCGACCGGCCAACGCAGGGGCCGTGGTCTCATGATCGGGCCTCCGATTCCCTGCCTGCTTGCCCCACGGCCATCCGCCCGCGGGGCCGGGATGGGCGCGTGGAAGGCCCCCGGTTTGACGCCAAAACGGCCAAAGTTTATGGCCGCCGCCCGATTGCGCCCGCCGCCACTCCAAGGCCCCCGCGGGCTATAGCACACCGGCCCGACCGACCGGCCAACGCAGGGCCAGGTGGTCTCATGATCGGGGGCCTCCGACTACCTGACTGGGCTCCCGCGGGCTATAGCACACCGCCCGAGGGGGGGCCAACGCGGGCCGGCTCATGATCGGGCCTCCGAAAACGGCCTGCTGGCCCACGGCCGATCCGCCCGGGGCCGGGATGGGCGCGTGGCTATAGCACACCGCTTAACGCCGAAAACGCAGGGGCCGGTCTCATGATCGGGCCCGATTCTGCCTGCTCCAAGGCCACGGGGCTATCCGCCCGTGGGCGGATGGGGCCGTGGTCTCACCAGGGTTTGTCAAAAACGGCAAGTTTATGGCCGGGCCGATCAGGGGGATCGGGGCCAATGATCCGTGGGCTATAGCACACCGCTTCCGACGGGGCCAACGCAGGGCCGTGGTTCATGATCGGGCCTCCGATCGCCCTGCCCGCTTGCCCCACGGCCATCCGCCAAGGGCTTTGGGATGGGCGCGTGGGCCCCGGTTTGAACGCCGAAAACGCCAAGTTTATGGCCGTCGCCCGATTGGCTGCTGCCACTCCAAGGCCCCCGGGTGGGCTATAGCACACCGCCCGACCGGGCCAACGCAGGGCCGTGGTCTCATGATCGGGCCTCCGATTCCTGCCCATTTGCCCCACGGCCATCCGCCCGTGGGCTTGGGATGGGCGCGTGGCCGGCCCCTGCTTGAACGCCGAAAACGGCAAGTTTATGGCCGTTTCGCCCGATTCCTGCTGCTGGGCCACCAAGGCCCGTGGGCTATAGCACACCGCCCCGACCGGGCCAACGCAGGGCCGTGGTCTCATGATGGGGGCCTCCGATTCCTGCCCCGCTTTCCCACGGCCATCCGCCCGGGCTTTCGGGATGGGCGGTGGCCACCGCTTGAACGCCGAAAACGGCAAGTTTATGGCCGCCGCCCGATCCCCTGCTTCGGCCACTCCATGGCCCCCGGGCTATAGCACACCGCCCGACCGGGGCCAACGCAGGGCCGTGTGTCTCATGACGGGGCCTCCGATTCCTGCCTGCTCGCCCACGGGGCCATCCGCCCGTGGGCTGGATGGGCGCGTGGCCGCCCCCGGCTTGAACGCCAAAAACGGCTGTTTATGGCCGCCGCCCGATTCCCCTGCTTGCCACCACAAGGCCAAGGCAGCCACGGGGGCCCCTGGGCTGCCGCACCGGCGGGAAGCGGGGCCGGTCGCTGCCGGGCGGGCAAGGCCTGAGGCGGGGCCCCGTGGGCTATAGCACACCGCCCGACCGGCCAACGCAGGGGCCGTGGTCCATGATCGGGGCCTCCGATTCCTGCCTGCTGGCCCCACGGCCATCCGCCCGGGGCCGGATGGGCGCGTGGCCGGCCTCGGCTTGAACGCCGAAAACGGCCAAGTTTATGGCCGCTTCGCCCGATTCCCTGCGGGCCAAAAAGGCCCTCGTGGGCTATAGCACACCGCCCGACCGGGCCAACGCAGGGCCGTGGTCTCATGATCGGGCCTCCGACCCTGGCCTCCGCTGCCCCACGGCCATCCGCCCGGGCTTGGGATGGGCGCGTGGCCGCCCCGGTTTGAACGCCGAAAACGGCAAGTTTATGGCCGCTTCGCCCGATTCCCCTGCGGCCACCCAAGGCCCCCGGGGGCTATAGCACACCGCCCGACCGGGCCAACGCAGGGCCGTGGTCTCATGATCGGGCCTCCGATTGCCGTTCCGCTTGCCCCACGGGGCCATCCGCCCGGGGCTTTGGGATGGGCACGTGGCCGCCCCGCTTGAACGCCGAAAAATGGCAAAGTTTATGGCCTGCAAATCGCTCGATCCCTGCGTTTGGCCACGACGGGCCATGCCGGCCGGAGGGGGGCTCCTGCGCTGGGCGTTGCGGAAGCGGTCGGTCAAGTTTGCGAAAAATGGGCAATTTATGGCCGGCCCCCCGTGGGCTATAGCCCACCGCCCCGACCGGGGCCAACGCAGGGGCCTTGTCTCATGATCGGGGCCTCCGATTCCTGCCTGCTGGCTCCCACGGCCATCCGCCCGGGGCTTGGGATGGGTGCATGGCAACCCCGGTTTGAACGCCGAAAACGGCAAGTTTATGGCCGCAATCGCCCGATTCCCCTGCTTGGCAACTACAAGGCCCCCGTGGGCTATAGCATACCACCCCGACCGGGGCGAACGCAGGGGCCGTGTCTCATGATCGGGGCTCCGATTCCTGCCCATTTCGCCCCACGGGGCTATCCGCCCGAGGCCGGATGGGGCGTGGGGCCGGCTTGAACGGCAAAAACGCTGCAAAAGTTTATGGCCGCTCCGCCCGATTCCTCTGCTGGGCCACTCCATGGCCCTGGGCTATAGCACACCGCCCGACCGGGCCAACGCAGGGGGCCGTGTCTCATGATCGGCCTCCGATTCTGCCTGCTGCTCCCACGGCCATCCGAGGTGGGCAACGGATGGGCGCGTGGCCGGCCTCGCTTTGAATGGCCAAAAAATGGGGTTTATGGCCGAACGCCCGATTTTCCTGCTTTATGATCCGGGGCCTGGTTCCATTCGAGGGCCGGGCCGAGGCCATCCGGGCGGGGCTGGATTGCGGCTCTGGGATTTTCCTGCCCCACGGCTGGGCGGGGCGGCCGCGGGCGGGGCCGATGGTGGGGCTATAGCACTAAAAATGGGCACACCGATGGGCCAACGAGGGGCCGGTCTCATGATCGGCCTCCGATTCTGCCCGCTTGACACGGGCCATCCGCCTGGGCTTGGGATGGGCGGGAGCTTGGCCCTTTAAGGCCAACGCCGAATGGGCAAGTTTATGGCCGAACGCCCGATTTTCCTGCCCTGGGACACCGCCAAGCAGGCGGGCTCATGACGGGGGCGGGGCCCTGCCTTGGGCGCCATCCGCCCCGGGGAGGAGGCGGGCCGGGCGAACGCGGGGCGGGCAATGGCCCGGTGGCTATAGCACTGGGCCCCCGTGGGCTATAGCACACCGTTTCGACCGGCTAACGCAGGGCCGTGGTCTCATGATCGGCCTCCGATTCCCGGTTGCCGCTTGCCCCACGGCCATCCGCCCGGGGCTGGGATGGGGCGTGGCCGGCCCCGGTTTGAACGGCCAAAACGCCAAGTTTATGGCCGTCGCCCGATTTTCTGCTGCCACTCCAAGGCCCCCGTGGGCTATATAACACCGCCCGACCGGCCAACGCAGGGCCGGTCTCATGATCGGGCCTCCGATTCCCTGCCTGGCCCCACGGCCATCCGCCTGGGCTTTGGGATGGGCGCGTGCCGCCCGGCTTGAACGCCGAAAATGGCAAAGTTTATGGCCGCTCGCCCGAGCCTGCTGCCACTTGGCCCCGAGGCTGCGCCGGGCACACCGCCCCTTTGACGGGGGGGGACTCATGCTCGGGGCTCTCCGCCTGGGACGGGGTTGGGTTGGTCGGATGGGGTGGAGGGCAAGGCGGGCCTGGGCCTCTAAGTCCCTGGGCTATAGCACACCGCCCGACCGGGCAACGCAGGGGGGTGGTCTCATGATCGGGCCTCCGATTCCTGCCCGCTGGCCCCACGGGGCCATCCGCCCGGGGCTTGGGATGGGTGCATGGCCCGCCCTCGGCTTGAACGCCAAAACGCCAAGTTTATGGCCGTCGCCCGATTCCCCATGGCTGCCACCCAAGGCCCCGTGGGGCTATAGCACACCGCCCGAGGTGGGGCCAACGCAGGGGCCGTGGTCTCATGATCGGGGCCTCCGATTCCCTGCCCATTTCGCCCCACGGCCATCCGCCAGGGCTTCGGATGGGCGCGTGGCCGCCCGGCTTGAACGGCCAAAAACGGCCAAGTTTATGGCCGCCGCCCGATTCTCTGCTGCCACTCCATGGCCCGGTGGCTATAGCACACCGCCCGACCGGGCCAACGCAGGGGCCTTGTCTCATGACGGGCTCCGGCCTGCCTGCTGCCCCACGGCCATCCGCCCGGGGGCGGATGGGGCGTGGGCCGCCCGGCTTGAACGCCAAAACGGCAAGTTTATGGGGCCGCCCGAGGGGCTGGGAGTGAACGGCTTGATGGGGCGCCATGGCCGGGACCTTGAGGCGGGGGCAAAATAAGATGGGGGTTGGGAGCCAACGGCTGGAAGCGGGCAAGTTTATGGCCGAACGCCCGATTTTCTGCCCCCGGCCCCGGGCCAGGGCACACCGCCCGACCGGCCAACGCAGGGGCCGTGGTCTCATGATCGGGGCCTCCGATTCAAATCGCCTGCTGGCCCCACGAGGCCATCCGCCCGGGCTTCGGATGGGCGCGTGGTAAAAATAATTAGGTTTGAACGCCGCAAAACAAAGTTTATGGCCATTTGCAAAACCCTCTAAATTGCCACCTCAAGGATCGGCCGGGCGCCCGGCTTTGGGACCTGGGGACCGTGAGGTGGGGGAATAAGATGGGGGGTTGGTCGTCTGATGTTTTAACCCCCTACGGAGGGCCCCCGTGGGCTATAGCACACCGCCTAACCGGGGCCAACGCAGGGCCGTGGTCTCATGATCGGGCCTCCGATTCCTTTTCGCTGGCCCCACGGCCATCCGCAATAAGGGGCTTCGGGATGGGCGCGTGGCGCCCCGGCTTGAACGCCGAAAATGCCAAGTTTATGGCCGCATTCGCCCGATTCCTGCTGCTGCCACCCAAAATTGGGCTATAAACACCGCCCCGACCGGGCCAACGCAGGGCCGTGGTCTCATGATCGGCCTCCGATTGCTTTCCGCTTGGCCCCACGGCCATCCGCCCGAGGGTGGGGATGGGGGGCGTGGTGGGAGCCTGGGCTTGAACGCCGAAAATGGCAAAGTTTATGGCCGTTTCGCCCGATTCCCTCTGCTGCCACTCCAAGGCCGGGCCGCGGGCGCCGGGGGGGGGGCCCGAGGGGCTGCCGGGGCGGCCTCCGGTCGGCCGGGCGGGCAAGGCACCCACTGCCGGGCCCCCGTGGGTTTATGGCACACCGCCCGACCGGGCCAACGCAGGGCCGTGTTCATGATCGGGGCCTCCGATCCCTGCATGCTGGCCCCACGGCCATCCGCCGAGGGCCGGATGGGCGCGTGGCCGCCCCGCTTGAACGCCGAAAACAGGCAAGTTTATGGCCGTTTCGCCCGATTCCCCGCCGGGCCACTCCTGGGGCCCCGTGGGCTATAGCACACCGCCCGACCGGGCCAACGCAGGGGCCGTGTCTCATGATCGGGCTCCGATCCTGCCTGCATTGGGCTCCCACGGCCATCCGCCCGTGGGCTTTGGGATGGGCGCGGGTCGGGGCTTGAACGCCGAAAACGCTGTTATGGCCGCCGCCCGATTCTCCCTCTGCTGCCACTCCAAGGCCCCCTGCGGGTTGTAGCACACCGCCTCGACGGGCCACCCAGGCGTGTTCATGATCGGGCTCCGATTCGGGGCGCTTGCCCCACGGCATCCGCCGTGGGCTGGGATGGGCGCGTGGCCGGCCTGCTTGAACGCCAAAACGGCAAGTTTATGGCCGCCCGAGCCCGCTTGGCCCTAAGGCCCCCTGGGCCGGCTAGCACACCGCCCGACCGGGCCAACCAGGGATGACGGCGCCTGGGGCTCCACGGCATCCGCCCGGGGCTTGGGATGGGCGCGTGGCCGGCCCCTTTGAACGCCGAAAACGCTGTTTATGGCCGTTTCGCCCGAGCCTGCGGCCACTCCAAGGCCCCCGTGGGCTTATAGCACACCGCCCGACGGGCCAACGCAGGGCCGTGTCTCATGATCGGGCCTCCGATTCCCTGCCCGCTGGGCCCCACGGCCATCCGCCCGGGGCCGGATGGGCGCGTGGCTCGCCTCGGCTTGAACGCCAAAACGGCCAAGTTTATGGCCTCGCCCGATTCCCCCTGCTGGGCCACTCCAAGGCCGCTGTGGGCGGCTTGGGCGGGCTCCCGGCCCTCGGCATGAGCTCCGATCGCTGTCGGGCGGGCCACGGCCGGGCCCCAGGCATAGCACACCGCCCGAAGTGGGGGCCAACGCAGGGCCGTGGTCTCATGATGAGGGGGCCTCCGAATGGGCCAAGTTTTTGCTGCCCCACGCTGGCCACCCGCCGGGGGCGGGGATGGGGGCGTGGCCGGCCCCGGTTTGCTGAACGCCAAAACGCAAGTTTATGGCCGCCATTCGCCCGATTCCCTGCTGGCCACTCCAAGGCCCTGGGTGGGCTATAGCACACCGCCCGACCGGGCCAACGCAGGGGCCGTGGTCTCATGATCGGGCCTCTGGGAGCCCGCTCCATTTGCCCCACGGGGCCATCCGCCCGCGGGCTTCGGATGGGGCGCGTGGCCGGGCCCCGGTTTGAACGCTAAAACGGCCAAGTTTATGGTGGCAATCTCCTGGAGGCCCCGGCCACCCTATGGCGTGGGCTATAGCACACCGCCCGACGGTGGGGCCAACGCATGGGGCCGTGGTCTCATGATCGGGCCTCCGATTCCCCTGGGCCTCCGTTTTCGCCCACGGGCCATCCGCCTGTGGGGGCGGGATGGGGGGCGTGGCCGCCCGGCTTGCTGCCACGAAAAACGCAAGTTTATGGCCGTCGCCCGATTCCCCGCTGCCACTCCAAGGCCCCCGGGGCTATAGCACACCGCCCGACGGGCCAACGCAGGGCCGGTGGTTCGATCGGGCCTCCGGGCCTGCCTGCTTGCCCCACGGCCATCCGCCGGGGCGGGATGGGCGCGTGGTTTGGCTTGAACGCCGAAAACGGCCAAGTTTATGGCCTTTCGCCCGATTCCCTGCTCGGCCACCTAAGCCACGGCCCCGTGTGGGCTATAGCACACCGCACCGCGAGCAACTGGCCGGGGCCGTGGGCTATAAACACCGCCCGAATGGGGCAACGTGGTCTCATGATGGGCCTCCGATTCTGCTGCCTTTGCCCCACGGCCATCCGCCCGGGGGGATGGGAGCGTGGCCGGCCCTTTGAAACGCCAAAAAAATGGGCAAGTTTATGGCCGTTTCGCCCGATTTTCCGGCCACTCCTGGCGGTCCGGGTTTGGGGGGGCCCGTGGGGCGTAGCGCACACGGGGTTGGGGCGGCCGGGCCAGGCACGGGCATGTCTGGCTGGGGCAAGTGATTTATAGCCACGCGGCCAACCGGGCAAAGAGGGGGCCGTAACTCATGATCCCGGGACGGGTTCGGGGCTTTGTGGCTGGCCGCCGAGGCCGGGGCAACGCGATGGGGGGTTGGGAGCCGCCCGGTTTTACGGCCAAAATGGGCAAGCACATGGCCGAACAATGAGGGGGTCAGAACTCATGATCGGGCCTCCGATTCCCGCGCTTCTCCCACGGCCATCCGGGGTAACGCGATGGGCGCGTGGCCGAGCCCTGCTTTTGAACGCCGAAAACAGCCAAGTTTTTTGGCCGCTCGCGGGAGCCCGATTCCCTCTGCGGCCACCCAAGGCCCCGGGGTGGGCTATAGCCCACCGCCCCGACCGGGGCCAACGCAGGGGCCTTGTCTCATGATCGGGGCCTCCGATTCCTGCCCGCTTGCCTCCCACGGCCATCCGCCCGTGGGCGGGATGGGCGCGTGGCCGCCCCCGGCTTGAACGCCGAAAACGGCAAGTTTATGGCCGTCGCCCGATTCCCCTGCTTTCGGCCACCTCCATGGCACGATCAAGACGGGCCGCTGGGACCCCGAGGCTGCTGGCCCGGCGGGAAGCGGTGGGTCGCTGCGGCAAGGCAAGGCCTCACGGGCCCCGTGGGCCATAGCACACCGCCAAAATGGACTGGGGCCAACGCAGGGGCCGTGGTCTCATGATCGGGCCTCCGACCTGCTGCTGGCCCCACGGGGCCATCCGCCCGGGGCTTCGGGATGGGCGCGTGGCCAGCCCCCGTTTTGAACGCCGAAAAATAGCCAAGTTTATGGCCGTTCGCCCGATTCCCCCGTTTCGGGCCACTCCAAGGCCCCCGTGGGCTATAGCACACCGCCCCGACCGGGGCCAACGCAGGGGCCGTGTCTCATGATCGGGGCCTCCGATTGCCTGCTGGGGCCCCACGGCCATCCGCCCGTGGGGCCGGATGGGCGCGTGGCTGGCCCCGCTTTGAACGCCGAAAACGGCCAAGTTTATGGCCGCCGCCCGATTCCCGCTGCCACTCCAAGGCCCCCGTGGGGGATAGCACACCGCCCGAGAGGCCAACGCAGGGGCCCGGTCTCATGATCGGGGCCTCCGATTCCTGCCCGCTGGCCCCACGGGGCCATCCGCCCGGGGCTTCGCGTGATGGGGCGTGGGCTGGCCCGGCACGGCCTCCTAAAAACGGCCAAGCCCGCTCGCCCAGGGGCCCTCCGCCACCTGGGATCCGGGGCTGGACCGCCGCCCCTGGGACCGAAACGCCACGAGGGCCCGCTCGCGATCGGCTCCGAGGGGAGGCTGGGGGCTCCCACGGCCATCCGGGAGTTGGATGGGCCATTTTTACGGCCGAAAATGGGGCAAGTTTATGGCCGAAAGCCCGACCCCCATCGCCCCGGGATTCCTCCCGCCGTGGGGGCATAGCACACCTGCTGGGAAGCGGGCCAACGAGGGCCGTGGTGTCATCTTTGGGGCCGATTCCCGCCTGCTATAGCCCCGACGGGCCCATCCGCCTGGGCTTCGGATGGGAGGGGGGCCAAACCGGAAAATGGTTTGGCCGTCGCCATAAATTTGCCCATTTTTTTGCTCTGGCGGGGCCCCGTGGGCGCGGGGCCTCTAACCCCTATGGGGGCCCCAACGCGATGGGGGCCGGGAACTCATGCCCGGGCTGGGTCGATGGGCTAACTGCACCCGGGCCATCACGCAACGGCGGGCTGGGGGTTGGGCCATAAACTTGGCGGTTTTACGGCCAAAAAAAGGGCAAGTTTATGGCCGGGGCCCGATTAGTTATTCCACCTGGGGCCGGTGGCCGGCGCCGGGGGCAGGCACGCCCGCCGGCCAACGCAGGGCCAAGTTTATGGCCGAACATCGGGGCCACCCCGTTTTACCCACGGCCAGGGGCAAGTTTTATGACCGCAATGAGGGGCCGAACATGATCCGGCCCGATTCGCTTGGGGCCAAGTGACCGTGAGGGGGCAACGCGATGGGGGGTTGGGAGCACACGGTTTTACTTCGGGCCAAAAATGGGGGTGTTTATGGCCGAACGCCCGATTTTCCTGCTGCCCCCAGGCGGCCATCCGGTGGGGCTGGGATGGGGCCGCGTGGCCCGGTCCCGGCGGGGAGGGGGCCGGTCGCCCGATCATGGGGCCGGGTGGGAAGCTGAACACCGGGGGCCCCCGTGGGGTTTATAGCATGAGGGGGCCGAACCCGATCCGGGCTAACGCAGGGGTCCGCTTGGACCGCGATCATGAGGCGGGGGGGCACGCGATGGGGCTTCCGATTTTACTCGCCTGAAAATGGGCAAGTTTATGGCCATCAACGCCCGATTTTTTGGGCGCGTGGGGGGGCCCGGGGGCTTCGGACGCCTGGGCAAAAACGGCTGGCTTATGGCCGGTCGCGCCGATTCCCTGGGGCCACTCACACGGCCCCCCGTGGGCAAAATAGCACACCGCCCGATGGGGCCAACGAGGGGGCCGTGTCTCATGATCGGGGGCCTCCGAGCCTGCCCTGCTCCCACGGCCATCCGCCCGTGGGGCAACGGATGGGGGTTGGGAGCATGGCTTGAACGCCAAAACGGCAAGTTTATGGCCGCCGCCCGATTGAGGGGGCTTGCCACTCCAAGGCCGGGCGGCCGCACGGCGGGGCAACGCAGTGGGCGGCCGGGGCGGGGAAGGCCGGTCGCTGCCGGCGGGCAAGGCCTCGGCCGGGGCCCCTGGGCCAAGCACACCGCCCGACGGGCCAACGCAGGGGGCCGTGGTCTCATGATCGGCCTCCGATTCAAGGGCCTCCGCTTTTCCCACGGCCATCCGCCCGGGGCAACGGGATGGGGGGTGGTCGGGCCGGTTTGAACGCCGAAAATGGGCAAGTTTATGGCCGTCGCCCGATTCCCGCTGCTGCCACTCCAAGGCCCCCGTGGGCTATAGCACACCGCCCGACCGGGCCAACGCAGGGGCCGTGGTCTAAATAAAATGATCGGGCCTCCGAGGGGGCCTGCCTGCTGGGCCCACGGCCATCCGCCCGTGGGCTTCGGCTGGGGCGCGTGGTCGCCTCGGCTTGAACGCCGAAAACGGGCAAGTTTTATGGCCGCTTCGCCCGATTCCCCTGCTTGCCACTCCAAGGGGGCGGTTTGGTGGCCGGGCGGGGGCCGATCTTACGTGGGCCGCGCCCTCTGGAAGGGAGGGCGCTGCCGGGCGACATCAAGGGGCCGCGCCGTGGGCATAGCACACCTAAAAATGGGCCAACGCAGTTTTATGGTTCATGATGAGGGGGCCTCCGATTCCTTGATCCGGCCCACGGCCATCCGCCTGGGCTTCGGGATGGGCGCGTGGGGCCCCGGCTTGAACGCCGGAAACGCCAAGTTTATGGCCGTCGCCCGATTCCCTGCTGCGGCCACCAAGGAAAAATGGGCTATAGCACACCGCCCGACCGGGTTCAACGCAGGGGGCCGTGGTCTCATGATCGGGCCTCCGATTGCGCCTGTTCCGCTTTCGATGGCGGGGCCATCCGCCCGGGGCAACGTGGGATGGGGGTTGGGAGCCCCGGGTTTGAACGCCGAAAACGGGCAAGTTTATGGCCATTCGCCCGATTTCCCTGCTGCCACTCCTGGCGGCCAATGGTGGCCGGACGGCACGGGCTGGGGCCCGGCTGGGAGGCCGGTTATAGCTGGGCGGGGGTTGGCCGGGCGGGCCGGGCAAGGCCATGGGCGGGGTTAAAAATAGCACACCGTTTTATGGGCAATGAGGGGGCCAGTGGTCTCATGATCGGGGGCCTCCGATCTGTTCCGCTTGACCACGGACCATGAGGCCCGGGGCAACGCGATGGGGCGGGGCCGCCTGGTTTTACGCCGAAAATGGGCAAGTTTATGGCCGAACGCCCGATTTTCCGCTGGCTCCCCTGGGGCGGTCGGGGCCGGGGGCTCCCAAGGCCGGGGAGGCCCCGGCGGGGCTCGGTGGGCTATAGCACACCGGACGGCCCGACGGGAAAAATGGGCAAGTTTTTATGGTCGGCAATGAGGGGGCCGAATCATGATCCGGCTGCTGCGACGGCCATCCGCCCGGCTGCTTGGGATGGGACCGTGAGGCGGGGGCAACGCGATGGGGGGTTGGGAGCCTGTTTTACTAAAAAATGGGCAAGTTTATGGCCGAACGCCCGATTTTCCTGGCTTTTCTGCCCCTGGGCGGTCAGGCCGGGGGGGCCCTCTTGGGCTGTGCCCATGACGGGGAGGCTTCCCCGCCTCGGGCGGGGCACGGGCTGGGGCCCGGTGGGCTATAGCAGACGGGCCGACGGACTGGACCGAAAAATGGGCAAGTTTTATGGCCGGCAAAGAGGGGGCCGAATCATGATCCGGCTGCGATTGTGTTCCGCTTGGACCGGGCGGACCGTGAGGCGGGGGCAACGCGATGGGGGGGTTGGGAGCCGGGCGGCTTTTACAAAAAATGGGCAAGTTTATGGCCGAACGCCCGATGAGGGGGTCGGAATCATGCTGGGGCCCTGGGCTTGGGGCGATCCGTCGATGGGCGGATGGGGCTGGCGTGGCAACGGGGCTGAAAAAAACAGTTTATGGCCGTTTCGATGATTAGCACCCGCGCGATTGCCACGCCACTAAAAATGGGCAAGCACCGCCCGACCGGGCAATGAGGGGCGTGTCTCATGATCCGGCCTCCGATTCTGCTCCGCTTGACGGCCATCCGAGGTGGGCAATGGCGATGGGGGTTGGGAGCTAAAACGGCTGTTTTACGTCGCCGAAAAATGGGCAGTTTATGGCCGAACGCCCGATTTTCTCCATTTTCGCCCGCCCTGGGGGGCTGGCCAGGGGGGTCCTGGGGCCCTGGGGGGGCTGGCCCGGCCGGGGGCGGCTGGTTTGATGGGGCCATCCGCTGGCCGGGGCCAACGGCGGCATGGAACGGTGGGCTATATGGCACACCGCCCAAAATGGGCAAGTTTTATGGCCAATGAGGGGGTCGAATCATGATCCGGCTCCGGCCAGTTCCTTTTGACCCCACGGACCGTGAGGCGGGGCAACGCGATGGGGGTTGGGAGCCGGCGGTTTTACGGCCAAAAATGGGCAAGTTTATGGCCGAACGCCCGATTTTCCAAGGCTGCCCCCTGGGGGCGGTCAGGCACACCGGCGACCGGCCAACGCAGGGCCGTGGTCTCATGCGGGCCTCCCGGGGCTGGCCCCACGGCTATCCGCCCGGGTTATAGCTGGATGGGCGCGTGGGTGGGCTTGAATAAAACATGGGCAAGTTTATGGCCGCTCGCCAAAGAGGGGGGTAAATCATGATCCGTGGGCTATTAGCAACTCCGTTCGGGGACCGGCTGGACTGCGTCGGAGGCTGGGGCAACGCGATGGGGGTTGGGAGCTGGCGTTTACGCCCAAAATGGGCAAGTTTATGGCCGAACGCCCGATTTTCCCCGCTCCGGCCCGTCGGGCGGCCGAGGGGTTGGGTCCCTTGGGGGGCCGGTCCGCGGCGTGGGGCCCGGGGTCGAGGTGGGCGGGCCGCCACCGACGGTCCTGGGGCTATAGCACAAGGCCGGCGGACGGTTTTACCGCTGAAAAATGGGCAAGTTTTTGGCCGGGCAATGAGGGGCCGTAACTCATGATCCGGGCTGCGATTGGGTTCCGCTTTCCATGACCGCGAGGCGGGGGCAACGCGACGGGGTTGGGAGCCGTGGTTTTACTATAAAAATGGGCAAGTTTATGGCCGAACGCCCGATTTTCCTGCTGCCCTCCCAAGGGCGGTCAGGCGGCCTCTGGGTGGTCCCTGGCGCTTGGCCCTTGGGCTGGGCGGGCGTCGGCATGGGCGGCCCCGATAGCACACGTCGGGCTATAGCTTACGGCCGAAAAATGGACAAAGTTTTATGGCCGGCAATGAGGGGCAGAACTCATGATCCGGGGCTGCGATTGTGTTTCTGGCTTGGAACTGGGACCGTGAGGCTGGGGCAACGCGATGGGGGGTTGGGAGTCGGGTTTTACGGCCGAAAATGGGCAAGTTTATGGCCGAACTCCCGATTTTCCCATTTCGGCCGCCGGGGCTCGGCCGCGGCTGGGGTGGGTCCCATGGGTCCCTGGCCGGCTGCCGGTCCGGGCTGGCTCTACGGGGGGCTATAGCACACCGCGGGGTTTATAGCACACGGTTAAAATGGGCAAGTTTTATGGCTGGCAATGAGGGGGTCCGAATCATGATCGGTCGCATTATGCGATTCCGTCTGGACTGACCGGGTGGAGGCTGGGGCAACGCGATGGGGGTTGGGAGCCATGGTTTTACGGCCGAAAAAAATGGGAGTTTATGGCCGAATGAGGGGGCTTCTGGGCCACCCAGGGGCGGGGATCCTTTGGGCGGTCCATGTGGGGGACGGCCTGGTGGGGGCAACGCGATGGGGGGTTGCTATAGCACACGGCAAAATTGGGGTTTTACGGCCGAAAACAGGGGGGCAATCCTGGGTTTTGGGAACGCCTGCGATTTTGCCACTGACCCTCAAGGGGCTTGGGAGCACAGGCAGGGGCAACGCGATTGGGGTGGTTGGGAGTCCCGATTTTAGGCCTAAAAGGGGCAAGCTTTATGGTCAACACCCGATTTTTCCCTGGGTGGGCTATGGCGGCACACACGGCGGACGGGGGCAAAAATGGGGGCATGTTTTATGGGGCAATGAGGGGGCCGTAGAACTCATGATCCGGGCGCTGCGATTGCCTCCGCTTTGGGACCGGCACACGGCCCGTGAGGCGGGGGCAAAGGGGGGGTTGGGAGCCCGGTTTACGCGAAAAATGGGAAAGTTTATGGCCGAACGCCCGATTTTCTCCAAGGCCCCCTGGGCGGTCGGTGGCCGCGGGGTCCTCGGTGAAAATGGTCCCGGCTGTTTATGGCCGGTGGTCGGAGGGCGCTGCTCTACGCTGGGGCCCTGGTGGGCTATAGCACACGGGCCGGCGACGGTTTTACTACTACGAAAAATGGGCAAGTTTTTATGGCCGGCAATGAGGGGGCCAGAATCATGATCCGGGCTGCGATTGCGTTCCGCTTTGATCGTGACCGTGAGGCTGGGCAACGATGGGGTTGGGAGATGCAAGGTTTTACTACCAAAAAATGGGCAAGTTTATGGCCGAACGCCCGATTTTCCCATTTTCGGCCCCTGGGCGGCCTTGGGTGGTCGGGCGGGGACACTGGGGCGCGGTCCCCTTGCTGGGGGAGGCTGGCCGGTGTGGGCGCGACGGCTGGGACCTGTGTGGGCTATAGCACATTGAGTGGACGGTTTTAGCTTAAAAATGGGCAAGTTTTACGGTCGCAATGAGGGGGCCGAACTCATGATCCGGGCGACATTGGTTCCGCTTTGACCCACGGGACCGTGAGGTGGGGGCAACGCGATGGGGGTTGGGAGCCATGGTTTTATTGCCGAAAATGGGCAAGTTTATGGCCGAACGCCCGATTTTCCCAAGCTTTTGGCCTGGGGGCGGTGTGGCCTGGGGTCCTTGGGCGGTGGGCGCTGGGGCTGGGGCCGGGCGGGCGGAGGGCCCTTGGGGACCCGGGGCTATAGCACACGGACGGTTTTACTACCGAAAATGGGCAAGTTTTATGGCCCCAAAGAGGGGGCCGAACTCATGATCCGGCCGATTGCGGTTCCGCTTGGACGGGCGGACCGTGAGGCGGGGGCAACGCGATGGGGGGTTGGGAGCCGGTGGTTTTACGGCCAAAAATGGGCAAGTTTATGGCCGAACGCCCGATTTTCCGCTTTCCCTTGGGCGGCTGGCTGGGGGCCTGGTGGGCCCCTGGGGCCGGTCTGAGGCTGGCAGTCTGGGGCCTGGGGTGGGCTATAGCACGGGCAAAGGATGGCCGGGTGGGGTATAGCATCCGGGCAACGCGGATTGGGCTGGCGGACGAAAAATGGGCAATTTTATACGGCAATCCGCCGGGGGGGAATGGGCGGTGATCCGGGGCCGCCAAGGGGTTTGAGGCCTTGCAGTCGGGGAGCCCCTGGGGCCCTGTGGCATTACCACGGGCTGACGGTTTTACGGTCAAAATGGGCAAGTTTTATGGCTGGCAAAGAGGGGGCGAACTCATGATCCGGGCTGCGACGCTGTTCCGTTTGGACCCAGACGTGAGGCCTGGGGCAACGCGATGGGGGTTGGGAGTCGGCGGTTTTACTACTAAAAATGGGGCAAGTTTATGGCCGAACGCCCGATTTTCCATTTTCGCCTCTGGGTGGGCGGTCGGGTGGCCGGGCGGGGGCCCTCGGGGCGGCGCGTGTCCCTGCTGGGGAGGTCGGTGGGGGCCGGGGGCGCTGTCACCACGCCGGGGCCCGGTGGGCTATAGCACATATCTCATGGGACCGGCCTCTACGCCTATAAAATGGGGCCCAAGAGACCGGCCCAAAGAGGGGGTCAGAATCATGATCCGGTCGCGATTGTTCCGCTTTGACCAAGTGACCGTGAGGCGGGGGCAACGCGATGGGGGGTTGGGAGCCATTGTTTTACTACCAAAAATGGGCAAGTTTATGGCCGAACGCCCGATTTTCCGGCTCGCCCCTGGGCGGTCTGTGGTCGGCTGGGGCCTCTGGGAGGCCTGGGAGGCCGTCAAGGTCAGCGCGGCCCATGGGCGGGGTCCTGGTGGGCTATAGCACACTACGGCATGGATTGGTTTTACTACCGAAAACGGGAAAGTTTTATGGCGGCAATGAGGGGGCCGAAACTCATGATCCTGGCCGCATCATGTTCCTGGGCTTGGACCATGCTGACTGAGGCGGGGGCAACGCGATGGGGGGTTGGGAGCCTGGCGGTTTTACGGGCCGAAAATGGGCAGTTTATGGCCGAACGCCCGATTTTCCGGTTTTCTGGTCTCTGTCCCTAATGGCCTGGTATCCTCTACAGGGGGAGGCCAGGATCCGGCCGGCTCCGGGACCTGGACCGTGATGGGGGCACTTACTAGCAAATGGGCAAGTTTATATTAAACGCGCGATTTGCCACTGGGGTGGTTCACGGCCGAAAAATAGGCAAGTTTTATTGCCTGGGCAATGAGGGGGCCGTGAACTCATGATCCTGGCACATTCATGTCTGCTTGGGATCAAGTGGGACCGTGAGGCGGGGGCAAATGCTGATGGGGGTTGGGAGTCAAGGTTTTACCGAAAATGGGCAAGTTTATGGTCGAACGCCCGATTTCTGGGGCTGGTCCTGGGTGGCTCCTCGGGCGGGGCGGCCGGTGGTCGGGGTCTTCTTTGGCGCCGGTCCACGCGGGCGAGTCGGTCGGGTCGGGCTGGGCGCGGGAAGAAAGCCGGGGTCTGGTGGGCAGTAATACGTGAGGGACACACTAAAATGGGCAAGTTTTTATGGCCGGCAAAGAGGGGGCCGTAACTCATGATCCGGCCTGCGACATGGCTTGACCGGCGGGACCGCGGACTGGGGGGGCAACCGTGGGGGGTTGGGAGCCGACTGGGTTTTATGCCGTCAAAAAATGGGTGCTTTATGGCCGAACGCCCGATTTTCCTGCGCCCCGGGGCGGCCTGGTGTCGACGGCCATGGCTCCTCGGGCCGGTCCCCCGGAGAGGCTTCAGGGTTGTCGGGGCGCCGCGGACGGGACCCGGTGGCTATAGCACACACGGACGGTTTTACTACCAAAAAATGGGCAAGTTTTATGGCAGAATGAGGGGGCCCTAACTTATGATCCGGTCGCGATCAAGGGGTTCCGCTGGACGAAGTGACCGTGAGGCGGGCAACGCGACGGGGTCGACCCATGGTTTTACTACCAAAATGGGCAAGCTTATGGCCGAACGCCCGATTTTTCCCGATTTTGGCCCCCCACGGTGGGTGGCACCCAAGTCTCCATGGGGGACTGGCCTCCTGGCGGGGGCTTGCCGGCTATGGGCGTTGAAACACGGGCTCGTGGTGGGGTAGCACACTCTGGGCGGACGGTTTGGGCTATAAAAATGGGCAAGTTTTATGGCCGGGCAATGAGGGGGCCAGAACTCATGATCCGGGCTGCGATTGCGGTTCCGCTTGGACCGGGGGACCGTGAGGCGGGGGCAACGCGATGGGGGTTGGGAGCCGGCGGTTTTACGGCCTAAAAATGGGCAAGTTTATGGCCGAACGCCCGATTTTCCCATTTTCTGCCCTGGGGCGGTGGTGGTCACGGGGTCGGGCTGGGGGGGGGCCCTGGTCCCGGCTGGGGAGGCGGGTCGGTCGGGCGCTGGGCGGGGCCGGGCCCGGTGGGCTATAGGGGGGCACGGTGGGGTTTTACGGCAAAATGGGCAAGTTTTATGGCCGGGCAATGAGGGGGCCGAACTCATGATCCGGGGGCTGCGATTGCGGTTCCGCTTTTGGACCTGAGGCTGGGGGACCGTGAGGGTTGGGGCACGGATGGGGGGGTTGGGAACGATGGGGGTTGGGAGCCGATTTTACGGTTTTACGGGCGAAAAATGGGCAAGTTTTATGGCCGAACACCCGATTTTCCTGCCCTGGGGGGCATGGCGGGCTTAGCCCTGGGGTCCACATGGGGCCCACAAGGCTTGGGGGGCCCAAGGGGCGCGCCTCATGGGGCCCGGTGGCTATAGCACACTGCCGGGGCTGGACGGTTTTACGGGCTGGAAAATGGGCAAGTTTTATGGTCGGCAATGAGGGGGCAGAACTCATGATCCGGCTGCGATCATGTTCCACTGGGATCCCCAAGGACCGGAGGCTGGGACAACGCGACGGGGTTGGGAGTCATGGGTTTTACTACGAAAATGGGCAAGTTTATGGCCGAACGCCCGATTTTCCCATTTTCTACCCCTGGGGCGGTCGGTCGGGCGGGGACCCTCTGGGGCGCCATTCCTGGGAGCGGGAGGTCGCCGGGCGGGCGCGACTTCATCATGGGGCCCGGTGGGCTAAAGACACCTGGGCCGGGCGGACGGTTTTACCCGAAAAATGGGCAAGTTTTATGGTCGGCAATGAGGGGGCCGTAACTCATGATCCGGGGCTGCGATTGCGTTTCCGTTTTGACCGGCGGGACCATGAGGCGGGGGACAACGCGATGGGGGGGGTGGGAGCCGGCGGTTTTACGGCCGAAAAATGGGCAAGTTTATGTCCGAACGCCCGATTATCCGGTTTTCGGCCCCTCGGGGCTACTGGTGGGGCCTGGGGCGCTCGTCTCCCAGGGGAGGCCGGCAGGTCGGGCGCCGGGCCCTGGGTGGCTGTAGCACACTACTTCTACGTGACGGTTTTACTACCAAAAAACGGGCAAGTTTTATGGTCGGCAAATGAGGGGGCCGAATCATGATCCGGCTCGCGATTATGGTTCCGCTTGACCTATGGACCGTGAGGCTGGGGAACGCGATGGGGTTGGGAGCCATGTTTTACTACGAAAAATGGGCAAGTTTATGGCCGAACGCCCGATTTTCCTGGTTTCTAAGTGCCCTGGGGCGGTTGGTGGCCGGGCTGGGGTCCCTGGGCGCGGTTCCGCTGGGAGATCGTCATTTGGGTCGCGGGGGTCTGGCCGGGACCCTATGAGGTTGATAAGACACGTCGGGCTGGGTTTTACTTCTTACCGAAAAAATGGGCAAGTTTATGGCCGGGCAATGAGGGGGGTCAGAATCATGATCCGGGCTGCGATTGCGGTTCCGCTTTGACCGCATGGACCGTGAGGCGGGGCAACGCGTGGGGGGCTGGGAGGCGCGGGGTTTTACGCCGAAAAAAGGGCAAGTTACGGCGTCAACGCCCATTTTCTGGCCCCTGGGAGCGGTCGGTGGACGGCGGGGTCCCTCGGGACGCGAGTCCCCGCTGGGGTGGAGGTCGGGTCGGGGCGGCGGCGCGCCCACTGGGCCTGGGGCTATAGCAGCACACGGCCCGTTTGGCCCCAAAGAGGGGGCCGTAACTCATGATCCGGGACAGCGACAATGTTCCGTTGACCGGCGACCGTGAGGCTGGGCAACGCTGGATGGGGGTTGGGAGGCCCTGTTTTTACTACCGAAAATGGGCAAGTTTATGGCCGAACGCCCGATTTTCCCCCCCTGGGGTGGCTACTGGCCGGCACGGGGTCCCTGGCGCTAGTCCTGGTCCTGGGAGGGGCCTGCCTGGGGCTGCCCTCACGGGGACCCGGTGGGCTATAGCATTGACACAATGATTTCCGCTTACTACCAAAAATGGGCAAGTTTTATGGCCGGCAAATGAGGGGGCCGAACTCATGATCCGGCTGCGGATTGGCGCTTTTCCGTCAGACTCTGCTGACCGTGAGGCGGGGGCAACGCTGGATGGGGGCTGAGCTTTGGCATGGTTTACTACGGCGAAAAAGGAAGTTTATGGCCGAACGCCCGATTTTTCCTTTCTGCGCCCTGTGGGCTGCTCAGGCGGCGGGGGTCCCTGTGGGCTGGCCACAAGGGGCGCTGCGGGCGGGGCCAATGCTCCCGGCGCAGCCTAAGGGACCCGTGGGCTTATAGCACACGCCCGACCGCCCCAAAGAGGGGGCCGAAGTCATGATCCGGCTGCAATTGCGGTTCCGCTGGGACCGGCGGGACCGTGAGGCGGGGGCAACGCGATGGGGGTTGGGAGCCGGCGGTTTTACTACCGAAAATGGGCAAGTTTATGGCCGAAACCCGATTTTTCCCATTCTGGGGCTGGGCGGTCGGTGGTCGGGCGGGGTCCTCTGGCGCTGGCGCTTGGTCGGCTTGGCGCGGCCTCTATTTGGGTCGGCAGGCGCGGTTCTGGCTGGGACCTGTGTGGGCTATAGCACACGCACCAAGTGACGGTTTTTACGGCGAAAAATGGGCAAGTTTTACGGTTGGGCAATGAGGGGGCGAACACATGATTCAGGCTGCGATTATGTTCTGCTTGGACCAAGTGATCCGTGAGGCTGGGGCAACGCGATGGGGGTTAGGAGTGTTTTTCGCGAAAAATGGGCAAGTTTATGGCCGAACGCCCGATTTTCCATTTTCGCCGGGGCTGTCGGGTGGCCGGACGGCCCCGTGGGGAGGTTGGCCATGGAGGCTGGGGCACTGCAGAAGGGCTTGGGGTCTGGGGTATAGCACACCCGGCGGACGGTTTTACTTACTAAAAATGGGCAAGTTTTATGGCCGGCAATGAGGGTAATGAATCATGATCCGCTGCCGCGATTACATGTTCCGCTTGGGACCGCGGACCGGGTGAGTCGTGGGGGCAACGAATGGGGTTGGGAGCCTGCTGCTTACCCAAAAATGGGCAAGTTTATGGCCGAACGCCCGATTTTCCGGGCCCCTCTGGGCGGTCATGGGTCGGGCGGGGGCCCTGGGGCGCTGGCCCCGGGCGGGGCGGTCGGGTCGTGGGCCGGGCGGGCGCACCCCGGCTGGGACCCGGTGGGCTATAGCACACGGTCTTGACCGGTTTTACCACTTAAAACGGGCAAGTTTTATGCCCTCAAAGAGGGGGCCGTGAACTCATGATCCGGCTGCAAGGGGTTCCGCTTTGGACCGGCGGACCGTGAGGCTGGGGGCAACGCGATGGGGGTTGGGAGCCGGCAGTTTACGGCCGAAAATGGGCAAGTTTATGGCCTAACGCCCGATTTTCCCTGCGGCCTCGGGGCTGCTACTGGTGGCTGGGGCCGGCGGCGCTGGTCCCAAAGAGGGGGGAAACTCAGCTCAGGGGTCGAGGCGGGCGCACCCGGCTGGGACCCGGTGGGCTATAGCACACTGCCGGTGGTCGGCAATGGACGTTTTTACTTACCAAAATGGGCAAATTTTATGGCTTCCGGGACCAAATGAGGGGCCATAACTCATGATCCGGAAGGCGATGCGGTTCCGCTTTGGACCGGCTGGACCGTGAGGCGGGGCAACGCGATGGGGGGTGGGGAGCCATGTTTTACTACCGAAAAAATGGGCAAGTTTATGGCCGAACGCCCGATTTTCTCGTTTTCCACCTCTGGGGCGGCCTGCGGTCGGGGGCCCCCTGGGGGCGCGGTCCCCCGGGGAGGCCGGTCAACGGGCAGGCGGGGCCGGGTCGGTGGGCGGGGACCCGTGGGTTATAGCACACTACCGCATGGACGGTTTTACTGTCAAAAATGGGCAAGTTTTATGGCCGCAAAGAGGGCCGGGAACTCATGATCCGGGCTGCGATTAGCCTGCTGACGGCGGGGACCTGAGGCTTGGGGCAACGCGATGGGGGGTTGGGAGCGGCAGGCTTACTACCGAAAAATGGGCAAGTTTATGGTCAACGCCCGATTTTCCGAGCTTCCCCTGGGCGGCTGGTGGTCGGGCGGACGGGGTCCCATGGGCGGTCCGGCTGGCTGGGAGGCTTGGCTGGACCGAGGGCTGGGGCTGGTGGGGGCCCGGTGGGCTATGCACAAGGGAGCACACGGCTTACTATTGAAAATGGGCAAATTTATGGCCCAAAGAGGGGGCCGTAACTCATGATCCGGGGCCGCGATTGCGGTTCCATTTGTACCGGCGGGACTGGGAGGCTGGGGGCAACGCGATGGGGGTTGAGCCGCAAGGTTTTACTACCGAAAAATGGGCAAGTTTATGGCCAACGCCCGATTTTCCTGATTTGGCTGGCCCCTGGGGTCCGTCGGTGGTCGGCGGGGGGGCCCTCGGGGGCTGGTCCCGCGGAACGAGGCCGGGGTTGGGCCGGACCGCCCCAAAGAGGGGGCATGAGTCTGGTTTGCATGGGGTCCGGTGGGCTATAGCACACTGGGCGCGGGCATGGGGTTTTACTACTAAAAATGGGCAAGTTTTATGGCCGGCAATCCTGGGGGGCCAGAATCATGATCCGGCTGCGATCTGGGGGTTCCGCTGGACCGGGCGGACGGTGAGGCTGGGCAACGCGACTGAAGAGGGGGGATGGGAGCCTGGCGGTTTTACGGCCGAAAAATGGGCAAGTTTATGGCCGAACGCCCGATTTTCCGCTGCCCCCCCTGGGGGCGATCGGTGGTCACGGGGGGTGGGTCTGGGGGGGCCCTTGGGCCGGTCCCGGGCTGGGGCGTGGGCCGGCCGGGTCGGGCGGGGCGTGGGGCTGGGGCCCGGTGGGCTATAGCGTTCCGGACACGGATGACCGTTTTACAAAAGGCGGGGGTCCTCGGTGTTTTATGGGCAATGTAACTCATGATCCGGTCTGAACATGGTTCCGCTGGGACCACGGCGCGACCGTGAGGCAAGGGGGCAACCCGATGGGGGGTTGGGAGCCGGTTTTACGGTTTTACCGAAAAATGGGCAAGTTTATGGCCGAACGCCCGATTTTCCTGCTGGCCCCTGGGGCGGTCATGGCCGGGCGGGGCCCTGGCGCTCGGGTCCCCTCTGATGGAGGCGCGGGCCCGGTTGGCGGGCAGGCCTGGTCAACGCGGGGGGCCCGGGTGGGCTATAGCAGATGGCGGGCGGACGGTTTTACTACTAAAAATGGGCAAGTTTTATGGCCGGGGCAATGAGGGGGCCGTAACTCATGATCCGGCTTATCAGGGCGGTTCCGCTTTGGGACCAAATGACCGTGAGGCGGGGGCAACGCGATGGGGGGTTGGGAGCCGGTGGGTAAAAAGTTTACGGCCGAAAAGTGAAGTTTATGGCCGAACGCCCGATTTTGGCTTGGCCCCTGGGGCGGTAAAAATGGGTGGCCCTGGGGTCCCTGGCCGGGGAGCTGGGCCGACGGGGTGGGCGGGGGGGGTCGGGGGGGCGGCTGCCCCGGGGGGACCCGGTGGGCTATAGCACACTCACGGGGCCGGGGGCTTAAAGCAAAAATGGGCAAGTTTTATGGTCGGCAATGAGGGGGCCATAACTCATGATCCGGGGCGATTATGTCCGCTTGACCGGCGGTGACCGGGTGAGGCGGGGGGGCAACGCGATGGGGGTTGGGAGCCAAGGTTTTACGGCCAAAAAATGGGCAAGTTTATGGCCGAACGCCCGATTTTCCTGCTCGGCCCCCCTGGGGCGGTCTGTGGTCGCGGGTCCCTCGGGGGCGCTTGGCCCCACGGAGGCGGGGGCCGGGCCGGGCGGACCCTGGGGACCCGGTAGGGCTATAGCACACGGGCGGTTTTACTACCAAAATGGGCAAGTTTTATGGCCGGCCCAAATGAGGGGGCCGAACTCATGATCCGGCTGCGACAGGTTCCGTTTTGACCGGCGGGACCGTGAGGCTGGGGGCAACGCGATGGGTGGGTTGGGAGCCGGCGGTTTTACGGCCGAAAAGTGGGCAAGTTTATGGCCGAACGCCCGATTTTCCGTCTTCTGCCCCTGGGCGGTCGGTGGTCGGGCGGGGGCCCCGGGGGGGTCCCCCCTTGCTGGGAGGCCGGGGCCGGGGGCGCAGGCGCACCGCTGGGGCCCGGTGGGCTATAGCACAAACGGGAATCTGCGGACGGGGCCGGCCGAAAATGGGCAAGTTTTATGGCTTAGCACGGAAACCGACCAGCCCCAAAGAGGGGGCCGTAACTCATGATCCGGCCGCGATTGCGGTTCCGCTTGACCGCTGGACCGTGAGGCGGGGGCAACGCGGCGGGGGGTTGGGAGCCGGCGGTTTTACTACGGCAAAAATGGGCAAGTTTATGGCCGAACGCCCGATTTTCCCGCTTCACCCTGGGCGGCGGCGGCGGGGTCCCGGGGCGCGGTCCCCAAGGGGAGGTCGGCTGGCCAAAGGGCGCGTGGCCGGCTGGGGCCCGGTGGGCTATAGCACGGCGACGGTTTTACTAAAAAAATGGGCAAGTTTTATGGCCGGCAATGAGGGGGCCGTGAATCATGATCCGGGGCTGCGATTGGGTTCCGCTTGGACCGAAGGGACCGGTGAGGCTGGGGCAACGCGATGGGGGCTGGGAGCGGGGTTTTACTACTAAAAATGGGCAAGTTTATGGCCGAACGCCCGATTTTCCCGCTGCCCCTGGGGCGCAGTTTTCCTGGTCGGCGGGGGGCCCTGGCTGGCGCGGTCCTCGGGTGGGGAGGCCGGTTGGTCGGGGGCGCTGGGGGCCCGTGGCTATAGCACACGGGCCAATGACGATTTTACTACCGAAAAAATGGGCAAGTTTTATGGTCTGCAATGAGGGGGCCGTGAATCATGATCCGGGGTCGCGATTCCGCTTGGACCGCTGGACCGTGAGGCTGGGCAACGCGATGGGGGTTGGGAGCCGGGGTTTACTACCAAAAATGGGCAAGTTTATGGCCGAACGCCCGATTTTCCATTTTGCTACTCTGGCGCCCACGGTCCGGGGTCCCTGGGGGCGCCGGTCCCCGGCTGGGGAGGCCTCCAAGGCCGGGAGGTCGTGGCGCGGCCCCACGGGGTCCGGTGGGCTATAGCACAAAATGTGGCAATTTTACGCTTAAAAATAGGCAAGCTTTATGGCCGGCAATGAGGGCTCAACTCATGATCCGTGCTCCATTATGTTCCGCTTGGGATCAAGTGAAGAGGCTGGGCAACGCGATGGGGTTTGAGAGCCAAGGTTTTACTACCGAAAATGGGCAATTTTATGGCCGAACGCCCGATTTTCCTTTACCTAATGGGGCAGGCCTAAGGTCAAGGGGGGGCCTCGGGCGGGTCCCGGTGGGGAGGCCGGCCCCGGCGGGCGCGGCCCCGGGTGGGGCCCTGGTGGGCTATAGAAAGACACGGGGCCCTGTGGGCTTACTACCAAAATGGGCAAGTTTTATGCCCCAAAGTGGGGGCCGAACTCATGATCCTGGGGAAGGCGATTGTTCCGCTTGGGACCGGCGGGACCGTGAGGCGGGGGGCAACGCGATGGGGGGGTTGGGAGCCAAGGTTTTACGCCAAAAATGGGCAAGTTTATACGAACGCCCGATTTTCCCATTTCCTACTTCCTGGGGGGCTGGAGCCACTGCCGGTCCTCGGTCGAGGGCGCCGGCGGGGCCTGGGGGGCACACGGGTCAAAGAGGCGCGAGTCCCGGCGGGGCCCTGTGGGCTATAGCACACGGCCACGGCCGAAAATGGGCAAGTTTTATGGCCCAAGAGCTTTCCGGGCCGCAACTCATGATCCTGGGGCTGCGGATGGCGCGTCCTCGGCCTGGGGACCGAAGACTGACCGGAGGCGGGGCAACGCGATGGGGGGTTGGGAGCCGGAGGCGGGCAACGTTTTACGGGGTTGGGAGCGCCTTTACTAAAATGGGCAAGTTTATGGCCGAACGCCCGATTTTCCCGCTTTCCCGTCTGGGGCGGCCGGTGCCTCATGGGGTCCCTGGCGCGGTCCCATGGGGCGGTCGGCCTGGCGGGCGCGGGGCTGGGGCCCGGTGGGCTATAGCACACGGCACACGGTTTTACTGACCTAAAATGGGCAGTTTTTATGGCCCAAAGGGGGTCAGAACTCATGATCCTGGGGCTGCGATTGCGGTTCCGCTTTGACCAAGTGACCGTGGAGGCGTGGGGCAACGCGATGGGGGTTGGGAGCCGGTTTTACGGCCGAAAAATGGGCAAGTTTATGGCCGAACGCCCGATTTTCCGGCTTCTTCTGGGGGTGGTCGGTGGCCGGGCGGTCCTTGGGAGGGGCGCGGCCTGGGCGGGGGGATGGTCGGGCCGGCTGGCTTACTAGAAAATGGTGTTTATGGCCGGCCCGATTTTGGGCTATAGCATACTCGGGGCCGCCGCGGGCGTTTCGGAGGCCAAAATGGGCAAGTTTTATGGCCGGCAAATGAGCGGGGCACTATGATCCGGTCATGGGATTATGGTTCCTGCTTGGACCGGGCGGACCGTGGAGGCGGGGCAACGATGGGGGTTGGGAGTCAAGTGTTTTACTAACGAAAATGGGCAAGTTTAGGGCCGAACGCCCGATTTTCCGGCCCCTCGGGGGCGGCCCTCGTGGTCATGGGGGCTCGACGGGGTCATTACGCCGGGTCCCCATGGGAGGCCGGTAAATGGGGCGGACAGAAGCGCCACGGGGCCTCGTGGCTATAGCATGGTCATGGATTTTTACTACCAAAAATGGGCAAGTTTTATGGTCGGCAAAGAGGGGGCCGTGAACTCATGATCCGGCTGTGATTGCTTCCGCTTTGGACCGGGCGACCGTGAGGCGGGGCAACGCGATGGGGGTTGGGAGCGGCGGTTTTACTACTGAAAAATGGCAAGTTTATGGCCGAACGCCCGATTTTCCCGCTTCTGGGGGCTTGGTGGCCGGCGTGGGGGGCCCTCGGGGAGTCTGAGTCCCCGGCGGGGGGTCGGTCGGGGCGGGCGGGGCTGGCCCGGCTGGGGCCTCGGTGGCTATAGCACACGGTCGGCGGATTGCTTACTTACGAAAAATGGGCAAGTTTTATGGCCGGCAATGAGGGGGCCAACTCATGATCCGCCGCGACGGGTTCCGTTTGACCAAGTGACCGTGAGGCTGGGCAACGCGATGGGGGTTGGGAGCTCGCTTTTACGGCTCAAAAATGGGCAAGTTTTGGCCGAACGCCCGATTTTCCCATTTTGGCTCCCCTGGGGCGGTGGCGGTGCCCGGCGAGGGTTCCTCGGGGCTGGTTGCCTGGGACCTGGGGGAGGCCCGGGTCAAAGAGGGGGCGAATCATGATCCGGCCTATCTGTGGGCTTTGACCGCGACCGTGAGACACGATGACGGGGAGCGGGTTTTACTACGGTTTTAAAAAAAATGGGGCATGATTTTATGTCCCAAAGAGGGGGCCGTAACTCATGAGTCGGGGCTGCGATGGGGGAGACCCGCTTTGACAGGCGGGACCGTGAGGCTGGGGGCACGCGATGGGGTTGGGAGCCATGACGGTTTACTACTGTAAAATGGGCAAGTTTATGGCCGAACGCCCGATTTTCCTGCACCTCTGGGGCGGTCGGGTGGTCAAGGCGGGGGTCCTTGTGGGCACCGGTCCCCGCTGGGGCGGTCGGGTCGGGGGGCGGGCGGACGCGCCGCTGGACCCGGTGGGCTATAGCACACGGCCGACCGCCCCAAAGAGGGGGTCAAAGAGGGGGCCGTAATCATGATCCGGCTGCGATTATGTCTGTTGGGACCGGCGGGACCGTGAGGTGGGGGCAACGCGATGGGGGGTTGGGAGCCGGCGGTTTTACGGCCAAAAATGGGCAGTTTATGGCCGAACGCCCGATTTTCCTGTTTGGGCCTCGGGGGCTCGGTTTGGCCTGGGGTCCTGTGGCGCTGGTCCCCTGCTGGTGGAGGCTGGTCAAGGTCGGGGCGCGGGCGTCCCGGTGGGGCCCTGGGGTGGGCTATAGCACACGGGCGGCGACGCTTTACTACCGAAAAATGGGCAAGTTTTATGGCCGGGCAAAGGGGGTCAGAATCATGATCCGGCGCGATTACGGTTCCGCTGGGACCGGCTGACCGTGAGGCTGGGGGCAACGCTGGATGGGGTTGGGAGCCTACGGTTTTACTACTTAAAAATGGGGCAAGTTTATGGCCGAACGCCCGATTTTCCCTCCATTTTTTCAGGGCCCCTGGAAGGTCGGTCCGCGTGGGCGCGGTCAAGGCTGGCCGGTCGGTCGCTAAGGGGCCCGGCTGGGCCCTGGGCTAAGACACATCCGGAAAACGGTTTTACTACTAAAAATGGGCAAGTTTTATGGTCGGCAATGAGGGGGCCGAATCATGATCCGGCTGCGATCAGGGGCCTGCTTGGACCAAGTGACCGTGAGGCGGGGGGCAACGCTGGGGGGTTGGGAGCCATGGTTTTACTAGCCAAAAATGGGCAAGTTTATGGCCGAACGCCCGATTTTCAGATTTCGCCCCTGGGGCGGACGGGGCCGGCGGGGGTCCTGGGGGCGCTGGGCCCTGGGCCGGAGGCTGGCCAAGGTCGGGAGGTGCTGGGCCGGGGCCCGGGCTATAGCACACGGGGAGTGGTTTTGCTTTTGACGCACCAAAAATGGGCAAGTTTTATGGTCGGCAATGAGGGGGCCGGGAATCATGATCCGGCTGCGATTGTGTTCCGCTGGGGACCGGGCGTGGACCGTGAGGCGGGGGCAACGCGATGGGGGGTTGGGAGCGCATGGTTTTTGGCCGAAAAAATGGGCAAGTTTATGGCCGAACGCCCGATTTTCATGATTTTCTACCCCTGGGCTGGTCGGTGTCCTGGGGCCCTGTGGGCGCGGTCACCCTGCAAAATGGAGGACGGTCGGGTCCGGGCGGCGCTGCCTGGCGGGCCTGGTGGGCTATAGCACACGGCCGACGGTGGATGGTTTTACGCCAAAAATGGGCAAGTTTTATGGTACGAAACGGGGGGCCGAACTCATGATCCGGCTTGCGATTGCGGTTCCGTTTGGACCGCGGGACCGTGAGGCGGGGGCAACGCGATGGGGGGTTGGGAGCCTAAGGTTTTACGTTGAAAAATGGGCAAGTTTATGGCCGAACGCCCGATTTTCCCTGCTTTCACCCCTGGGGGGCTCGGTGGCTGGGGTCCTCTGGGCGTCGGTCCCCGGCTGGGGCGGCAACGGTTAGCACGGTGTCGGCGGGCGCTGGAACGGGCTTGGGGCCCGGTGAGGGCTATAGCACGATGGGATTTCCGTCTTACCGCCCCAAAGTTTTATGGCCGGCAAGAGGGGGCCGTGAATCATGATCCGGGGAGCGATTGCGGTTCCGTTTGACCGGCGTGACCGGGTGGAGGCGGGGGCAACGATGGGGGTTGGGAGCCTAAAGGTTTTACTACTAAAAATGGGCAAGTTTATGGTCGAACGCCCGATTTTCCATTTTCGGCTCTGGGGGCGGTCTGGTCCGGGGGCCGGCGCTTGCCCCTGGCGCGTGGCGGGGGAGGTGCCTGGGCCGCCCATGGGGGGCGGCTATAGCACACGGCCGGGCGGACGGTTTTTACTACTAAAAATGGGCAAGTTTTTTATGGCCGAACGCAATGAGGGGGCGAACTCATGATTCGGCTGCTGGGGCGTTCCGCTTTGACCGGCAAGGGGACCCGTGGGCGGGGGGGCAACGCGGATGGGGGTTGGGAGGGGGCGGTTTGATCCGGCCGAAAATGGGCAAGTTTATGGACCGTGAACGCCCGATGGGGGTTTCCTGCATTTTACCCCTGGGCGGTCGGTGGTCGGCGGGGGGGACCTCGGGGCGCTGGTCCCCTGGGGGCCGGCGGCTGGGTCGGGGCTGGCCACGGCTGGGGCCCGGGTGGGCTATAGCACACGGCGGACGGCCCATTTACTAAAAAATGGGCAAGTTTTATGGCCGGGCAAATGAGGGGGCCGAATCATGATCCGGGGCTGCGATTGCGGTTCCGTTGGATCATGACCTTGAGGCTGGGCAACGCGATGGGGGTTGGGAGCCGGCTGTTTTACTACTGAAAAATGGGCAAGTTTATGGCCGAACGCCCGATTTTCCCGCTTCCCCGGGGCGGCCGGTGGTCGCTGGGGTCCCTGGGCGCTGTCCAGCGGGGGCGGCTGGCCTGGGCGGGCGCTGGCTGGCTGGGGCCCCGTGGGCTATAGCACACGGATACGGCCGAAAAATGGGCCCCAAAGAGGGGCCGAACTCATGATCCGGGCTGCGATTGCGGTTCCGCTTGGGACCGGGCGTGACCGGAGGCGGGGGCAACGCGATGGGGGTTGGGAGCCGGGCGGTTTTACGGCCGAAAAATGGGCAAGTTTATGGCCGAACGCCCGATTTTCCTGCTGCCCCTGGGGCGGTCGTTGTCCTCGCTGGGGCCCTCGGTGCGCTCCTGTCCCTGGGGGGGCCGGTAGGGGTCGGGCGCGGCCGGGCATGCGGGGCCCGGTGGGCTATAGCACACACGGCGGACGGTTTTACTACAAAAATGGGCAAGTTTTATGGCCGGGCAATGAGGGGGCCGTAACTCATGATCCTGGCTGCGATTTGTTCCGCTTGGACCAAGTGACCGTGAGGCGTGGGGGCAACGCGATGGGGGGTTGGGAGCCCGGCGGTTTTACGGCCGAAAATGGGCAAGTTTATGGCCGAACGCCCGATTTTCCCTGCTGGCCCCTGGGCGGTCGGTGGTCGGCTGGGGCCCCTGGGGCGGGTCTCCGCGAGGGGACGGTCGCTCGTGGTGCCGGATGGCGACCTGGGTCTGGGGCTATAGCACACGGGCTGACCGTTTTACACCAGAAAATGAGCAAGTTTATGGCCCCAATGAGGGGCCGTGAACTCATGATCCGGATCGCGACATGGTTCCGCTTGGACCGGGGACCGTGAGGCTGGGGCAACGCGATGCATGGGTTGGGAGCCCATGGGTTTTACGGCCATTGAAAAATGGGCAAGTTTATGGCCGAACGCCCGATTTTCCTGCTGCACCCGGGGGGTGGTGGTCGGCGGGGCCCTGTGATGCGCTGGCCGGTCCGGGTGTCAGGTCGATGGGGGTTCATGGGCCGCCCGCTGCTTTTGGGGACCGTGAGGTGGGCTATAGCACACTGGGGTTGGGAGGCGGACATTGCTTTACGGCCTAAAAACGGGCAAGTTTTATGGCCGGGCAAATGAGGGGGCCGAACTCATGATCCGGGCTGCGATCATGTTCTGTTTGACCGGCAGTGACCGTGAGGCTGGGGGCAACGCGATGGGGGGTTGGGAGTCAGGCCATGCGGTTTTACGGCCGAAAAATGGGCAAGTTTATGGCCGAACGCCCGATTTTCCCGCCTTCCGTGAGGCGGGGGTCCTGGGGGCCGGTCTTGGAAAAAGGGCGGCCGGTCACTGAAGCTGCTCCCTGGGGCGGCTCCCTGGGGTCCTCTGGGACCCGGGGGCGCGAATAGCACACGGTCGCGACGGTTTTGACTATAAGCATGGCACGGGCCCCGCGAGGGGGCCGAACTCATGATCCGGGTCGCATTGCTTCGGGCTTGACCGAAGTGACCGTGAACCGGGGGCAACGCGATGGGGGGTTGGGAGCCAAGGTTTTACGGCCCAAAAATGGGCAAGTTTATGGGGCCGAACGCCCGATTTTTCCTCCTGGGGCGGTTGGTGGTCTGTGGGGTCCTCGGGGGCGTCGGTCCCCGCTGGGAGGCCTCGGGGTGGGGCGGGTCACTGGGGACCTGAAGTGGGCTATAGAACACAGCTACGGACGGTTTTATGGCCGAAAATGGGCAAGTTTTATGGCAGGAATGAGGGGGCCGTAACTCATGATCCGTTGGCTTTATCATGTTCCGTTTGGGGGGACCGTGAGGCTTGGGCAACGCGATGGGGGTTGGGAGCCGGTTTTACTACTCAAAAATGGTCAAGTTTATGGCCGAACGCCCGATTTTCGCGCCCCTGGAGGTCACTGGTCGGGCGGGGGGCGGGCGCTGGTCCTGCTGGGAGGCAGGTCAAGGTCGGGCACGGGGGGCACACAAGGGCCCGGGTGGGCTTAGTATAAAAATGGGCAAGTTTTATGGCCGGCAATGAGGGGGCCGAATCATGATTGAGGTCATGGATTTGCGTTCCGCTTTGGACCGGGCGACTGGGTGAGGCTGGGCAACGCGATGTGGGGTTGGGAGGGGCAACGAAAATGGGGTTTATGGCCGAACGCCCGATTTTTCCTGGTTTTACTAAAAATGGGCAAGTTTATGGCCGAACGCCCGATTTTCCCGCTTTACGGACCTGGCAATAGCACGGGGGCCGGACCGATTCAAAGATCGGGCGGCTGCGATTGGGTTCCGCTTGGACCGGCGGGGAGGCTGGGGGCAACGCGATGGGGGTTGGGAGTCTTGGCGGTTTTACGGCCGAAAATGGGCAAGTTTATGGCCGAACGCCCGATTTTCCCATTTTCTGCCCCCTCTGGGGCGGGGGTCGGTGGCCGGGGGTCCAAGGTTTTGGGGCTTGTCCCGGCTGGGCCGGTTTGCAAGGCCTGGGGTCGGCCCTTGCGGGGACTGGGGCCCGGTGGGCTATAGCACACGGCCATGTGACGTTTTACGACCTAAAAATGGGCAAGTTTTTATGGCGGCAATGAGGGGGCCGTAACTCATGATCCGTGGCTGCGATTGCGGGGTTCCATTTTGACCGTGACCGGGTGAGGCGGGGCAACGCGATGGGGGTTGGGAGCCGGCGGGTTTTACTACCAAAAAATGGGCAAGTTTATGGCCGAACGCCCGATTTTCCCATTTGCCCCTGGGCGATCTGCGCGCGGGGCCCTCGGGGGCGGTCCCCGGCTGGGGACGGGTCGGCCAAGGCTGGGGTCTACGGGGACCCGGGTGGGCTATAGCACACGGCCGGCGGACGGTTTTTACTGCCGAAAAATGGGCAAGTTTTATGGCCGGGCAATGAGGGGGCCGTAACTCATGATTCGGGGCTGCGATTGCGGTTCCCTTTGGACTGGCGGGATAGTGAGGCGGGGGGGCAACGCGATGGGGGGGTTGGGAGCCTGCGGTTTTACGGCCGAAAAATGGGCAAGGTTACTGCCGAACGCCCGATTTTCCGCTGCCCTTGTGGGGGCTTGTCGGGTGGATGGCGGCTGGGGACCCGGGGGCGCTGGCCCCATGGGGAGGCCAAAGGCGGGCGCGGGTCATGATCCGGCGGGGCCCGGGTGGGGCTATAGCACACGGCCGGGCGGATGGGGTTTTAGCCGAAAATGGGGGCCTCGGCAATGAGGGGGTCAGAATCATGATCCTGGCAGCGATTGCGGTTCCGCTTTGACCTACGTTTGGACCATGAGGCTGGGGCAACGGACGGGGGGTTAGGAGTCATGGACGGGTTTTACTACCAAAAATGGGCAAGTTTACCGGGAATGGCCGTAACATGCCCGATTTTCCCCCTGGAGGCGGGGCGATGCCTGGTTGGCGGCCCTTTGGGGCGCGAACGCCCGTTCGGGGGAGGCCGGCGCCACTGGGGCGGTCATGGCGGGTCCCTACCCCATGGGGTCCCGGTGGGCTATAGCACACACGGGCGGACGGTTTTTCGCCTACTAAAACGGGCAAAGTTTTATGGCCCAAAGAGGGGGCCGAACTCATGATCCGGGTCACGATTGCGGTTCGCTTGACCCGGGACCGGTGAGGCGGGGGCAACGCGATGGGGGTTGGGAGCCGACGGTTTTACGGCCAAAAATGGGCAGTTTATGGCCGAACGCCCGATTTTCCCATTTTCGGCCCCTCGGGGCGGTCGGGTGGCCGGGCGGGGGTCCTGGGCGCAGTCCCCTGGGGGAGGCCGGGCTGGGGGCGCGGCGACGCGGGGCCCGGGTGGGCTATAGCACACAGCCGCGGACGGTTTTACGGCCGAAAATGGGCAAGTTTTATGGTCGGCAAAGAGGGGCCGTGAATCATGATCCGGCTGCGATCACGTTCCGCTTGACCTGGCGGACCGTGAGGCAGGGGCAACGCGATGGGGGTCGGGAGCCGGGCGGTTTTACCCAAAAAAATGGGCAAGTTTATACGAACGTCCGATTTTCCCGCCCCTCGGGTGGGCGGCTCTGGTGGTCGGGCGGAGGGCCCTGGGGCGCCCGGGTCACCGGGCTGGGAGGGGTGAGCCGGCGCGGCTTGCCCTCGGGCGGGGCCCGGGTGGGCTATAGCACACGGGCGACGGTTTCACCAAATAAAATGGGCAAGTTTTAAGGCCCAAAGAGAGGGCCGTAACTCATGATCCGGCTGCGATTGCGGTTCCGTCGGGACCGACGACCGTGAGGTGGGGGCAACGCGATGGGGGTCGGGAGCCGGCGGTTTTACTACCGAAAAAATGGGCAAGTTTATGGCCGAATGCCCGATTTTCCCGCTTTCGGCCCCTGGGGCGGCTCTGGTCGGCGGGGTCCGGGGGCGCTGGCCCCTGCTGGGGCTTTGGGGTCGGGCCAAGGGGCGCTGGCCCACCACTGGGGCCCGGTGGCTATAGCACATACGGCTGGACGGTTTTACTGGTAAAAATGGGCAAGTTTTATGGCTGGGCAATGAGGGGTCAGAATCATGAAGGCTGATTGGGTTCCGTTTGACCGGACGGACCGTGAGGCTGGGGCAACGGATGGGGTTGGGAGCCATGTTTTACGGCCGAAAATGGGAAAGTTTATGGCCGAACGCCCCGATTTTCCCGCTGCCCCTGGGGTGGCGGTTTCTGGCCTGGCGGGGTCCCTGGCGCTGGGCCTTCTCTGGGGGAGGTTTCGGGAGGGCAAGTGACCTGAAAGTGGGACCCGGTGGGCTATAGGACACGGTCACGGACGGTTTTCCAACAAAAATGGGCAAGTTTTATAGCCTGGCAAAGAGGGGCCGAACTCATGATCCGGCTGCGATTGCGGGGTTCCGCTTTGACCGACCGGTGCGAGGCTGGGTGCAACGCTGATGGGGTTGGGAGTTTCATGTTTTACTACCAAAATGGGCAAGTTTATGGTCAACGCCCGACCAAGCTGGCCCCCTCGGGGGCGGTCGGTGGTCAATGGGGCCGGTCTGGGGAGGCCACGGGGAGGTGACAAGGCCGCCCTCACGGGGCCCGGATGGGCAATAGCACACACGGCGGACGGTTTTACTACTTAAAAATGGGCAAGTTTTATGGCCGGGCAAATGAGGGGGCCATAACTCATGATCCGGGCTGCGATTATGTTCCGCTTGGGACCGGGGACCGTGAGGCGGGGGCAACACGATGGGGGGTTGGGAGCCGGGGTTTTACTATGAAAATGGGAAAGTTTATGGCCGAACGCCCGATTTTCCCGCCACCTCTGGGCGGCGGTGGCTACTGGGGTCCTGATGGGCGCCAACTCTCGCTGGGAGGCGGTCGGTCGGGTGGCGACGCTGCCTCACGCTGGGGCCCGGTGGGCTATAGCACACGGCCGGGACCTAAAATGGGCAAAGAGGGGCCAGAACTCATGATCCGGGCGATTATCATGTCTGCTTGACCAAGTGGACCTGAGGCTGGGCAACGCGATGGGGGGTTGGGAGCCATGGTTTTACTACCAAAAATGGCATGTTTATGGCCGAACACCGATTTTTCCGCTGGCCTCTCTGGCGGCTGCCCCATGGGGCCCTGGGCGCCTGGCCACCCATAGGAGGCTTGGCCGGGTGGGACGGGCGCTGGTGGTACGGCGGGGCCCTAGGGCTATAGCACACTGGACGGGCGGACGGTTTTACGGGGTCCAAAAATGGGCAAGTTTTATGGCGGCAATGAGGGGCCGTAACTCATGATCCGGTCGCGATTATGCCTACGCTTTGACCGGCGGGACCGTGAGGCGGGGGGCAACGCGATGGGGGCTTTGGGAGCCTAAGGTTTTACGTCCAAAATGGGCAAGTTTATGGCCGAACGCCCGATTTTCCTTTTCCCCTGGGGCGGTCGGTGGCCTGGGCGTGGGGTCCTTGTGGTGGAGGCCATGGGGCTGGCCCTGCCCGGGAGGGCGCGGCCACGGATGGGGGCAGCACACGGAGGGACCGGTCCCCAAAGAGGCGGGGGGTTGAACTCATGGATCGGGGCGTCATGTTGTCCCCGCTTGGGACCAAGTGACCGTGAGGCTGGCAACGCGATGGGGGTTGGGAGCGGACGGTTTTACTACGAAAAATGGGCAAGCTTATGGTCGAACGGCATTTTGAGGGGGAGCGAACTCGGGTGATCGGGGTCCTCGAGGGCATTTCCGCTTGGACGGTCGGGGACGGTGGGTGAGGTGGGGGGCATCAAAATGGCAAGTTTTGTGGGGTTGGGTCGACGGCTTTGGACCGACTACCAAAAATGGGTGTTTATGGCCGAGGGGGCCCGATTTTCCCGATTGCGCTGCTCCTGGGGCTGGTCGAGGGGGTGGCGGGGCTCCCTGGGGTTTTATGGCCGGAAAATGGGGAGGCCCTGGGGTCACGGCCGCTTCTGGCTTCTGGGCGGAGGCCTAGGGCCCTTTGGCCGCAGTGGGCTGGGGCCCGGGTGGGCTATAGCACACTATGGCCAATGGTTTTATACTAAAAATGGGCAAGTTTTATGGCCGGGCAAAGAGGGGGCCGTGAACTCATGATCCGGGCTGCGATTGCGGTCTGCTTGACCGGCGGGACCGTGAGGCTGGGCAACGCGATGGGGGGTTGGGAGCCTATTGCGGTTTTACAGCCGAAAATGGGCAAGTTTATGGCCGAACGCCCGATTTTCCGGCTGGGCTCCTGGGGCTGGTCGGTGGCTCGGCGGGGAGCTGGGGTCCCCCTGGGCGTTTGCTGGTTTTACTACCAAAATGGGAGGCAACGCCCGATTTTCCGGCTGGCTCCCCAAGGCGGTGGCCGGCGGGTGCCCGGTGGGGCTATAGCACACGGCTGGGCAGTCGGTCGTGGTCGGGCTGGCGCGGCCTCGGGAAAAATGGGCAAGAACATGGCGGCAATGAGGGGCCGTAACTCATGATCCGGGGCTGCGATTGTGGTTCTGCTGGGACCGACCATGACCGTGAGGCTGGGGCAACGCGATGGGGGTTGGGAGCCTACGGTTTTACTCCGAAAATGGGCAGTTTATGGCCGAACGCCCGATTTTCCTGCTGGCCCCTGGGGCGGTCGGTCGGCGGGGTCCTCGGTGGGGCGCCTTTCTGCCCCCGGGGAGGCCGGCCGGGGTCAGGCTGGGTCCCTGGTGGGCTATAGCACTACGGTCCATGGACGGTTTTACTACCAAAAATGGGCAAGTTTTATGGTCGGCAATGAGGGGGCCGAATCATGATCCGGGCTGCGATGGCCTGCTTGGACCAACGGACCGTGAGGCGGGGGCAACGCGATGGGGGTTGGGAGCCACGGTTTTACGGCCTAAAAAATGGGCAAGTTTATGGCCGAACGCCCGATTTTCCCGCTGCCCCTGGGCTAAGTGGCTGGCGGGGCCCTGGGGCGCGGTCCCCCGGCGGGGGAGGAGGTCGTCAGGTCGGTTGGCGGGCTGACCCAGCTGGGGCCCGGTGGGGTATAGCACACGGTCCTGACGGTTTACTACAAAAACGGGCAAGTTTTTTTTTTATGGGGAGGGGAGAACTCATGATCCGGGCTGCGATTGCGGTTCCGCTTGACCGGGCTGGGACCGTGAGGCTGGGGCAACGCGATGGGGGTTGGGAGCACAGGTTTTACGGCCGAAATGGGCAAGTTTATGGCCGAACGCCCGATTTTCCGGACCGCCTGACCGTGGGCGGCAACGGTGGGGTTTGGTCCCTACAGGGGGGGAGGCCGGGTCGGGTCATGGGGCGGGCGCGGCACAGGCATGGGGCCCTCGGTGGGCTATAGCACACGGGGCTGACGATGGTTTTACTACCGAAAAATGGGCAAGTTTTATGGTCGGCAAAGAGGGGGTCAGGAACTCATGATCCGGGGCTGCGATTGCGTTCCGCTTGACCGGCGACCGTGAGGCTGGGCAACGCGATGGGGTTGGGAGCCCATGGTTTTACAGCTTAAAAATGGGCAAGTTTATGGCCGAACGCCCGATTTTCCATTTTTACTTCTGGGGCTTCTGGTGGCCTGCTGGGTCCCTGGTCCCTACGAGGGGGCCCCACGGGCCATGGAGGGGCGGTCCCAGGCGGGGTCCGGTGGGCTATAGCACACGGTCTACGGAACCTACCTACTAAAAACGGGCAAGTTTTATGGCCGCAAAGAGGGGCCGAACTCATGATCCGGGGCTGCGATTGCGGGCGCTTTGACCATGGGGCGGACCGTGAGGCTTTGGGGCAACGCGACGGGGTTGGGAGTCAAGGTTTTACACTAAATGGGTGGGCGTAAGTTTATGATCCGAAGGCCCGATTTTTCCGGGCGATTTTCGGCGTGACCCTACGGGAGGCTGGGGGTCGGTGGGGTCGGGGGGCCCCTGGGATTTACGCTGAAAAAATGAGCCCCTGGTGGCCAAAGAGGGAGGCCGGCGCGATCCGGCCCTGGTGGGCTGGGGAGGTCAGCACACGGTCGGCCGGACGGTTTTACTACCAAAAATGGGCAAGTTTTATGGCCGGGCAAAGAGGGGCCAGAATCATGATCCGGCTGCGATTGCGTTCCTGTCAGACAATGGACCGTGAGGCTGGCACAACGCGATGGGGGTTGGGAGCCGGCGGTTTTACTCCGAAAAAATGGGCAAGTTTATGGTCGAACGCCCGATTTTCCCATTTTCGGCCTTCCTGGGGAGGCCTGGTCGGCCATGGCCCTGGGGCGGGTCCTCACGGGGCTGGGTCGGTTGGACGGGCGCGGCCGGGGTTCTGGTGGCTATAGGGTCTGGTGGGCGGTTTTACTACTGAAAATGGGCAAGTTTTATGGTCTGGCCGGCCCCAAAGAGGGGGCCGAACTCATGATCCGGTGGCTGCGATTGACAGTTCCGCTTGACCGGCGGACTGTGAGGCTGGGGGCAACGCGATGGGGGTTGGGAGCAGGGTTTTACTAGAAAAAATGGGCAAGTTTATGGCCGAACGCCCGATTTTCCTGGCCCCTGGGGCGGCTCTGGCGTATGGGGCCCTGGGCGGGGCCCCATGGGCGGTCGGGGGGCTGCGGCCACGGGGACCCGGTGGCTATAGCACACTCGGCGGATTGCTTCTTACGGGCTACAAAAATGGCAAGTTTTATGGCCGCAATGAGGGGGCCGTAACTCACGATCCGGCTGCGATCGGTTCCGCTGACCGTGACCGTGAGGCTGGGCAACGCGATGGGGGGTTGGGAGTCATGGGTTTTACGGCCAAAAATGGGCAGTTTATGGTCAACGCCCGATTTTCCAGTTTTAGGCGCCTCGAGGGGCGGCTCATGGGTCGGGCGGGGTCCCTGGGCGCTGTCCCCCTGGGAGGTGGTCGGCCGGGCGGGAGGCGCGGCCTGGGCTGGGGACCCTGGTGGGTATAGCACACGCGGCGACGGTTTTACTACCGAAAATAGGGCAAGTTTTATGGCCAGCCCCAAAGAGGGGGCCGTAACTCATGATCTGGAGCTGCGATTATGTCTGCTGGACCGGGCGGGACCGTGAGGCTGGGCAACGCGATGGGGGGTTGGGAGCCGGCGGTTTTACTTCGCCAAAAATGGGCAGTTTATGGCCGAACGCCCGATTTTCCATTTGCTGCCCCGCGGGGTCTCGTGGGGTCCCTGGCGCTTGGCCACGGCGCGGGGGGCGCTGTCTGGTCGGTCGGAGGGCGGTGGGCCGGCGGGCGCCCGGTGGGCTATAGCACAGCACACGGCGGCCCGGCTTTTACTCAAAAATGGGGCAAGTTTTATCGCCCAAAGAGGGGCCGAACTCATGATCCGGGGCTGCTTGGCGTTCCGCTTGACCATGACCGCGGAGGCGGGGGCAACGCGATGGGGTTGGGAGCGGCCGTTTTACTACAAAATGGGCAAGTTTATGGCCGAACGCCCGATTTTCCCATTTTCGGTCCTGGTCCCTTGGACTCGGGGCGATCGGGTGGGGTCCTCGGGGTCCTGGCCGGGAGGCGGCCGAAATACAGTTTATGGTCGGGCGGTGGCACGGGGGGGCTCGGTGGGCTATAGCGGGGAGGCACACGGGCGACGGGCCGAAAAATGGGCAAGTTTTATGGCCCCAAAGAGGGGGCCGTAACTCATGATCCGGCTGCGATTGACGGTTCCGCTTTGACCGCGGACCGTGAGGTGGGGCAACGCGATGGGGGGTTGGGAGTCGGTGGTTTTACTACCGCAGAAAATGGGCAAGTTTATGGCCGAACGCCCGATTTTCCCGCTGTCTCCTCGGGGCGGCCTGGGTCCTTGGGGCCCCCTGGCGCTTGGCGGGAGGCAACGGATGGGGGGGCGGGCATGGTTTTACTACCAAAAAGGGCAAGTTTATGGACCCGGTGGCTATAGCACACGCTGGCGACTGCCCCAAAAATGGGCAAGTTTTATGGGCCGCAATAACTCATGATCCGGGCACGATTAATGGTTCCATTTTGACCGCGAAGTGACCGTGAGGCTAGGGGCAACGCGATGGGGGGTTGGGAGCCGGGGTTTTACGGCCGAAAATGGGCAAGTTTATGGCCGAACGCCCGATTTTCCTGCTCTTCTCCTGGGAAGTGGTGGCTCACGGGGTCCCTTGGTCCCCTGGCTGGGGGGGGCCTGGGTCTGGGGCGCGCATGGGACCCGGTGGGCTATAGCACACGGGGCCCAAAGAGGGTGGGAACTATGAGCATGACAGGTTCCCGCGACCGTTTTGGGGGCAACGCGATGGGGGTTGGGGCAAAGTTTTATGGCTAAAAAGGGCAAGGACGAACGCCCGATGATCCTGGGGCTGCGATTGCGGTTCCGCTTGACCGGGGGACCGTGGGAGGCGGGGGCAACGGCGATGGGGGCTTGGGAGCCTGATGGTTTTACTACCGAAAAAATGGGCAAGTTTATGGTCGAAGCCCGATTTTTCCATTTTGGCCACGGTGGCTGGGTCGGGTGGCTGGGGCAAAGTGACCGTTTGGGGCTGGGACAAAGATGGTCCCTGGGGGGGGGCGGATCCGGCTGGTCGTGGGGCGAACCCGCCGCTACTGGGGGTGTTGGGGTCCCTGGTGGGCGAAGCACACCTGGCAGGACGGCGGGCTTTTACCCGACCAAATGGGCAAGTTTTATGGTGGGCAATGAGGGGGCCAGAACTCATGATCCGGCTGCGATTGCGGTTCCGCTGGGACCGGCTGGGACCGTGAGGCTGGGCAACGCGATGGGGGGTTGGGAGCCGGGTTTTACGGCCGAAAAAAATGGCAACTTATGGCCGAACGCCCGATTTTCCAGTTTTCGGGCGTCTGGGGGCTGGCCTGGTGGCGGGGTCCTGCGGCGTTCCTGGGGAGGGGCCGGTCGGGCGGGCGGGTCACGGCTGGGACCCTGGTGGCTATAGCACACTGCGGAGAAGTGAATCGGCCGAAAAATGGGCAAGTTTGATGGCTGGGGGCAAAGAGGGGGCCATAACTCATGATCCGGTGGCGATTGCCCGATGCTCCGCTTTGGACTGGAAGTGGGACCGTGAGGCGGGGCAACGCGATGGGGGGTTGGGAGCCATGGGTTTTATGGCGAGAAAAATGGGCAAGTTTATGGCCGAACGCCCGATTTTCCTGCAGCCCCTCGGGGCGGCCTGGTGGTCAGTGGGTCCCTTGGGGGTCCCTGGGTAAGTCGCGCGGGCGGGGGCTGGGACGGTCAATGGGTGGGCTATAGCACACAGCCGGGATGGTTTTATACCGAAAATGGGCAAGTTTTATGGCCGGGAAAGAGGGGGCCGTAACTCATGATCCGGCTGCGATTGCGGTTCCGCTTTGGACCGCGCGGACCGTGAGGCTGGGGCACGCGATGTGGGGTTGGGAGCTGGCTTTACTACGAAAAAATGGGCAAGTTTATGGCCGAACGCACGATTTTCCCGCTGCCCTCGGGGGCGGTGCATGGGGCCCTGGGCGTCCCCCTGGAGGGGAGGCCGGCTGGGCCGGCGTGGCCGGCTGGGGCCCGGGTGGGCTATAGCACACGGCCGGCGACGGGTTTTACTAACAAAAATGGGCAAGTTTTATGGCCGGCAATGAGGGGGCCGTAACTCATGATCCGGGGCTGCGATTGCGGTTCCGTTTGGACCGGCGGGACCGTGAGGTGGGGGTAACGCGATGTGGGGGTTGGGAGCGGGCGGTTTATGGCCAAAAAATGGGCAAGTTTACGGCCGAACGCCCGATTTTCCAGCTGACTCCCCTGGGCGGTCGGTCGGGCGGGGTCCTTGGGGGCCCCGGTGGGGAGGTCGGTCGGGCGGGGGGCCCGGCTACGGGGGGGCTATAGCACACGGCCGCTGGACGACCGCCCAAAATGGGCAAGTTTTAACTCAATGATCCATGATCCGGGGCGATCATGCGTTCCCATTGGACCGGCGGGACCGTGAGGCTGGGGCAACGCGATGGGGGTTGGGAGCCGCGGTTTTACTTATTGAAAAACGGGCAAGTTTATGGCCGAACGCCCGATTTTCCTGGCTCTTCCTGGGGGTCCGGTGGGGCTGGGGCGCTGGGCGTCCGCCCTGGGAGGCCTGGTCGGGTCCGGCAAGCGGGGGCCCGGTCTGGGCTATAGACACGGCCGGATGGATTGGCTATACTAAAAATGGGCAAGTTTTATGGCCGGGCAAAGAGGGGGCCGTGAATCATGATCCGGCTGCGATTGCGTTCCGTTTGACCCGGTGACCGTGAGGCTGGGCAACGCGATGGGGGGTTGGGAGCCGCCGGTTTTACTACCGCCAAAAATGGGCAAGTTTATGGCCGAACGCCCGATTTTTCCTGGCTGCCCCTGGGGAGGTCGGTGGTGGCGGGGTCCCCTGGGCGCTTGGTCCCCCTGGGAGGCCGGTCGGCCGAGGTCGGCAGGGGCCCCATGGGACCCGGTGGGCTATAGCACACGGCCGGGCATGGACGGTTTTACGGGCCTAAAAATGGGCAAGTTTTATGGCCGGCAATGAGGGGGCCGAACTCATGATCCGGCTGCGATCATGGGTTCCGCTTGACCGAGTGACCTGGGTGAGGCTGGGCAACGCGATGGGGGGTTGGGAGCCATGGGGTTTTACATGGCCGAAAATGGGCAAGTTTATGGCCGAACGCCCGATTTTTCCGCTGCCCCTGGGGCGGCGGGGGCGGTCGCTGGGGTCCCGGCGCGGGTCCCGGGCGGGGCCGGGTCAAGGTCGGGCGGGCGGGCATTCGCCCAAAGGGTCTCTGGGGCGGACCCTGTGGGCTATAGCACACACTTGTTGGGACGCTTTGGGCTACCAAAATGGGCAAGTTTTATGGCGATTTTCCCAAAGAGGGGGCCGTAACTCATGATCCGGGGTCTGCGATTAAGTTCCGCTTTGACCGACGGACCGTGAGGCGGGGGCAACGCGATGGGGGTTGGGAGCCGCGGTTTTACTACGAAAAATGGGCAAGTTTATGGCCGAACGCCCGATTTTCCGTCGGCCCCTGGGCTACGGTGGTCGTCACTGGGGAACTGGCTCTGTCCTCGGGGCCGGGAGGCTATAGTCGACCGGCCCCAAAGAGGGGGCCGTAACTCATGATCCGATTGGGGGCCCGTTTGGGACCGGTGACCGTGATAGCACATGGGGTGGTTGGGAGCCGGGTTTTACTACCAAAAAATGGGCAAGTTTTATGGCCGGCAATGAGGGGGTCGAACTCATGGGGCGATCCGGGGCCGCGATTGCGTTCCGCTTTGGACCGACGGACCGGAGGCGGGGGCAACGCGATGGGGGTTGGGAGCCATAAGGTTTTATGGCCGAAAATGGGTTTTATGGCCGAGGGGGCCCCGATTTTCGGTTCCATTTGGACCTGGGCGACCGTGAGGGGGCAACGCGGGGGGTGTTGGGTCGGGGGCCCTGGGGCAAGTTTATAGGCCGGCTGGGAGGCCTGGGGGGCCGGGGGGCCGGCGGCGATCCGGGGGGGCCCTCTGGTGGGACCTATACGGGGGCACACGCGATGTGGGGGTTTGCGGTTTTACTACGAAAATGGGCAAGTTTTATGGCCGGCAATGAGGGGGCCGAACTCATGATCCGGCCGCGATTGCGGGTTCCGCTTTGACCGGGGGACCGTGAGGCGGGGGCAACGCGATGGGGGGTTGGGAGCAGGCGGTTTTACCGAAAAAATGGGCAAGTTTATGGCCGAACGCCCGATTTTCCCGGCTGGCCCCTGGGCGGCGGTGGTGGGACTGGGGGCCCTGGGCGCGCTCGGGAGGCTGGGGCGTCGGCTCGGGGCCCGGTGGGCTATAGCCGGGACCCGGTGGGCTATAGCACACTACGGTGACGGGTTTTACTACGAAAAATGGGCAAGTTTTATGGCGGGGGGCAATGAGGGGGCCGAACTCATGATCCGGGGCTGCGCGATTGCGGTTCCGTTTGGACCGCGACCGTGAGGCTGGGGCAACGCGATGGGGGGTTGGGAGCCTACGCGGTTTTACTACCGAAAATGGGCAAGTTTATGGCCGAACGCCCGATTTTCTGCTTTCCGGCCCTGGGTCCCGGGGCGGTCAATGGGTGGTCTGGGCGGGGCCCCTGGGGCGCCCGGGTCCCCTGGGGAGGCCGGCCGGTCCTGGTCGGGCGCGGGCCTGGCGACAGGGGCCCGGTGGGCTATAGCACACTACACGGACGGTTTTACTACCGAAAAATGGGCAAGTTTTATGGCCGAGCAATGAGGGGGCCGAACTCATGATCCGGCTGCGATTGCGTTCCGCTTGGACCGGCGGACCGTGAGGCGGGGGCAACGCGATGGGGGGTTGGGAGCCAAGGTTTTACTACCGAAAAATGGGCAAGTTTATGGCCGAACGCCCGATTTTCCGCTGGCTCCCCTCGGGGCGGTCGGTGGTATAAGGGACCCTGGGGTTTTATGGTCCCTGGGGAGGTGGGGGCGGGCGGGCGCGCGGTCACCAGAGGGCTGGGACCCGGTGGGCTATAGCACACGGGGCCGGGACGTTTTTACTACTAAAAATGGGCAAGTTTTATGGTCGGCAATGAGGGGGCAGAACTCATGATCCGGCTCGCGATTGCGTTCCGTTTGACCGGGCGGACCGTGAGGCGGGGGCAACGCGATGGGGGGTTGGGAGCCGCGGTTTTACGGCCGAAAAATGGGCAAGTTTATGGCCGAACGCCCGATTTTCCGGCTGCTACCCTCTGGGCGGTGGGTGGGGGCTGGGGCCCTCGGGGCGCGGTCCTCGGGGGGGAGGTCTGGGTCAAGGCGGGGGGGCGCGGCCCCCCGCGGGGGGCCGGGGGGGGTATAGCACACGGTGGCGGACGGTTTTACTAATAAAAATGGGCAAGTTTTATGGCCAGGCAATGAGGGGGCCGTAACTCATGATCCGGGGCCGCGATTGCGGTTCCGTTGGGACCGGCGGGACCGTGAGGCGGGGGGCAACGCGATGGGGGGGTTGGGAGCCGGCGGTTTTACGGCCGAAAAATGGGCAAGTTTATGGCCGAACGCCCGATTTTCCTATTTTCGGCCCCTCGGGGGGGCGGTGGTCGGGGCGGGGGTCCCTGGGGCGCGGTCCCGGCTGGGAGGCGGTCAAGGTCCGGGGGCGCGGCACGGGCCGGCGGGGACACGGGTGGCTATAGCACACGGTCACGGAATTTTACGGCTTTACTACTAAAAATGGGCAAGTTTTATGGCCGGCAATGAGGGGGCCGTAACTCATGATCCGGCTGCGATTGCGGTTCCGTTTGGACCAAGTGACCGTGAGGCTGGGGGCAACGCGATGGGGGTTGGGAGCCGGTTTTACGGCCAAAAATGGGCAAGTTTATGGCCGAACGCCCGATTTTTCTCCCATTTTGCTGCCCTGGGGGGGCCTCGGGCGGCCGCTGGGGTCCCTGGGGGCCGGCCCTGGCGGGAGGGAGGTCTCGGGGGGGGGGCGGCCCCGGGGGCCCTGGTGGGCTATAGCACACGGCCGGACGGTTTTACTAATAAAAATGGGCAAGTTTGATGGCCGGGCAATGAGGGGGCCGTAACTCATGATCCGGGGGGCCGCGATTGCGGTTCCGTTTGGACCGGCGGAACCGTGAGGCGGGGGGCAACGCGATGGGAGGGTGGGGAGCCGGCGGTTTTACGGCCTAAAAATGGGCAAGTTTATGGCCGAACGCCCGATTTTCCTGGCTGAAACCCTGGGGGGTCGGATGGTCGGGTGGGGGGCCCTGTGGGCTGGTCCCTCATGGTCGGGCCTGGCCAGGGGTCTGGGGCGCGGGCATTACGGGGCCCTGGGGTGGGCTATAGCACACACGCATGGACGGTTTTACGGCCGAAAAATGGGCAAGTTTTATGGCCGGCAATGAGGGGGCCGTGAATCATGATCCGGGCTGCGATGGCGGGGTTCCGCTTTGGACCCGGGTGACCGTGAGGCCCAAAGAGGGGGGCAACGCGATGGGGGTTGGGAGCCGCGGTTTTACTACAAGTGGTTTTAAAAATGGGCAAGTTTATGGCCGAACGCCCGATTTTCCGCTGGCCCCTCGGGGCGGCGCACCGGTGGCGGGCGGGGCCGGCTGGGGCGGCCCGGCGGGGCGGCCTGGTCGGGGTCGGGCAGATCCGGCCCTGGCCGCGGACCCGGTGGGCTATAGCACACGGCCGGGCGGACGGTTTTACTACGTAAAAATGGGCAAGTTTTATGGTCGCAATGAGGGGGCAGAATCATGATCCGGCTGCGATCATGTTCCGCTTTGACCGGCGGGACCGTGAGGCGGGGGCAACGCGATGGGGGGTTGGGAGCCGGTTTTACGGCCAAAAATGGGCAAGTTTATGGCCGAACGCCCGATTTTCCGCTGGCCCCCTGGGGCGGTCGGTGGTGGGGGGGGCCCCTGGGGCAAGTTTATGCGGGGAGGTCGGGTCGGGGCGCTCGGGGCCAATGGGGACCCGGGTGGGCTATAGCACACACGGTCGAGGCATGGACGGTTTTACTACCAAAAATGGGCAAGTTTTATGGTCGACCGCAATGAGGGGGCCGAACTCATGATCCGGGGCTGCGATTGGTCCGTTTGACCGGGCGGACCGTGAGGCGGGGCAACGCGATGGGGTTGGGAGCCACTGGGTTTTACTCGGTAAAAATGGGCAAGTTTATGGCCGAACGCCCGATTTTCCGCATTGCAACCCCGGGGCGGTCGGCTGAGGCGGGGGGGGTCCCCTGGGCGATCTTCCCGGGGGCGGGGCGAGGCCGGTCGGGCGCGGGCGCCGCTGGGGCCGGGTGGGGCTATAGCACACGGCTGCGACGGTTTACTACTTAAAAAATGGGCAAGTTTTATGGCGGCAAAGAGGGGCCGAACTCATGATCCGGGCTGCGATTGCGGTTCCGCTTTTGACCGGTGACCGTGAGGCGTGGGGGCAACGCGATGGGGGTTGGGAGCCCATGGTTTTACGGCCTAAAAATGGGCAAGTTTATGGCCGAACGCCCGATTTTCCGCTGCTGCCCCTGGGGCGGCCTGGGCTCAATGGGTCCTCGGTGGGCGCGGTCCTGGCTGGGAGGCCTGGTAATGGCATGGGCGCGGGAACCTGGCACATGGGGCCCTGGGCTATAGCACACGCATGGACGGTTTTTTACAGCTAAAAATGGGCAAGTTTTATGGCAGCAATGAGGGGGCCGAACTCATGATGGGCTGCGATTGGGTTCCGCTTGACCAAGTGACCGTGAGGAGGGGGCAACGCGATGGGGGTTGGGAGCCGGCGGTTTTACGGCCGAAAATGGGCAAGTTTATGGCCGAACGCCCGATTTTCCCATTTAGGTCCCCTGGGGGCGGTTTGGCCGCGGGGTCCCCGGAGGCCTGGCCCACGGGGAGGTGGCCAAGGTCGGGGCTGGGGGGAGGCCGGTCAAGATCCGGGAGGGGTCGGGGGGGCTATAGCACACGGCCGGGACGGTTTTACGGAAAAAATGGGCAAGTTTTATGGCCGGGCAAACGAGGGGGCCGTGAATCATGATCTGGGGCTGCGATTCGGTTCCGCTTGGACCGGGACCGTGAGGCTGGGGCAACGCGATGGGGGTTGGGAGCCGGCGGTTTTACTACCAAAAATGGGCAAGTTTATGGCCGAACGCCCGATTTTCCCGCTGGCCCCTGGGGCGGTCGGGTCGGGCGGGGGCCCTGGGCGCGCTGTCCTACGGAGGGAGGAGGCCGGTCAAGGTCGGGTGGGCGCGGCTCCCCGTGCGGGGCCCGGTGGCTATAGCACACGGCATGGGGAAGTGACGGTTTTACGCTTTAAAAATGGGCAAGTTTTATGGCCGGCAATGAGGGGGCCGTAACTCATGATCCGGCTGCGATTAAGTGTTCCGCTGGGACCGGCTGACCGTGAATGGGGCAACGCGATGGGGGTTGGGAGCCCGTTTTACGGCCGAAAAAATGGGCAAGTTTATGGCCGAACGCCCGATTTTCGGCTGGCCCCTCGGGGCGGCTGGTGGCCGGGCGGGGTCCTGGGGCGCTGGTCCCATGGGGAGGCGGTCGGCCAAGGCTCTGGGGTGCGCACAAGCTGGGGCCCGGTGGGCTATAGCACAAGGTCGAACATGGACGGTTTTACGGCTTCAAAATGGGCAAGTTTTATGGCCGGGCAAAGAGGGGGCCGAACTCATGATCCGGCTGCGATTGCTCCGCTTGACTGGGGACCGTGAGGCTGGGGGCAACGCGATGGGGGGTTGGGAGTCAAGGTTTTACTACCTGAAAAATGGGCAAGTTTATGGCCGAACGCCCGATTTTCCTGCTTCCCCTGGGCGGCGGTGGTCGGGGCCCTGGGCGCTTGTTGGCGGGGATTTATGGTCGGGTGGGGCGCGGCCCCGGGGCCCGGTGGGCTATAGCACATGAAATTGGCTTTTACTAAAAAATGGGCAAGTTTTATGATTTGGCAATGAGGGGGCCGAATCATGATCCGAATGCGATTGAAATGGCCCTTTGGACCGGCGGACCGTGAGGTGGGGGCAACGCGATGGGGGTTGGGAGCCGACGGTTTTACGGCAAAAAATGGGCAAGTTTATGGCCGAACAAACCGATTTTCCGGATCTGTTTTCGGGGCCCTGCTGGGGGGGGGGTCGTAGTGGTCATGGGAATCCCCTTGGCCTCCCCGGCCGGTCGGGCCATGGCGGTTGGGAGGCCATTTTCCCGGCTTCGCCCCCCTTTGGGGCGGCCGGTGGGTTATAGCACACGGTTGGGACGGTTTTACTGGCCGAAAAATGGGCAAGTTTTATGGCCGGCAATGAGGGGGCCGTGAACTCATGATGGGGGCCGCGATCACGGTCATGGGGGTTCCGTTTGGACCAACGGTGACCGTGAGGCGGGGGCAACGCGATGGGGGTTGGGAGCCGACGGTTTTACTACATAAAAATGGGCAAGTTTATGGCCGAACGCCCGATTTTTCCTTCTGCCCCTGGGTGGTCGGGCCGGGCGGGGTCCCCTGGTGGGCGCGGGTCCGGGCTGGGGAGGCCGGTCAAGGGTTCATTGACGGCCCGAGTGGCTATAGCACACGGACGGCTTTACTACTGGGACAAAAATGGGCAAGTTTTATGGCCAAATGAGGGGGCCGAACTCATGATCCGGCCGCGATTGCGGTTCCGCTTTGGACCGGGCGGACCGTGAGGCGGGGGCAACGCGATGGGGGTTGGGAGCCGGCGGTTTTACGGCCAAAAATGGGTAAGTTTATGGCCGAACGCCCGATTTTCCCTGGGGCGGCGGGGCTGGGCGGCTGGCCGAGGGGGACCTCCTGGGCGCCTGTCCCCAAATGGGGGGAGGGGTCAAGGCCGGGAGGGCGGCGGCCCACGGTGGGGCCCGGGTGGGCTATAGCACACGGCCGGGACGGTTTTATGGCCAAAAATGGGCAAGTTTTATGGCCCGGCAAAGAGGGGGCCGAACTCATGATCCGGCCGCGATTGCGGTTCCGCTTGGACTGGCGGACCGTGAGGCTGGGGGGCAACGCGATGGGGGGTTGGGAGCCGGCGGTTTTACTACTAAAAATGGGCAAGTTTATGGCCGAACGCCCGATTTTCCATTTTGGCCCCTGGGGCGGTCGGTGGCCGTCCCTGGGGCGCGGTCCCGGCATGGGGAGGCCGGTCGGCCGGGCGCGCGGCCCAATGGGGCCCTGGTGGGCTATAGCACACCGGCCGACGGGGGTTTTAGCACTAAAAATGGGCAAGTTTTATGGCCCCAAAGAGGGGGCCGTAACTCATGATCCGGGGCCGCGATTAAGGTTCCGTTTGGACCGGCGGGACCGTGAGGCGGGGGGCAACGCGATGGGGGGGTTGGGAGCCGGTGGTTTTACGGCCGAAAATAGGGCAAGTTTTATGGCCGAACGCCCGATTTTCCCTTTTCCCTCTGGGGCGGTGGTGGTCGGGGGTCCCCTGGGGGGCTTGGTCCCCATGGGGAGGCGGTCAAGGGGGGGCGCGCGCACGGCTGGGGCCCGGTGGGCTATAGCACACGGCCGGGCGGACGCTTTTACTACAAAAATGGGCAAGTTTTATGGCCGGGCAATGATGGGGCCGTAACTCATGATCCAGGGCCGCGAACGCGGTTCCGTTTGGACCGGCGGGACCGTGAGGCTGGGGGCAACGCGATGGGGGGGTTGGGAGCCGGCGGTTTTACGGCATAAAAATGGGCAAGTTTATGGCCGAACGCCCGATTTTCCGGATTTCGCCCCTGGGGTGGGCGGTCGGTGGTCGCGGGGCCCTGGGGCGCGGTCCGCGGGGGAGGCCGGTCAAGGCAGGGGGGGCGGGCCGGCGGGGGCCCGGGTGGGCTATAGCACACGGCCGGCGGACGGTTTTACGGCCGAAAAATGGGCAAATTTTTTGGCCGGGCAATGAGGGGGCCGTAACTCATGATCCGGGGCTGCGATTGCGGATCCGTTTGGACCGGCGGGACCGTGAGGCTGGGGGTAACGCGATGGGGGGGTTGGGAGCCGGCGGTTTTACAGCCGAAAAATGGGCAAGGTTATGGCCGAACGCCCGATTTTCCGGATTTCGGCCCCTCGGGGGGTGGTCGGTGGCCGGCGGGGGGCGTCAGTCCCCAGCGGGGGAGGCCGGTCAAGGCCGGTGGGGCGCGGCCGCCGGCGGGGGCCCGGGTGGGCTATAGCACACGGCCGGCGGACGGTTTTATGGCCGAAAAATGGGCAAGTTTTATACCGGGCAAAGAGGGGGCCGTAACTCATGATCCGGGGCTGCGATTGCGGTTCCGTTTGGACCGGTGGGACCGTGAGGCGGGGGGCAACGCGATGGGGGGGTTGGGAGCCGGCGGTTTTACGGCCGAAAAATGGGCAAGTTTTATGGCCGGGCAATGAGGGGGCCGTAACTCATGATCCGGGGCTGCGATTGCGGTTCCGTTTGGACCGCCGGGACCGTGAGGCGGGGGGCAACGCGATGGGGGGGTTGGGAGCCGGCGGTTTTACGGCCGAAAAATGGGCAAGTTTATGGCCGAACGCCCGATTTTCCCGTTTTCGGCCCCTCGGGGGGCGGTCGGTGGCCGGCGGGGGCCCTGGGCGCGGTCCCCATGGGGAGGCCGGTCAAGGCCGGGGGCGGTCTGGCCGGCGGTGGTGGCCCGGTGGGCTATAGCACACGGCAGGCGGACGGTTTTATGGCCGAAAAATGGGCAAGTTTTATACCGGGCAAAGAGGGGGCCGTAACTCATGATCCGGGGCTGCGATTGCGGTTCCGTTTGGACCGGCGGGACCGTGAGGCTGGGGGCAACGCGATGGGCGGGTTGGGAGCCGGCGGTTTTACGGCCGAAAATGGGCAAGTTTATTGTCGAACGCCCGATTTTCCCTGCGCCCCTGGGGTGGTCTGGTCGGGTGGGGCCCTGGGCGCTCGGTCCCTAGCTGGGAGGCCGGTCATGGTCGGGGCGCGGGTGGGCTATAGCACACGGCCGACGGACGGGTTTACGGCCGAAAAATAGGCAAGTTTTATGGCAAATGCTTCAAGTGTGGACAGATAGGTCACTGGAAAAAGGATTGCCCTAAGATTGTAAAATCAGGTATGGGAAATCTTTTTGTAATAGAGGCCTGTTTAGTTCAGAATCCTATTGACACTTGGGTGTTGGATTCAGGAGCAACTAATCATATTTGTAATTCACTTTATTGGTTTCAGAAACCAGAAAATAAGTGAAGGAAGAAGCTGTTAAGCTAGATTAGGGTGACAGATGTGATTCGTGTCAAGAATGAAGACTGGATCTGTTTTATTATCTTTTAATAATGAGACTTTAGTTTTGAATAATTGTCTTTATGTTCCAGACATTAAGAGGAATTTAATTTCAGTAGCTTGTTTGTCAAAACAAGGGTACACTGTAAATTTTGGATCCTCTGTTTCTATTTTTTATAATAAGAGACTTATTTGGTACATTGGAAGATAATTTATATCATTTAAGTCCTATGATCCATTCTATGCATGACACAGTAATCAATAATGATGAGCATACACATTTATCTAAGAAAAGAAATATTTCTTCCAACCAATGTTACCTCCGCATTTACGCTGGGTCATATAAACCAAACTAGGATACAGAGAATGATCAAAGATGGGCTCTTGGGTCCACTTTGGAAAATGAATCATTGCCACTGTGAATCCCGCTGTTTAGAAGGGAAAATGACCAAAAGGCCATTCTCGGCCAAAGGTGTACGTGCAACAGTACCACTTGAATTAGTACATACAGATGTATGTGGACCAATCAATGTACAAGCTCGAGGAGGTTATGAGTATTTCATCACTTTCACTGATGATTACTCGAGATACGGTTATGTTTATCTAATGCGTCATAAGTCTGAAGCTCTTGAGAAATTCAAAGAGTATAAGGCTGAGACAGAAAAGTAATTAGATAAGAACATAAAGAAACTTCGATCTGATCGAGGTGGTGAATATCTCTCCGGAGATTTCAAAGAGTATCTAGTTGAAAATGGAATTATATCTCAGTTGACTGCCCCAGGAACATCACAACAAAATGGGGTAGCTGAAAGAAGAAATAGAACTCTTTTGGATATGGTGAGATCTATGCTTAGTTATTCAACATTACCAATCTCTTTTTGGGGACTAGCACCGGAGACCAGTTTACCTCTTGAACTTAGTTCCATCTAAGTCAGTGCCTAAAACCCCAATAGAACTATGGTCGAGTCGCAAACAAGTTTACGACATGTCCGTATTGGGGATCACCAAAGACATGTGCTGAAACCAAAGGCGGACAAGATGGATTCACGTTCGAGGTTTGCATGTTTGTGGGGTATCCCAAAGGAACAAGGGAGGTTTATTTTATAGTCCTCAAGATAGGAAAGTAATTGTGAGCACACATTTTACTTCCTCGAGGAAGACTATATGAATAACTTCAAACCTAAGAGTAAGGTAATACTTGAAGAATGTCAAGTGATCAAATTGATACTCGCCTTTCAACACTTTGTTTTAGAAACAGAATGAAGAGCAACAACTGATCAACAAAGGATTATCCCCGAACAACCATCATTTTTAGAATCTCGTCATAGTGGGAGGGTAACTAGGTTACCAAAGAAGATATATGTTATCGGGAGAAACCTATACGGCTATCTCAAATGAACATGTACAAGATCCCACTAGTTACAATGAAGCTCTAATAGATAGTGATGTTGAACATTGGAAAAGGGCTATGAATCAAGAAATGGAATCAATGTATTCCAATAAAGTCGGGAACTTGTAGAGGCACCAAATGGGATAAAACCCATTGGATGCAAATGGATCTACAAGAGAAAAAGAGGAATAGACAGAAGGGTGGAAACATTTAAAGCAAGATTAGTAGCCAAAGGGTTCACTCAAAAGGAGGGAATCGACATGAGGAAACATTTTCTCCGGTTGCTATGCTTAAATCCATCAGAATTCTGCTCTCTATTGCTGCAGTGCTAGATTACGAAATTTGGCAAATGGATGTCAAGACCGCATTTCTTAATGGGCATCTTGAAGAAGACATCTTTATGCAAAGAACCAGATGGATTCATACAAAAAGGCCAAGAACACTTGGTATGCAAGTTGCGAGAGATCCATCTATGGATTGAAGCAAGCATCCCGGTCATGGAACATCGATTTGATCAAGCGATAAAATCGTTTGGATTCATTCGAATATTGATGAACCATGTGTATACAAGAAAATTCAGGGAAAATCAGAGCCTTTCTAATTCTTTATGTAGATGATATTCTCCTTATCTAAACGATGTAGGAGTATTAACTACAATAAAGAGTTGGCTAGCGAAACAATTTGATATGAAAGATGGGGAGAAGCTAGTTATATTCTTGGTATCAAGTTGCTACGAGACCGGAAGAATAAAACGATAGCTTTATCTCAAGCGGTCTATATCGATAAGATATTGGCTAGATTTAGCATGGAAAATTCTAAGACTGGTTTGTTACCATTCAGACATGGAATTTGATTCTCTAAAGATCAATCACCCATAACATCTGAGGAGATAGAGAAAATGAGACGAGTTCCCTATGCGGAAGCTGTGGGAAGCCTCATGTATGCCATGCTTTGTACTAGACCAGATATCTGTTTTGCGGTTGGGATGGTTAGCAGATATCAATCTAATCCTGGACCTGAACACGGATCGCCATCAAGCACATAATGAAGTGTCTGAAAAGAACTAAGGATTATATGCTTGTGTATTCTGGTGATGAACTTATTCCAGTGGGTTATACTGATTCTGACTTTATGTCAGATGAGGACACTAGAAAGTCTACTGCTATGTGTTGTGCAAATTTTGTTGAACTCGCATAGTTTATTTAATCTATTGTAGAATAGATTAATGGTGACGAGTGTCGATCCCACGAGGAGGTGAATTTTAATTGTGTGTAGAATTAATTTTCTAAATGGGTTGTTGATTTTTGGAGAAATTGATTTAAAGGATGCTAGAATTTAAATGGGAATAGCGGAATTAAATTGAATTGGAAACTATTGAAATAAAGTGCTTGGGTATCTGAATCCACATCAACATGCCCCATGGGCTAAATATTCCTTATTAATACCAATTAAATCATGAGGGGGATTTCCACACCTCATGAACCACGCCTAATCAATATGGTGTCAAGGGCTTATCGTGCCAAATAATAATAACCTTATACTAGGATGCCAGAAACCAGGGCGGTAACTAGACAAGATTATTATTATTTGTCGAAAAAAGTCAAAACCTCCACAGAAATTAGAGGGGAAGAGAGAATAAATTTACCAAATAAAGCCCATGACACATGTTGAGACTTCACCTTCAACCCAAGCTTAAAAGAAAATTAGCTACTCATAATTGAACTAAGGGTAAAATGGGAATTTATTAAAATATGTAGAAAATACAAGATGGAGAAAGAATTACAGAAAACTAAGCTCAAAAATGGATTCAAAGGGCGTGTCAAATTAGTGGGGAGGCCCCCTTTTTATAGATACATTGAGTGAATCATGGCCATCGGATTAAAAATAGTTTGAATGCACAAGATTGCGTCACGTCATCAATGAACAGTAACACGGTTTGACCACAGGTTTGACCAGTAACACGGTTTGCACACGGTTTGAACAGTAACGCGGTCTGAACAGTGTCGTGAACAGTATCCGTGAACAAGACGCACATGTGAATAGTGTCGTACGTGTGAACAGTGCCATTTTTCCTTTTATGCTCCTCTTAAGGTTTTCGACTGTCCTGAGTTCAAAAGTGACGTCCGTTTTGCTATCCGAAATCTCGTTCATTGTGAAATGACCATGATACCCCTAAAATACACAAAATACTTAATTAAAACAAAACATATATAATTAAATAACAAAGGACTTAAATAAATAAAATTAGAGATGTTAGTGAGATTTAAAGTGTAAAATGATGAATTTCTCCTTTATAAATATACACTTTCTAACACTCAACACTATGTCTTTACATTAGGAAGTGGAGCTGTTTGTTGGAGGAGTGTGAAACAATCTTGTATCGCAGACTCCACAAATGTGTTGAATATGTGGTCGCATCTCAAGCCGCAAAAGAAGTCAGTATAGCTCGCAAGTTCCTAAAAAGATCTTGAGGTGGCACCTGTAGTAACTGCACCCCTTAAACTATTTTGTGATAGTAGTGGTGCAGTAGCTCAATCCAAGGAACCACAAGAAACAAAAACATATTGAGAGGAAGTATCATTTTACAAGGGAATAGTGTAGAAAGGTTATATGACAGTAACCCAAATGGCATTAGATGCCATATGGCAAATCTTATTACAATGGCCATCAGTGGGAAACCATTATAACTTGCACTTAGATCCCTAGAGCATGTGCTATATGCCGATATGCTTTAAGAGCTAGTGGGAGATTGTTGGGAAAATGTGCTCTTTAAAAGCATGTGTTTATTTAATTGTAATAAACAATTTTTCTGATTAATAAAATAAATGAGGTATTTTATTCAAGTATCTTAATTGCATTAATATTTTGAGTAAAGTCCATTTGATCATATTATATGTATTTATGTGATCACCATGTGGATTCACAGAAGACATAAATACAAGTTATCTTATGATTAAATAAATTATGTTCACAGTTGATAAATAAAGTTGGGCACTTTATTTAGTTATAGATAGACAGTAATAAATTCATTGAATGGTTTGTCTTAATCATGTATAAGCATTATCTCTAGTCTAAAGAAACATCACACTCACATCAACCATCCACATGAATCAACCAAGTAAATACAGCTACTTTCAAAAATGACATGTCAAACCCCAACATCTCACCGGTAATAGTGACACTCTCACAAAGAAATTAAACCCAATATAAATTGTCACTTCTATGAATGATAAATTGAGAGAAAATAATAAACATGCATTATCACACACTCTCACCAAGATGAAAAGAATATGCCCACAACTTAGAAATAACATGATCTCAAGTCAAACAAAATGCTAGTCAACCCAATTTATTTACTTATTTTTTTTTTCTCTTTTTTTTTATTATGCATTACTACATCTTTTGGCCCATATAACTAGCTTCTACTTCAGACTATAGTTCCCTAAAATCAAGAAGGACTTTTATTAGGATGTAACGTAGGCTAGGGACATGGCTAACAAAGAAAGGAAAATAGAGAAAACAAAATACATGTTTGAGAAAAATAATATCTTTTGGAGAAAAAAAAAAAATGCATTTCACTTATTGAATTATATATCTCTCTCTCTTTTTTTTTTCTTTTTTCTTTTTTTTTTTGTTTTAGAGAATTTTTTTTTCTTTTTTTTTTCTCTTTTTTTTTTTTTGGTTATTGTACAACTTTACTAAACAAAATAATTATTTATATTTTTCTCAAACATGAATAGGTGATGGAACTTTGTAAGATATCGGGTAATACTCCAAATTGGAGTGGGTCAAGATGATAAGTTGACAAAGAAAAGGTTTTTTTTTTTTTTTTTTTTTTATAAAAGGCTCAAAAGGGCTAACTATGGATATTTCACATAAGGGATGGCTAGAAAGGTTCAAACGGGTCAAAGATGGCCTTTCCATCATCTTTTAGGGCTCTAGATAATCCTCCATATCTACTAGTTAAATGGACCTTTAGATGTAGCAACGCATTTTTTTTTTTTTTAACTTTTTTTTTTTTTAAAGGGTTGACTCCAAGGAAATCTAAAGATCATGTATAAAATAATAATACTGCTAAGCTGTATAAAGAATGGGCAAAAAGGGTTACTCTCCAAGAAAAATAATAGGCTCAAAAGCTCACTTGGTATTCATTATGACATGTCAATTCTTTCAAGCAACTCATATTTATCTCCGACATCAACATGTAGAGTAGCAAACATAGTGTAACATCACTCAAAACCAAAGATAATACAAATACTAAAATTCGAAAATCATCATGTCATCCAAAAATAAAAACAAAATCACACTATTTTTTTTTTTTTTAACAACATTCTACCGCCCAACCTATTCTAAACATGAAAGGGAATTATGCATGCAGAAATGTGAAAATGATGCAGAAAAACTAATTGAAAATGTTACACTTAAAATGATAGAAAAATGATATTTTTTTTTTTTAACTAAGAAGATGCGTTTCTAGAGGCACTACACTCTATATTCAGCCATCTTCGACTCAAAATTTGAAAATGCATATTTATAAAGGAGAAGTCAAAAAGAAAAAGTTAGAAAGATCACACGAAAAACAAATTTTTTTTTGTTTTTATTATTATTATTTTTTTCTTTCTTTTTTTTTTTAACTGAGAAGATGCGTTTCTAGAGTAACTACACTCCATATTCAGCCATCTTCAACACAAACAGTTAGCAACAGTTAGTTTCTACAACAAAAAATTAGTAAAAACTTAACCAACATTCCACAATTATCAACTATCCCCCCCCAACTGTAACTAAACATTGTCCTCAATGTTTTAAAGGAAAGAAGTAGAGTTTAGAAGACATCACCGGGTGGTGCAACACGTAATAAAATATTTACAAAGTGAGATTTAAATCTAATTTGTACTTCTTACCGCCGCTATTGTTACCATCGTTATTTGTACACTCCAACACCAAGGTCTTGGGATCCGCTCGGGTCGATAAGCTTGTAAATGATCAAGTAGCTCATTAGCAAGCAGGAGCACAAATAAAAAGCTTTTTCACCGTAGAGGGAATGAAGTAGTTTTTTATTGCATGGTTAAGAAATGCGATAAAGCCATCATAAAAATTATTGACATTTAACAAACCGATGGGTTTCTGATGAATGTGCAGATGGGCCCAAGATGCTAATGTGATAAGTGCCTCTAGAGTTGCAAGATCTCCTGGTAAGAAAATAAAAGCATCAAAGATGATTAAGCATTTCGGTTATTCTTTCTTGCATACCTGAGACAACTAACTCTTCTCCAATCGGTGAGTTAGACAAGTAGCCTAAAGGTTTTAGGGTTTGTGGTATGATGCCTAACACTTGACTTCCTCTGACAAAAGCAGCTTCTGAGACCAATTTTGATAACCCTCGGTCACCTCCGCCGTATACTAAGTGTAATTTTCTCTCTGCATGCATCGACCAAGATCAATGGTCGCCTCAAAGAACTCTTTATGTTTGCCATAGTTAAATCCGAAAGCACACAAATGTTCTTGAATTGTTTATGGGAGTAGCTGCCATTATGATACTTCTCAAAAATAATTTGTGAGTGTAAACGAAAAGAATCATATTTAAGGATCTTGGCAATGGGTCACACTGGAATGAGGTGTCATGTCTATATCAATTAATCGTAATGCACATGGCTTGAGAGTCAAAAAGGAAACAAGAAAAGGAAAAGCAAGTAATGACAAATATAAAATTATTAAAGACAATAATGCAAATGGTAAAACAACAAGAAAATAAAACAACAAGAAAGTAAAAGGATATTTACAGTAGTTGCGATCGTGGCTCACATCTTCCTCTCGGTTTTACGTCCGTAAACGGCTTCAACGCCTCTATGGGTCGAGGATAAGCTTCCCATCCAGCTTTTCTTATAAACCGGCAAACAGTGGTCGTTTATAGTCGATTCCCGAGATCAGATCGCATGCTCTTTTCTCGAATGATGGCCATAATCGAGAATCGCCTTGCACATATCCACCGGGATGCTTTCAAGAGACAAAAGGATATCATCCAATGACTCCTTATTCAAGCCATCCCTAATGAATTGAATCTTATCTTCTCTCATATCGACACCATTCCTAAAGAACATCGCTTTTTATTGCATATCATTTCGCACACTTATGACAAGCAACCGAAATCTTTCGAGCTCTTCGCTTTCTTGCATAATTTCCTTTACCACAACCAGGCATGTATGCAATAAATTTAGAGGCAACTCACCGCCAAGCGTATTTTTAGCCTCAATTAACCAAATGCCGAATATCAGCAGGTATGTTATTCCTCATGAGCAATCGCATGCGCTCGGATCGAGCTTTATAGATTGTGAGGAGGGCATTCGAGGAAGTGAAGGGAATCGACTATGAAGCTTTGCTAAGATCTCGTTTCTATCCATACCTTCGCCCGAAGATCAAGAATTATGGGAAATCAAGTAACCGACTTGATTGTCACGAGTACCGTTATCCGCCACTTAACCGGGTGACAAACTAAAACACACAAACTAAAACACACAAACGGAATAACAAACAAATAAAAACACACAAAGAAAATCACAATCGCCCTCTTATAGAATTTACCTCAAGCTCCAATCGATGTTGTAGACACTTCTCAATGTCTCGAGTTGGCTTTCTAAATCCTCAACGGGATATTAACTCCGGTGGTCAGAAGCTTCCAAATACGATGTGTTTTACAAAATCGTATCCGCCTCTCGAGATGAGATTGACACGTTGAAGTCGTTTCTAAGGATGTTCAAGAGGAACTGCCTCATGATTAAAAGTGATAAAAGAAAGCTCAATGGTTAAACAAACACACTTATGCACAAATGATTTCAATTAGCAAAAGAAAATAAATAAATAAATAAATAAATAAATAAATCACCGAAAAGAAAAATCTTAATTCAAATGTGGGTCACTTAAATTTATTTCTGTCCTCTCCATGTGGTTGGTACTCTAGATATGGCTTTAATCTTTGACCATTAACTTTAAACGTGACACCATTTTTGGGTCCTTAATTTCAATTGCCCCATGTGAAAAAAAACAAGATGAACAATGAAGGGGCCGACCATCGAGAGCGTAGCTTACCCGGGAATAAATGCAAACGAGAATTGAATAAAAGTACTTTCTCGACCGAGTGAAAGATTTTCTCATAATCGCTTATCATGAAAGACTTTCATTCACGCTTGTAAACCTTGGCATTTTCGTATGCATCATTACGAATTTCTTCAAGTTCTCCACCTGTAATCGCCTTTTTCCGAGCCGCCTTGCTGCATGTCAAAATTGAATTTCTTGATGGCCCAAGACGCACGATGCTCGAGTTCCACGTAGGTGGCAAGCTTTTCCATACACTAGCCTCGTAGGGTGACATCCCATTGGGGTTTTGAACGCCGCTCTATATGCCCATAATGCATCATCAAGTCTTAATGACCAATCTTTTTCTGTCTCGGCCTCACGGCCTTTTCTAAGATGTGCTTTATTTCTTCGAGATCTCAACTTGGCCACCGGGTTTCATGGATGATACGGAGTCGCCACTTTATGAGTGATGGAGTACTTTGTCAAAAGTGCTTTGAATGATTTGTTGCAAAAGTGGGTACCACCATCACCGATTATTGCTCGAGGGAATCCAAAGCGTGAAACAATGTTGCTCTTCAAAACCCTATCACCACTTTATGATCATTAGTTTCGCATGGAATTGCCTCTACCCATTTCAAACATAGTCAACAAAGAACCAATATGTAATGATGGCCAAAAAGATGGGGAAACGGTCCCATGAAGTCGATACCCCATACATCAAAAATCTCAACCACTAAAATTGGATTTAGTGGCATCATGTTCCTTCGTAATGCTCCCCATTCTTTGACACCTATCACATGAAGAACAAAAGGTGTAAGCATCTCGAAATATAGTTGGCCAATAAAACCACATTGTAGAACTTTAGTCCTCGTTTTCTTAGCGCCGAAATGGCCTCCACAAGCTTGTTCATGGCAGAACGAAAGGATGTTATGAAATTCATTTTCTCGGGACACATCGTCGAATAATTTGATCCGCACAATACTTAAACAGATAGGGTCATCCCTTAAAAAAATTCTTTATTTCCGCAAAGAATTTGGCCTTCGCCTTGCTTGGTCCAATGCTCGAAGTTTACCCGTAACAAGATAATTAACTATATCAAAGATACCAAGGTAATTCTTCCACACTCATTAATTGTTCATCCGGAAATGACTCATTCAATGTTAAGTGGTTCTGTGTTGATGTCAAAGTGGAGACGAGAGAGATGGTCACCACAACATTTTCTCGTCCCTTTCTTATCTTTGAATTCCAAGTCAAATTCCCCGCAAAAGCAACACCCAACGAATTAGTCTAGCTTTTGCATCTTTCTTTGTGAGAAGATATTTCAGAGCAAAGATGATCTCGTGAACACAATAATTTTACAACCAATGAGATAAGATCGAAATTTTTCTAATGCAAACACTACCGCTAGCATTTCTTTTTCAAAAGAGTTGAATAGTTCAACGTGCATCGCTCAATGTCATACTAGCATAGTAAATAACATGAGGAATTCGATCTACTCTTTGTCCTAATATCGCTCCTACCGCATAATCGATGCATCACACATAAGCTCAAATGGTAAGCTCCAGCTTGGTGGTCTGAATGATGGGTGATGACGCCAACAAATGCTTTAACTTTTCAAATGCTACAAGACATGAATCATCAAAGATAAATGTGCATCCTTAGCAAGTAAATTGCATAAGGGTCTAGAAACTTTGCTAAAATCTTTAATGAAACGCCTATAAAAACCAAAGATGCCCAAGGAAAGATCTTACTTTCCGATCGCTTTAGGTGAAGGAAGATTGAAAATGAGATCCACCTTGGCTTTGTTAACCTCAATACCTTTACATGAAATGATGTGACCGAGAACTATACCTTGTTTTACCATAAAAAGACATTTCTCCCAATTTAAGACCAAATTTTTCTCGATACATCTCGCAAAACTTGTGTTAGATGATGTAAACATTGATCAAATGAATCTCCAAAAATAGAAAAATCATCCATAAAGACCTCAAGAAATCGTTCAACCATATCAGAAAAAATGCTTAACATATAACGTTGAAATGTAATATGTGCATTACATAATCCAAATGGCATCCTCCTATGTGTAAAAGTGCCAAAAGGGCAAGTGAAAGTGATTTTCTCTTGATCTTTTAGTACTATGGGAATCTGATTGTATCCTGAGTAGCCATCTAAAAAGAAATAAAATTCATGACCTGCTAATCTATCAAGCATTTGATCAATAAATGGTAAAGAAAAATGGTCTTTACGTGTGACAGAATTTAACTTTCTATAATCAATGCATGCACGCCATCCTGTAGTCACTCTAGTAGGTATCAATTCATTATCTGCATTGATAACTACTGTGACTCCTGACTTTTTGGGGACAACCTGCACAAGACTGACCCATGAACTATCGAAATGGGGTAAATGATCCCGCATCTAATAGTTTAAGGACTTCCGCTCTAACAACTTCTTTCATATTAGATTTAACCGACGTTGCATTTCCCTAGTAGATTTAGCATTTTCATCAAGGTGAATGTAATGCATGCAAATTACGGGTTTATACCTTTTATGTCTCAAGCTATGGTCCATCCTAATGCTCCTTTGTGCTCTTTTTAAAACATCCAACAACTTACCTTTTTGTTCGTCATTTAGGGATGATGAGATGATTACTGGTAAAGTGCTTTCTTCTCCCAAGAATGCATATTCCAAAGTATTGGGTAATGGTTTGAGCTCGAGTTTCGGTGGTGACTCTGATGATGGGATGATTTTCTTCTCTGATGGTGCTAGTTGTTCAACTCTTGACTTCCATTTATTAGTGTCCATGGATGGTGCCGAAGTCATAGGGCGTTGACCTCATCGACCGATCCACAACATCAAAATCAAAACCAAAGTGAGTTAAACATGTTTGTAAAGGGTCATCACTAAGGTTTGAAACAAAAGTATCATCAATTAATGCTTCAATTAAATCCACATCAACAATTCCATCATCTGCATTGTGAGGTTGTTTGGCAATGTTGAAGATGTTGAGCTCCATGGTCATATTGCCAAGGACAATCGCATATTTCACCCCGCATTGAATGTGAGCATCGGCAGTTGCCAAAAATGGTCGGCCTAGGATAATGGGGATATGCTTCCTTGAATCCTGTATTGGTTGAGTGTCAATTACAATGAAATCAACAGAAAATAAAACTTGTCTACCCGGATAAGCACGCCCTCCACAATACCACGAGGGATTTTCGTGGACCGATCCGCAACCAGTAACACCACCGGAGTGGGTGTAATTCTCCCAATCCAAGTTTCACAAATACTGAGTAAGGCAAAAGATTAACACTAGCTCCTAAATCCAACAAAGCATTCTCAATTGTGTGGTTCCCTATACTACATGAGATAGTGGGGAGCCCGGGTCTTTACATTTTAGAGGAATTTTGTGTTGAGTATAGAACTAACATTTTCAGTTAAAAATGCCTTTTTCTCGAACATGAATGTTTTCTTTTAGTGCAAAGGTCTTTAAGAAACTTGGCATAAGATGGAACTTGCTTTATTGCATCAAGTAAAGGGATGTTAACACTTACCTGCTTCAAGACTTCAAGAATCTCACCGTGGATTTTCCTTCTTTCCTTTAGCTAACCTTTGAGGGAATGGAGCCTTAGGAACATACTCGTGGGTTGGTTTCTTCTTTCTCCTCCTGGTGAGTCCTCGCATTTACTGTGTACAACTGAAGTTGATTTTGTCACTGGCATCTCCACTTTGTTGTCGACTTCTTTTCCTTTTCGTAAGGTCATAACGGCTTTGACCTCTCCATGCTGTTGTGGTGAATCGGTACTTGCTTCATGTACTCCTTTAGGATTAGGCATCGCTGACTTGGAAATTTACCTTTTTCAACAGCCATTGCCAAAGTTTGCATCAAGAGGCAAGTTGTCCCACCATCTTCTCAAGGCTTGAAACTCGATTGGGCTTGTGAGTTGAAGCCTCGCTCTCATCTCATTCCGTAGTCCATCAATGGTGCGGTTTTGTTGCTCAATCGTGGAGTGAGTAACATTCTTGAGATTCTGGAGAGCATCCTCCCATTGTCTGGGTTGAGAGTAGTTTTGGTTCTGATTGTATGGTCTAAATGGTGGCCGAGAGGCTTTGAGGAACTCGAGGAATTGGTTGCATTGGTGGAGCCGAGCGCCGGGTCCATTTCGCTGGAATCCCCGAGACCATGAAAATTGGGGTGATCTCTCCATCCGTGATTATATGTGTTGAGTATGGGTTGTAATTTGATGGCTTCTCATGACACCGATGGCATTGGCTTGATCTGAATACGAGTCATGGTCATGTGGCTCATGATTTAGCAATGTCAACGATGCTATTTGTCGAGAAAGACCTTCAATTATCTCTTTAACTTCTTTGATTTCGAACTTGACTCACCAATGTGAACCTCATTCACTCCTTTAATTCTTCTAGTATTCCTGAGAGACCGACTCCGTTGTTGGGAATTATCTGCTTGTCGCTGGAAGAAATCCCAAATCTCTTATGCACTTTTGACATTAGCTCTCCTCCACTTGTCGCCATTAGCCATTCTTGCACATTTGGCAATAATCCTTCCAAGAAGTATTGGCATTGGTGCCATTTCTCGCACTCCATGATGTGGACACTTCAAAAGTAGCCCATTGAATCGCTCCCACGCTTCAAAAACGCCGCCTTTCTCTCTCGGTGAATTTCTGAAATTTCCTCGCGAATAGCATTGGTTTTATGCATCGGGAAATATTTATTTAAAAATTTCGTTACCATTTGTTCCCATGTTGTAATGCTATTAGCAGGCAATGTATTGAACCATGAACGAGCTCTATCCTTTAAAGAAAATGGGAATAGTCTAAGTTTAACATCATCTTCTGAAAAATTCTCATATTTAAAAGTTTGACAAATTGTATGAAAATCATTCAGATGATTATATGGGTCCTCATTTTCTAATCCATAGAATGTTGGGAGACAATTTAGCACACTAGGTTTTAGCTCAAAACTCCTAGCAGCTACATTTGGGTATCTAATGCATGATGTGCTCAAATTAGCTAAGGGACTGAAGTAGTCCTTAAATGGCCTCTCTTGTGGTTCTGGTTGTTGCAAATCCATTTCAGTTTTATTTTTAAATGCAATGTGCCTCTGTGTGCGAAGTGTTTGTTCTAATTCAAGGTCTATAGGTTCAAGATTAGGTGATAATGACCTACGACCATGCATGCAAATAAAGAAAATAAATTGAGAACAAAACAAATAAAAATAAAGAAAAAGGAGAAATTACAATACTAACCTTATTGCGCTGTTACAACCTTTCTATGAAAGCACATAAAAAAAAACGTGAAATAAAATAAATAAAATAAAAATAAATTAACAAGATAAATGAAAAATTACAAAGAAAAATAACTTGAAAATTAAATTGCAGAAATTTAAAGAAGAGAAAAAGAAATTCTTACCTAAAATATAAATTCGCTTTTTTTTTTTTAATTGATTAAAAAAAAATACAAGGAAACAACTAAAATAATAATAATAATAACAATAACAATAATAATAATAATAATAATAAAATTATTTACAAAAAATTAATTCTACAAATCAAAATACTTACCTCCCGGCAAGAACGGCGCCAAAAACTTGTTGTGCAAATTTTGTTGAACTCGCAGTTTACACGAATCTATTGTAGAATAGATTAACGGTGACGAGTGTCGATCCCACGAGGAGGTGAATTTTAATTGTGTGTAGAATTAATTATGTAAATGGGTTGTTGTATTTTTGGAGAAATTGATTTAAAGGATGCTAGAATTTAAATGGGAATAGCGGAATTAAATTGAATTGGAAACTATTGAAATAAAGTGCTTGGGTATCTGGATCCGTATCAACATGCACCATGGGCTAAATATTCCTTATTAATACCAATTAAATCATGAGGGGGATTTCCATACCTCATGAACCACGCTCTAATCAATATGGTGTTAAGGGTTTATCGTGCCAATAATAATAACCTTATACTAGGGTGCCAGAAACTGGTATGTGAACTAGACAAGATTATTATTATTTGTCGACGAAAAGTCAAAACCTCCACATAAATTAGAGGGGAAGAGAAAATAAATTTATCAAATAAAGCCCATGATACATGTTGAGACTTCACCTTCAACCCAAGCTTGAAAGAAAATTAACTACTCATTATTGAACTAGGGGTAAAATGGGAATTTTATTAAAATACGTAGAAAATACAAGATGGAGAGAGAATTACAGAAAACTAAGCTCAAAAATGGATTCAGCGTGTCAAATTAGGGGAGGCCCCTTTTATAGATACATTGAGTGAATCATGGCCACCTGATTAAAAATAGTTTGATGCACAGATTGCGCCACGTCATCGCGGTGAACAAGAACACGGTTTGACCACGGGTTTGACCACGCGGTTTGAATAAAGAACACGGTTTGCACACGGTTTGAACAATAACGCGGTCTGAACAGTGTCGTGAATAAAGATCCATGAACAAAGACCAGCACATGTGAATAGTGCCGCACGTGTGAAAGGCCATTTTTCCTTTTATGCTCCTCTTAAGGTTTTCGACGTCCCGAGTTCAAAAGTGACGTCCGTTTTGCTATCCGAAATCTCGCTCATTGTGAAATGACCATGATACCCCTAAAATACACAAAATACTTAATAAAAACAAAACATATATAATTAAATAACAAAGGACTTAAATAAATAAAATTAGAGATGTTAGTGAGATTTAAAGTGTAAAATGATGAATTTCTCCTTTATAAATATACACTTTCTAACACTCAACACTATGTCTTTACATTAGGAAGTGGAGCTGTTTGTTGGAGGAGTGTGAAACAATCTTGTATCGCAGACTCCACAACAGAAGCTGAATATGTGGCTGCATCTGAAGCTGCAAAAGAAGTCAGATAGCTCGCAAGTTCCTAAAAAGATCTTGAGGTGGCATCTGTAGTAACTGCACCCTTAAACTATTTTGTGATAGTAGTGGTGCAAAGAGCTCAATTCAAGGAACCACAAGAAATAAAAACATATTGAGAGGAAGTATCATTTTACAAGGGAATAGTGTAGAAAGGTTATATGACAGTAACCCAAATGGCATTAGATGCCATATGGCAAATCTTATTACAATGGCCATCAGTGGGAAACCATTATAACTTGCACTTAGATCCCTAGAGCATGTGCTATATGCCGATATGCTTTAAGAGCTAGTGGGAGATTGTTGGGAAAATGTGCTCTTTAAAAGCATATGTGTTTATTTAATTGTAATAAACAATTTTTCTGATTAATAAAATAAATGAGGTATTTTATTCAAGTATCTTAATTGCATTAATATTTTGAGTAAAGTCCATTTGATCATATTATATGTATTTATGTGATCACCATGTGGATTCACAGAAGACATAAATACAAGTTATCTTATGATTAAATAAATTATGTTCACAGTTGATAAATAAAGTTGGGCACTTTATTTAGGTATAGACTGTAATAAATTCATTGAATGGTTTGTCTTAATCATGTATGAATTTATTGATGTAGTACGACTACATTGAACAAGATCACATATGAGATTTAATTAACTTTGAAATGACCGCGACTTATTAAATCTCATAGGCATTGATTTTACTGTAATCTTAATCTTGAGTTAGTTATGATTTCATGATTGTAATTGTTATTCCATTTGAGTTACCAATGGGCACGACACACAATTATGGTCAAGATTAGCCAGCATCTTGGTGGGAGCAATTATGAGTAGTGGAGTTATAGATTAACAATATAGAATTTATACAACACATCTCTTGATGGGTTTTCGACACTTGATCATAGAATTCTCTGGCCAGAGTGTGTCAACATATTTAGTATGTTGAAAATGATCATTAGAGAAAACCAGTAAGTATCAAGGAACAAGATGTAATTGAATCGATTGGACAGTTGAGATATCGATTTAATTAATGATGTGGTATAAAGGATTATGCAGTAAAGAAATCAATGTGGCTTGGGCGAATTATTATTCGAGCATACAATTATGGAGGTCAGTTCCAATCTTATAGTGGAGTAGAATTGGAATTAAATAATTATATTTGTTTAATTACAAATTTAATTATTGTAGCCACTATTGTATGTTCCCAAATGATCCCCGGGTTAGCTCATTTAATTGACAACACCATCATTGGACCCAAAAGCAAGAAAATTGGCGTATTAGGTGAAAATCATAATTATAATATTTGTTAAAGCCTAGTATGTTATATTCAAGTGTAAAAGGGGGGCTTGTGATATTTTACAAGGTGGTCCCCTAGTTAGTTACACATTCTCTCTACTTTTACGTAAGTGGAGAGAAAGTATTTAATTTAAATATTTAAATTAAAAGAGGAATTCTATTTTAAAATAGGAATCCTAATCCTAACATACTAGGGTTTTTCATAAGATATTATAAAAGGAGTATTTTTCTCCCTTTTCATGGGGAAGAGAATTCCAAAGTGTTTTCAAGAAAATACGTAAGACATCTAGAGACGCTAGTTGCAATTGGGAGTGGTGAAACAGACGCCCACACGTCCAAAGTGTTGATCGATCTTGAGTCATAGCCCTGGAAGATCGCTTGGAGACGGATCTACAACCGAGTGGTGAAACAGACGCCCACACGTCCAAAGTGTTGATCGATCTTGAATCATAGCCTGGAAGATCGCTTTGAGACGGATCTACAACTCTCAATCGCTCGCCTTCTCGATTATCAAAGGTACGAATTTCTAGATTACTTAATTTTATATGTTGTATGAGATCGGTCCAAAAAGGTTTTAATTGAAAAATTGAAAACCCGAATTTCTCCCTTTACAATGGTCCGGCGGGGGCGGTCGGGTGGGGGGGCGTCGGTCCCCGGCGGGGACCCGGGTGGGCTATAGCACACGGTCCGGACCGGCCCCAAAGAGGGGGCCGTAACTCATGATCCAGGGCTGCGATTGCGGTTCCGTTTGGACCGGCGGGACCGTGAGGCTGGGGGCAACGCGATGGTGGGGTTGGGAGCCGGCGGTTTTACGGCCGAAAAATGGGCAAGTTTATGGCCGAACGCCCAATTTTTCCCTGCTGCCCGTCTGGGGCGGTCGGTGGCTGGGCATGGGGCTCCGGTGTTAACATTTATGTTAACATAATGTTGATTTTGATGATAACAAACAAAATTAAGAATGATTAAGTTTTTAAAAACTTAAATTATTTTTCTTACATTTTAAATAAATCATTATTTTCACATTATAAAGGTTTTATATCTAATGGAAAAATTATTTTATGAAATTGGTTGTTTTTCAAGTTTATGGTTTAATTGAAAGAATTTTGAAATATTTGAAATCAACAAGTATTGCTTGAAAATTTAGAGAAGGACTTATTTGAAATGTTTCATAGTATTTTGGGTCATATTACAATTTCAGAAAGTTTTGGGATTCACAGTGTATTATTTAGAAATTCTGAAATTGGACCTGTTTGTAAAGTTTCATAACGTTTTGGGCCATAGTACAGTTATATAGAGTTTTGGGGTCAAACTGTCAATTTGTAAAATAGTTCACTGCAGTAGTTATCAGAAAGTTATCAGAGATAACGGCGATCCGACATCTCCAGAATTGAAGATTAGCCTCTGGACACTAACGCATCCGCGATAAACGGCGATCCGACAATTTGAAAATCCACCAAATAACGGCCATATTGACTACCAAACGGCGATCCGACATCTCTAGTTAACGGCGATCCGACAGTGAGCAAAAAGTGCATAACGGCTAGTTTTTGAGTTCCAACTATATAAACTCAAATCCAAATCATTTTTAATAATCTTGGCAAGCATCAACAAGTGCACACAACATATATTGAGCTTCAAATTCGAAAATCATCATAGATTAAACTCTTATTGTGCTATTATTTGCATATCCACTCTTAAAGAGAGCTTTTGTTGTAATCTTTATTATTCTCATCAAATTTGTGAGTGTATAAGTGTGGGAAACACTTGAGTGAAGAGATTGGGGGATAATCTCTTGTTGTAAAGGTTCATTGACACCTTGGAAGTCAATTGTAAACATTTGAAGCCTTGGAAAGGCTTGGATAGTGAAATCCTCAAGCTTGGGTTGCTTGGAGGCGTGGACGTAGGCGGGGATAGCCGAACCACGTAAAAATCCTTGAGTTTGCTTTCTCCTCCCTTACTCATTTATTATTGCGCTTTTATTGAATTTATTGTTTTGGATTCTATTAAGGCATTAGATTTAATTGTTGTATGGTTTGCTTAAGATAAGTTTTTAAATCCCAATTCACCCCCCCTCTTGGGTTGCACATTTGCATTTCACTCGGGGGGCGTCGGTCCCCGGCGGGCGAGGCCGGTCAAGGCCGGGGGGGCGCGGCCCCCGGCGGGGGCCCGGGTGGGCTATAGCACACGGCCGGCGGACGGTTTTACGGCCGAAAAATGCGCAAGTTTTATGGCCGGGCAATGAGGGAGCCGTAACTCATGATCCGGGGCCGCGATTGCGGTTCCGTTTGGACCGGCGGAACCGTGAGGCGAGGGGCAACGCGATGGGGGGGTTGGGAGCCGGCGGTTTTACGGCCGAAAAATGGGCAAGTTTATGGCCGAACGCCCGATTTTCCCTTTTTCGGCCCCTCGGGGGGCGGTCGGTGGCCGGCGGGGGTCCTCGGTGGGCGTCGGTCCCCGGCGGGGGAGGCCGGTCAAGGCCGGGGGGGTGCGGCCCCCGGCGGGGGCCCGGGTGGGCTATAGCACACGGCCGGCGGACGGTTTTACGGCCGAAAAATGGGCAAGTTTTATGGCCGGCAAATGAGGGGGCCGAATCATGATCCGGAGCTGCGATTGCGGTTCCGTTTGGACCGGCGGGACCGTGAGGCGGGGGGCAACACGATGGGGGGGTTGGGAGCCGGCTGTTTTACGGCCCAAAAAAGGGCAAGTTTATGGCCGAACGCCCGATTTTCCTGCTGCCCCTGGGCGGTCGGGGTCGGGGGGCCCTGGGGCGCTGGCCCCTGGGGGGGAGGCCGGTCAAGGCGGGGGGGGCGCGGCCCCCGGTGGGGCCCAGGTGGGCTATAGCACACGGCCGGCGGACGGTTTTACTACTAAAAATGGGCAAGTTTTATGGCCGGGCAATGAGGGGGCCGAATCATGATCCGGGCGCGATTGGCATGTTCCGCTTGGACCGGGCGGGACCGTGAGGGGGGGGGCAACGCGATGGGGGGGTTGGGAGCCAGCGGTTTTACGGCCGAAAAGGGGCAACTTTAGGGACGAACGCCCGATTTTCCCGTTTTTGCCCCTGGGGCGGCGGTGGGGCGGGGTCCCGGTGGGGGGATCCTCGGGGGTGGGCCCCGGCGGATGGGGAGGCCGGTCAAAGGTCGGGGGGCGGTGGGCTATAGCACAGGGGGCCTACCAAAATGGGGTTATAGCAACGGCCCGATTCTCGCGGACGGTTTTACTACTAAAAATGGGCAAGTTTTATGGCCGGGCAATGAGAGGGGGCTGAATCATGATCCGGCTGCGATTGGGTTCCGCTTTGGACCGGGCGGGACCGTGAGGCAAAGAGGGGGCAACGCGATGGGGGGTTGGGAGCCGGCGGTTTTACGGCCAAAAATGGGCAAGTTTATGGCCGAACGCCCGATTTTCCTGCTGCCCCTCGGGGCGGTCGATGGTCGGCGGGGGCCCTTGGGGCGCTGGTCCCCGGTAGGGGAGGCCGGTCAAGGCCGGGGGGCGGCCGGGGCCGGGGTGGGCTATAGCACACGGCCGGCGGACGGTTTTACTGCCGAAAAATGGGCAAGTTTTATGGCCTGGCAATGAGGGGGCCGTAACTCATGATCCGGGGCTGCGATTGCGGTTCCGTTTGGACTGGCGGGACCATGAGGCGAGGGGCAACGCGATGGGGTGGTTGGGAGCCGGCAGTTTTACGCCCGAAAAATGGGCAAGTTTATGGCCGAACGCCCGATTTTCCTGTTTTCGGCCCCTCGGGGGGCGGCCGGTGGCCGGCGGGGGGCCCTCGGGGGCGCGGCCGGGAGGGGGAGGCCGGTCGGGTCGGGCGGGGCCACAGCGGGCCCGGGTGGGCTGTAGCACACGGCCGGTGGACGGTTTTACGGCCGAAAAATGCGAAAGTTTTATGGCCGGGCAATGAGGGGGCCGTAACTCATGATCCGGGGCTGCGATTGCGGTTCCGCTTGGACCGGGCGGGACCGTGAGGCGGGGCAACGCGATGGGGGGTTGGGAGCCGGCGGTTTTACGACCGAAAAATGGGCAAGTTTATGGCCGAACGCCCGATTTTCCGGTTTTCGGCCCCTCGGGGGGCTGTCGGTGGCCGGCGGGGGGCCCTCGGGGGTCGTCGGTCCCCAGCGGGGGAAGACGGTCAAGGACGGGGGGGCGCTGCCCCCGGCGGGGGCCCGGGTAGGCTATAGCACACGGCCGGCGGACGGTTTTACATAAAAATGGGCAAGTTTTATGGGGCAAAGAGGGGGCCGTGAACTCATGATCCGGGCTGCGATCACGGTTCCGCTGGGACCGGGCGGACCGTGAGGCGGGGGCAACGCGATGGGGGGTTGGGAGCCATGGTTTTACGCCCGAAAAATGGGCAAGTTTGGGCCGAACGCCCGATTTTCCGCGGGCCCCGGGGCCGCAGCCTCGCGGGGGGCGGGGCTCCCCTTGGGGCCATTCCCCACGGGGGGGCCATAAACTGGGGCCCGGCCAAACCGGGGGCGGCCAACCCCCATCGCTGCCCCGGGGGCCCGGTGGGCTATAGCACACGAGGGGCCATGAGTTACGGACCATGGGGCCATAAAAAATGGGCCCATTTTTATGGCGGGCAAAGAGGGGGCCGTAATCATGATCCGGGGCCCGATTGTGGTTCCGCTTGGGACCGCGGACCGTGAGGCGGGGGCAACGCGATGGGGGGTTGGGAGCCGGGCGGTTTTAGGGGCCGAAAATGGGAAAGTTTATGGCCGAACGCCCGCCCATTTTTCGCTGCTGGAAACCGGGGCTGGTGGCCTCCCATCGGGGGCTCCGGCCTCACGGGTCCCGGGGCCAAAACGGGAACGGTGGGTGGTCGGGGCCCTGGGTTATAGCGGCCACGGCCGGGCGGGGTTTTACGGCCAAAAATGGGCAAGTTTTATGGCCGGCAATGAGGGGGCCGAATCATGATCCGGGGCACGCGGGGGCCCTTGGGACCGGGACCGTGAGGGGGGGCAACGCGATGGGGGTTGGGAGCCCGGTTTTACGGCCGAAAAATGGGCAAGGGGCCGAACGCCCGATTGCCACGGCGGGGCCCCGCCCCTGAGGCCATAAACTTGCCATTTTTCGGCCGGAAACCGGCCCCAACCCCCCATCGCTTGGGGCCCGGGTGGGGGCCCAAACGGGCACGGGTTTCATGAGTTAAAATGGGCAAGTTTGCCGGCCATAAAGAGGCCTCCCCGGGCCGGCCAGTTATAGCCCACGGCGATTGGGGCCGCTTTTGACCGCCTCCCACGGGACCGCCCGAGGCCCCGGGGGCACCGATGGGGCCGAAACGGTTTTCGGCCATAAACTTGCCCATTTTTGGCCGAAACCGCGGCTCCCAACCCCCATCGCGTTCCCTGGGCGCCTCACGGCCCCGCTGGCCCAAACGGAACCGCATCGCAGCCCCGGACCATGAGTTACGGCCCCCTCTTTTGGGGCCATAAAACTTGCCGAGGGCCAGAAACCGCCTCACGGCCGGGTGCTATAGCCCACCTGCCCACGGCCGGGGGCGGCCCGCCCGCCCGACCGACCCCGGGGACCGACGCCCGACCGGGCCCCCCGCCACACCGACCCCCCGAGGGGCCAAAAACGGAAAATCGATTCGGCCATAAACTTGCCCATTTTTTCTGGCCAGAAACCGCGAACGGCCCCAACCCCCATCGCTTGCTCCCCGCCTCACGGTCCCCGCGGGTCCAAACGGAACCGCATCGCAGCCCCGATCATGAGTTACGGCCCACTTTGGGGCCGGCCATAAAACTTCCCCATTTTTCGGCCAGAAACTGCCTCACGGCCGGCTATAGCCCACGCGGCCCGCCTGGGCCGGGCCGCCGCGCCCGACCGGCAAAGGCTGGGACCGACGCCCCGAGGGGCCCCGCTGCCACCGACCGCCCCGAGGGCCGAAAATGGGAAAATGGGTTTTCGCCATAAAATTTCCCTTTTTTCGGCCGTAACACCGCCGGCTCCCAACCCCCCCATCGCATTGCCCCCCGCCTCACGGTCCCGCCGGTCCAAACGGAACCGCAATCGCAGCCCCGGATCATGAGTTACGGCCCCTCTTTGGGGCCGGCCATAAAACATGCCCATTTTTCTGGCAGAAACCGGCCGTAAGTGCTATAGCCCACCCCCCATCGCGGGGCCCGCCCGCCTTGACGGCCCCGACCGGCCCACGCTGGGACCGACGCCCCGATCACCGGCCGGCCACCGACCGCCCCCTGAGGGGCCGAAAATGGGAAAATCGGGCGTTGGCCATAAACTTGCCCTCTTTTCGGCCAGAAACCGCCGGCCCCAACCCCCATCGTTGCCCCCCGCCCCAGGGTCCCGCCGGTCGAAACGGAACCGCAATCGCAGCCCCGGATCATGAGTTACGGCCCCCTCATTGCCCGGCCATAAAACTTGCCCATTTTTTTGGCCAGAAACTGTCCACGGCCGTGTGCTATAGCCCACCCGGGCCGGCCCGGGGCCGCCGCCCGGGCCCCGCCCGACTGCCCGCCGCTGGGACCGACGCCACCGAGGGCACCCCCACGGCTGCCACCGACCGCCCCCCGAGAGGCCGAAAACGGGAAAATCGGGCTCGCCATAAACTTGCCCATTTTTTCGGCCATGAACCCGCCGGCTCCCAACCCCCATCGCGTTGCCCCCCGCCTCACGGTCCCGCCGGTCCAAACGGAACCGCACCGCAGCCCCGATCATGAGTTACGGCCCTCATTGCCCGGCCATAAACTTGCCATTTTTTTGGCCAAAACCGCCCTCACGGCCGTGTGCTATAGCCCACTGGGCCCCGGCCTGGGGCCGGGCCCGCCCGCCCGCCCTTGACGGGCCCCCCGCTGGGACCGACGCCACCGAGGGCCCCGCCGCCACCGACCGCCCACCGAGGGGCCGAAACGGAAAATCGGGGCGTTCGGCCATAAACTTGCCCATTTTTCGGCCAGAAACCGCCGGCTCCCAACCCCCATCGTTGCCCCCGCCTCACGGTCCCGCTGTCCAAACGGAACGCATCGCAGCCCCGATCATGAGTTACGGCCCCCTCATTGCCGGCCATAAAACTTGCCCATTTTTTTTGGCCAGAAACTGCCCGCGGCCAGTGTGCTATAGCCCACCCGGCCCCCGGGGCCGCGCCGCCCGGCCCGACCGACCTGGGATCGCCCCGCGGGGACCGACGCCCACCGAGGACCCCCGCCGTCCACCGACCGCCCCCCGAGGGGCCGAAAACTGGAAAATCGGGCGTTGGGCCATAAACTTGCCCATTTTTCGGCCGTAAAACCGCCGGCTCCCAACCCCCCCATCGCGTTGTGCCCCGCTTCACGGTCCCGCCAGTCCAAACGGAACCGCAATCGCAGCCCCGGATCATGAGGTACGGCCCCCTCATTGCCCGGCCATAAAACTTGCCCATTTTTTTTTTTGGCCAGAAACTGCCACGGGCCGCGCGTGGGCTATAGCCCACCGGCCCGCCGGGGCGCCGCTTTGGCCTTGACCGGCCCCTCGCCGGGGACCAACGCCCACCGAGGGCCCCCCGGCGGCCAGCAACCGGCCCCCGAGGGGCCGAAAACGGGAAAATCGGGCGTTCGGCCATAAACTTGCCCATTTTTCGGCCGTAAAACCGCCGGTCCCAACCCCCCCCATCGCGTTGCTCCCCGCCTCACGGTCCCGCCGGTCCAAACGGAACCGCAATCGCAGCCCCGGATCATGAGTTACGCCCCCTCTTTGGGGCCGGGTCATAAAACTTGCTATAGCCCACCCGGATCCGGCCTGGCTATAGCCGCCCGCCCCGGGGCCCGCCCGACCCGCCCGACCGGCCCCTGGGACCGGGGACTGACGCCCACCGAGGACCCCCGCCGGCCACCGACCGCCCCCCGAGGGGCCGAAACGGGAAAATCGGGGGTTCGGCCATAAACTTGCCCATTTTTCGGCCGTAAAACCGCCTCACGGTCCCGCCGGTCAAAACGGAACCGCAATCACGGCCTCGTATCAAGAGTTACGGCCCCCTCATTGCCCGGCCATAAAACTTGCCCATTTTTTGGCCAGAAACTGCCTCACGGCCCCGTGTGCTATAGCCCACCCGGGCCCCCGCCGGGGGCCGCGCCCGCCCGTTCCCGACCGGCCTCCCCCGCCGGGGACCGACGCCTCCGAGGGCCCCCCGCCGGCCACCGACCGCCCCCGGAGGGGCCGAAAACGGGAAAATCGGGCGTTCGGCCATAAACTTGCCCATTTTTCGGCCAGAAACCGCCGGCTCCCAACCCCCATCGCTGCCCCCGCCTCACGGCACGGTCCGGCCGGTCCAAACGGAACCGCAAACGCAGCCCCGGATCATGAGTTACGGCTCCCTCATTGCCGGGCCATAAAACTTGCCCATTTTTCGGCCAGAAACCGTCTCACGGCCTGGTGCTATAGCCACCCGGCCCCCGGGCCGCGCCGCCCGCCTTGACCGGCCTCCCCCGCCGGGGACCGAGGACCCCCGCCGGCCACCGACCGCCCCCCGAGGGGCCGAAAACCGGAAAATCGGGCGTTTGGCCATAAACTTTCCCATTTTTTCGTAAACCGCCAGAAACCGCCGGCTCCATACCCCCCGATCGCGTTGCCCCCCGCCTCACGGTCCCGCCGGTCCAAACGGAACCGCAATCGCAGCCCCAGATCATGAGTTACGGCCCCCTCATTGCCCGGCCATAAAACTTGCCCATTTTTCGGCCAGAAACTGCCCTCACGGTGTGCTATAGCCCACCCGGCCCCCGGGGGCCCGCCCGCCCGGCTTGACCCGCCTCGCAGGGGACCGACGCCCCCCGAGGGCCCCCCGCCGGCCACCGACCGCCCACCGAGGGGCCGAAAACCGGAAAATCGGGCGTTCGGCCATAAACTTGCCCATTTTTCGGCCAGAAACCGGGCCCCAACCCCCATCGCTGTTCCCCCGCCTCACGGTCCCGCGGGTCCAAACGGAACGCATCGCAGCCCGGATCATGAGTTACGGCCCCTCATTGCCCGGCCATAAAACTTGCCCATTTTTCGGCCAGAAACTGTCCCCACGGCCGTGTGCTATAGCCCACCCGGCCCGCCGGGCCGCGCGCCCGGCCCGACGCCCGACCGGCCTGCCCCCGCTGGGACCGACGCCCCGAGGGCCCCGCTGCCACCGACCGCCCCGAGGGGCCGAAACGGAAAATCGGGCGTTTCGCCATAAACTTGCCCATTTTTTTCGGCCGAAACCGCCGGCTCCCAACCCCCATCGCTGCCCCCGCCTCACGGTCCCGCGGTCCAAACGGAACGCATCGCAGCCCCGATCATGAGTTACGGCCCCTCATTGCCCGGCCATAAAACTTGCCCATTTTTCGGCCAGAAACCGCTCACGGCCGTGTGCTATAGCCACCGGCCCCCGGGGCCGCGCCAGCGGCCGGGACGCCGCTGGGACCGACGCCCGAGGGCCCCCGCTGCCACCGACCGCCACCGAGGGGCCGAAACGGAAAATCGGGCGTTCGCCATAAACTTGCCCATTTTTTTTGGCCAGAAACCGCCGGCTCCCAACCCCCATCGCTGTTCCCCGCCTCACGGTCCCGCGGTCCAAACGGAACGCATCGCAGCCCCGGATCATGAGTTACGGCCCTCATTGCCCGGCCATAAAACTTGCCCATTTTTTTCGGCCAGAAACCATCTCCACGGGCCGTGTGCTATAGCCCACCAGGGCACCCGCCGGGGACCGCGCCCGCCCGGCCCCGACCGATAGCCCCCGCCGGGGACCGACGCCCCCGAGGGCCCCCCGCCGGCCACCGACCGCCCACCGAGGGGCCGAAAACGGGAAAATCGGGCGTTCGGCCATAAACTTGCCCATTTCTTGTCCGCAAAACCGCCGGCCCCCACCCCCCCCATCGCGTTGCCCCCCGCCTCACGGTCCCGCCGGTCCAAACGGAACCGCAATCGCAGCCCCGGATCATGAGTTACGGCCCCCTCATTGGCCGGCCATAAAACTTGCCCTTTCTCGCCCAGAAACCCTCACGGCCGTGTGCTATAGCCCACCCGCGCCCCCGTCGGGGGCCGCGCCCGCCCGCCCGACCGCCCCGGGCCGGGACCGACGCCCCGAGGGCCCCCGCGCCACCGACCCCCGAGGGGCCAAAACGGAAAATCGGGCGTTCGGCCATAAACTTGCCCATTTTTTTCGGCCAGAAAACCCGGCCCCAACCCCCATCGCGTTGCCCCCGCCTCACGGTCCCGCCGCTGTCCAAACGGAACGCATCGCAGCCCCGGATCATGAGTTACGGCCCCTCATTGCCCGGCCATAAAACTTGCCCATTTTTCTGGCCAGAAACATCCACGGCCGTGTGCTATAGCCCCTAGCCCACCCGGCCGCCTGGGCCGCGCCCCCCGGCCCCGACCGGCGCCCGCTGGGACCGACGGCCCCCGAGCGCCCCCCGCCGGCCACCGACTGCCCCTCGAGGGTCCGAAACGGGAAAATCGGGCGTTCGGCCCTAAACTTGCCCATTTTTTCCCCGCCTCATGGCCAGAAACCGCCGGCTCCCAACCCCCATCGCTGCTCCCCCCGCCTCACGGTCCCGCGGTCCAAACGGAACCGCATCGCAGCCCGGATCATGAGTTACGGCTCCCCTCATTGGGGCCATAAAACTTGCCCATTTTTGGCCAGAAACTGTCCTCACGGCCGTGTGCTATAGCCCACCCGGCCCCCGGGGCCGCGCCCGCCCGCCCGACGGGCCCCGCCGGGGGACCGACGCCACCGAGGCCCACGCCGCCACCGACCGCCCACCGAGGGGCCGAAAACGGAAAATCGGGCGTTCGCCATAAACTTGCCCATTTTTTGGCCAGAAATCGCCGGCTCCCAACCGCCCCATCGCGTTGCCCCCAGCCTCACGGTCCCGCCGGTCCAAACGGAACCCCAATCGCAGCCCCGGATCATGAGTTACGGCCCCTCATTGCTCCGCCATAAAACTTGCCCATTTTTCGGCCAGAAACTGCCCACGGGTGTGCTATAGCCCACCCGGCCCCGCACGGGGCCGCCGCCCGCCCCGACCGGCCGCCTCGGGCCGGGACCGACCCCCGAGGGCCGCCCGCCGGCCACCGACCACCCACCGAGGGGCCGAAACGGAAAATCCGGGCGTTCGCCATAAACTTGCCCATTTTTGGCCAGAAACCGCCGGCCCCAACCCCCATCGCGTTGCCCCCGCCTCACGGTCCCGCGGTCCAAACGGAACGCATCGCAGCCCCGATCATGAGTTACGGCCCCTCATTGCCCGCCATAAAACTTGCCCATTTTTCGGCCACAGTGAAACTCGTCCTCACGGCCAGTGGTGCTATAGCCCACCGGCCCGGGCCGGGGCCGCGCCAGCCCGGCCCCGACTGGCCGCCCCCGCCAGGGACCGACGCCCCGAGGGCCCCCGCGCCACCGACCGCCCCCGAGGGGCCGAAACGGAAAATCGGGCGTTCGCCATAAACTTGCCCATTTTTCGGCCAGAAACCGCGGGCTCCAAACCCCCGACCGCGTTGTCCCCCGCCTCACGGCCCCGCCGGTCCAAACGGAACCGCAATCGCAGCCCCGGATCATGAGTTACGGCGCCCTCATTGCCCGGCCATAAAACTTGCCCATTTTTCGGCCGTAAAACCGTCCTACGGCCGTGTGCTATAGCCCACCCGAGCACTCGCAGGGAGCCGCGCCCGCCCGGCCCCGACCGACCGCCCCCGCCGGGGACCGACGCCCACCGAGGGCCCCCCACCGGCCACCGACCGCCCCCCGAGGGGCCGAAAACGGGAAAATCGGGCGTTCGGCCATAAACTTGCCCATTTTTCGGCCAGAAACCGCCGGCCCAACCCCCCCATCGTGTTGCCCTCCGCCTCACGGTCCCGCCGTTCCAAACGAAACCGCAATCGAAGCCCCGGATCATGAGTTACGGCTCCCTCATTGCCCGGCCATAAAACTTGCCCATTTTTCGGGCCAGAAACTCCTCACGGCCGTGTGCTATAGCCCACCCGGGCCCCCGCTGGGGGCGCGACTGCCCGGCCCCGACCGGCCTCCCACGCCGGGGACCGATGCCTCCCGAGGGCCCCCCGCCGGCCACCGACCGCCCCCCGAAGGGCCGAAAACGGGAAAATCGGGCGTTCGGCCATAAACTTGCCCATTTTTTCGGCCAGAAACCGCCGGCTCCCAACCCCCATCCATCGCCCCCGCCTCACGGCCCCGCTGGTCCAAACGGAACGCATCGCAGCCCCGGATCATGAGTTACGGCCCTCATTGCCCGGCCATAAAACTTGCCCATTTTTCGCCGGGCCAGAAACCTGTCTCACGGCCGTGTGTGCTATAGCCCACCCGGCCCACGCCGCCCGCCCGGCCCTGACCGACCGCCCCCGCCGGGGACCGACGCCCACCGAGGACCCCCGCTGGCCACCGACCGCCCCCCGAGGGGCCGAAAACGGGAAAATCGGGCGTTCGGCCATAAACTTGCCCATTTTTCGGCCATTCAAACCGCCGGCACCCAACACCCCCATCGCTGCCCCGCCTCACGGTCCCGCGGTCCAAACGGAACCGCATCGCAGCCCCGATCATGAGTTACGGCCCTCATTGCCCGCCATAAAACTTGCCATTTTTGGCCAGAAACCGCCCCGCCCGGCCATGTGCTATAGCCCACCCGGCCCCGCTGGGGCCGCGCCGCCTGGCCCCGACTGGCCGCCCCCGCCGGGGACCGACGCCCCGAGGCCCCCGCCGGCCACCGGCCGCCCCCCGAGGGGCCGAAAACGGAGAAATCGGGCGCTCGGCCATAAACTTGCCCATTTTTCGCCCGTCAAACCGCGGCTCCCAACCCCCATCATCGCTGCTCCCCGCCTCACGGTCCCGCCGGGTCCAAACGGAACCGCATCGCAGCCCCGATCATGAGTTACGGCCCTCATTGCCCGGCCATAAAACTTGCCCATTTTTCGGCCAGGGGCCCGCCGGCCGTGTGCTATAGCCCACCCGGGCCCCCGCTGGGGGCGCGACTGCCCGGCCCCGACCGGCCTCCCACGCCGGGGACCGACGCCTCCCGAGGGCCCCCCGCCGGCCACCGAGGGGCCGAAAACCGGAAAATCGGGCGTTCGGCCATAAACTTGCCCTTTTTTCGGCCGTAAAACCGCCGGCTCCCAACCCCCCCATCGCGTTGCCCCCAGCCTCACGGTCCTGCCGGTCCAAACGGAACCGCAATCGCAGCCCCGGATCATGAGTTACGGCGCCCTCTTTGCGGCCGGCCATAAAACTTGCCCATTTTTCGGCCAGAAACGCCCACGGCTGGGTGTTATAGCCCACCCGGCCCCTGGGGGCCGGGGCGCGCGCCCGCCCCCGACTGCCCGGACCCCCCGGGGACCGACGCCTACCGAGGGCCCCCCTGCCACCGACCGCCCGAGGGGCCGAAACGGAAAATCGGGTTTTCGCCATAAACTTGCCCATTTTTGGCCAGAAACCGCCGGCTCCCAACCCCCATCGCTGCCCCCCGCCTCACGGTCCCGCCGGGCAAAACGGAAACGCAATCGCAGCCCCGGATCATGAGTTACGGCCCTGGGCAAGTTCATTGCCCGGCCATAAAACTTGCTCCATTTTTTTCGGCCAGAAACCGCCCGCGGGCGGTGCGTTTTATAGCCCACCCTCCCGCCTGGGGGCCCCGGGGCGCCCGCCCGACCGGCCCCGGGGCCATGGGACCGACGCCCCGAGGGCTCCCCCCGCCACCGACCGCCCCGAGGGGCCGAAAACGGAAAATCGGGCGCCGCCATAAACTTGCCCATTTTTTATGGCCAGAAACCGGGGGCCCAACCCCCATCGTTGCCCCCGCCTCACGGTCCCGCTTGGTCCAAACGGAACGCACCGCAGCCCCGCAATCATGAGTTACGGCCCCTGGGAGCCGGCCATAAAACTTGCCCATTTTTAGCCGGCCGAAACGCCCCCGGGTGTGCTATAGCCCACCCGGGCCCCGCGCCCCGGGCCCCGACTGCCTCCCCGCTGGGACCGACGCCACCGAGGGGGCCGGCCACCGACGGCCCCCCGAGGGGCCGAAACGGAAAATGGGGCGGGGCCATAAACTTGCCCATTTTTATGGCCAGAAACCGCTCCTAACCCCCCATCGCGGGGCTCCCCGCCTCACGGTCCCCCGCGGTCCAAACGGAACCGCAATCGCAGCCCCGATCATGAGTTACGGCCCTTTTGGGGCCATTTGCCCATTTTTCTGGAGACCCTCACCCGGCGGTCCAATGGGGGCCCGGGGCCTCGCCGACGGCCGCCCGCCTGCCTCGGGACCGACGCCACCGAGGCCCCCCGGTGGGCTATAGCCACCGACGCCCCGAGGGGCCAAAAACGGAAAACAAGTGCTCGCCAAAATGGCCAATTTTTGGCCGTAAAAACCGAGGGGGCTCCCAACCATGATCCTGGGCCCCCGCCTCACGGTCCCGCCGGTCCAAACGGGGAAACGCGATGGCAGTTGGGATCATGAGTTACGGCCGAAAATGGGCCCGATGGCCGAACGCCCGATTTTCCCCGCTAGCCACCCGGTGGGCGGCCTGGCGGAAATCTGGGGGGCCCGGTGGCCCGGTGGGAGCGGCCTCCCTGGGGGACCGACGCCGGGACTGAGGGAGGCCCCGGGTTGGGCCACCAGGGGTCGAGGGGAAAATGGGAAAAGTTTTGGGGCTGCTTTGGCCATAAACTTGGATGGGGGGCCGAAACCGCCGGCCCAACCCCCATCGGCTGCCCCCGCCTCACGGTCCCACGGTCCAAAAGGGGGGGAACCGCAATCGCAGCCCCGATCATGAGTTACGGCCCATTCTTTGAGGGGCCATAAAACTTGCCCATTTTTGGGGGGAAGCCGCCGGTTTTACCTGAAAATGGGCAAGTTTATAGCCCAACGGCCCGGGGCCGGGGTTTTACCGCCTGGGCCCGACAAGTTTATGGCCGGGGACCGACGCCCGAGGGCCGGGGTGGGCCGCGGCCACCGACCTCCGCCGAGGGGCCGAAAACCGGCCCGGGGGGCTCGCCATAAACTTGCCCATTTTTCGGCCAAAATGGGGGCGTTTATGGGTCAACCCCCATCGCTTTGGCCTCACGGTCCCGCTGGCCCAAACGGAACTCGGGGCGGTCGCAGCCCTGGGGCGGATCATGAGTTACGGCAACGCGATTGGGGTTGGGAGTCCGGGCGTTTTACGGCGAAAAAATGGGCATTTTATGGCCGAAAAACGCCCTTTGCCCCCGGCTGGGGGGCCGGGTGGCCGGCGCGGGGCCTCGGGGGCGCTGGCCCCGGGACCGGTGGAGGGGGGCCACGCGCTGGCCCCGAAATTGTTAAATGGGAAAATCGGGGCAAGTTTATAGCCACGGCCGGGCGCCGGTTTTACTACTAAAAATGGGCAAGTTTTATGGGGCCCAAATGAGGGGGCCGTAACTCATCATGATCCGGATTGCTTCCGCGGCTGGGGATTGACTGCGTGAGGCTGGGCAACGCGATGTGGGGCGGGGGAGCAAATGGGCAAGTTTTATGGCCGGGCCAAAAATGGCAGTTTATGGCCGAACGCCCGATTTTCCCTGCCGCTTTGCCCCTGGGTCGGGGGCCCCGATGGGGTCCCCGGGCGCTGGCGAAAAATGGGCGGGCCGGGGCGGTCGGGCCCATTTGGGGCCCGGGGGAAAACGGTGGGCTATAGCACACGGCCAAATGACGGTTTTACTGGCCAAAAATGGGCAAGTTTTATGGCCGGGCAATGAGGGGGCCGAACTCATGATCCGGGGCTGCGATTGGCTGCCTGCTTGACCGGGTGACAGTGAGGCGGGGGGCAACGCGATGAGGGGGTTGGGAGCCGACGGTTTTACTGCCGAAAAATGGGCAAGTTTATGGCCGAACGCCCGATTTTCCCGTTTTCGGGGCGGCCCCGGGCGACCGGGGCCCCTCGTGGGCTCGGGGGCCATGGGGGCAGGGGCGGCCTCGGGGCCGGGCTGGGGAAAATTTTTCAAGGGGTGGGGCCCGGTCGGGCTATAGCACACGGCCGTGAGGGGACCCGATGGGGCCTAGGCACAAAATGGGCAAGTTTTATGGCCGGGCAATGAGGGGGCCGTAACTCATGATCCGGGGGCTGCGATTGCGGGTTCCGCTTTGGACCGGCGCGACCGTGAGGCGGGGGCAACGCGATGGGGGTTGGGGTTTTACGGCCGAAAAATGGGCAAGTTTATGGCCGAACGCCCGATTTTCCTGCTGCGGCCCTCGGGGCGGTCGGTGGCCGGGCGGGGGTCCTCGGGGGCGCGGCCCGGCGGGGGGGGGCGGTCGGCCGGGCGGGCGCCATGATGGAGACCCGGGTGGGCTATAGCACACGGCCGGCGGACGGTTTTACGGCCGAAAAATGGGCAAGTTTTATGGCCGGGCAATGAGGGGGCCGTAACTCATGATCCGGGACTGCGATTGCAGTTCCGTTTGTACTGGCGGGACCGTGAGGCGGGGGGCAACGCGATGGGGGGTTGGGAGCCGGCGGTTTTACGGCCGAAAAATGGGCAAGTTTATGGCCGAACGCCCGATTTTCCAGTTTTCGGCCCCTCGGGGGGCGGTCGGTGGCCGGCGGGGGTCCTCGGTGGGCGGGGTCTCGGCTGGAGGCGGCCTGGGGCGGGGGCGCTGCCCGGGGGGCCCGGTGGGCTATAGCACACGGCCGGGCGGCCTAAAAATGGGCAAGTTTTATGGCCGGCAAAGAGGGGGCCGAACCCATGATCCGGGGCGCGATTGCGGTTCCGCTTTGACCGGCGGACCGTGAGGTGGGGGCAACGCGATGGGGGTTGGGAGCCGGGGCGGTTTTACGGCCAAAAATGGGCAAGTTTATGGCCGAACGCCCGATTTTCCCTGCTGGGCCCCCGGGGCGGTCGTGGTCGGGGGGGCTCCTGGGCGCTGGTCCCCGGGCGGGGGAGGCCGGCCGGGCCGGGCGCGCGGGCTGGGGCCCGGTGGGCTATAGCACACCGGGCGGACGGTTTTACGGCCGAAAAATGGGAAAGTTTTATGGCCGGGCAATGAGGGGGCCGTAACTCATGATCCGGGGCCGCGATTGCGGTTCCGTTTCGACCGGCGGAACCGTGACGCGGGGGGCAACGCGATGGGGGGTTGGGAGCCATGGGTTTTACGGCCGAAAAATGGGCAAGTTTATGGCCGAACGCCCGATTTTCATTTTTGCTGCCCCGGGGGGCGGGGGGGGGGCCCTCGGGGCGCTGGTCCCCCGCTCACCCGGGAGGCGGCCGGTCGGGGCCGGGAGGGCGCGGCCCCCGGCGGGGTTCCGGGTGGGCTATACCACACGGCCGGCGGACGGCTTTACGGCCGAAAAATGGGCAAGTTTTATGGCCGGCAAAGAGGGGGCCGTAACTCATGATCCGGGGCTGCGATTGCGGTTCCGTTTGGACCGGTGGGACCGTGAGGCGGGGGGCAACGCGATGGGGGGTTTGGGAGCCGGCGGTTTTACGGCCGAAAAATGGGCAAGTTTATGGCCGAACGCCCGATTTTCCTGCTGCCCTCGGGGCGGTGGCCTTGGGGTCCTCGGTGGGCGCTTGGCCCCGGGGGAGGCCGGTCGGGTCGGGGCAATGGGGCGGCCCTGGGGCCCGGTGGGCTATAGCACACTGCCGGCAGACGGTTTTACTACCAAAAATGGGCAAGTTTTTATGGCCGGCAAAGAGGGGGCCGTGAACTCATGATCCGGGCTGCGATCAAGGGGTTCCGCTTTGACCGGGCGGGACCGTGAGGCGGGGGGCAACGCGATGGAGGGGTTGGGAGCCGGCAGTTTTACGGCCGAAAGATGGGCAAGTTTATGGCCGAACGCCCGATTTTCCCGTTTTTGGCCCCTGGGGGCGGCGGTGGCTGGGGCTCCCTGGGGCGCGGTCCCCATGGGGAGGCGGCCAAGGCGGGCGCGGCGTGGCCGGCGGGGGCCCGGTGGGCTATAGCACACGGCCGGGCGGTTTTACTACCAAAAATGGGCAAGTTTTATGGCGGGACAAAGAGGGGGCCGTAACTCATGATCCGGGGCTGCGATTGCGTTTCCGTTTGGACCGGCGGGACCTTGAGGCGGGGACAACGCGATGGGGGGTTGGGAGCCGGCGGTTTTACGGCCGAAAAATGGGCAAGTTTATGGCCGAACGCCCGATTTTCCGCTGCCCCTGGGGCGGCGGTGGCCGGGCGGGGGCCCTGGGCGCGGGGGGCGGGGGAGGCCGGTCGGGAACGGGCGGGCGCGGCCCCCGGCGGGGGCCCGGGTGGGCTATAGCACACGGCCGGCGGACGGTTTTACGGCCGAAAAATGGGCAAGTTTTATGGCCGGGCAAGAGGGGGGCCGAAATCATGATTCCGGGCTGCGATTGGTGTTCCGCTTTTGACCGGGGGACCGTGAGGCGGGGGCAACGCGATGGGGGGTTGGGAGCCGCGGTTTTACGGCCGAAAATGGGCAAGTTTATGGCCGAACGCCCGATTTTCTCGCTTCCCCTCTGGGGCGGTCGGTGGGTCGGGGGCCCGGGGGGCGCTGGTCCCCTGGGAGGCGGGCGGTCGGCGGGCGGGGGCGCGGGCCGGGGCGGGGCCCGGGTGGGCTATAGCACACGGCACGGGCGGACGTTTTACTACAAAAATGGGCAAGTTTTATGGCCGGGCAATGAGGGGGCCGAATCATGATCCGGCTGCGATTGCGGTTCCGCTTGGACCGGGCGACCGTGAGGCGGGGGCAACGCGATGGGGGTTGGGAGCCGGTTTTACGGCTGAAAAATGGGCAAGTTTATGGCCGAACGCCCGATTTTCCTGCATTTTGCCCCTGGGGCGGTCGGTGGCCGGCGGGGTCCCGGTGGGCGCTTGGCCCCGGGCGGGGAGGCCGGTCGGGTCGGTGAGGCGGCCGGCCGGCGGGGCCCGGTGGGCTATAGCACACACGGGCATTTTTGACGACCAAAAATGGGCCCCAAAGAGGGGGCCGTGAACTCATGATCCGGGCTGCGATTGGGTTCCGTTTTGACCGGGCGGGACCGTGAGGCGGGGGCAACGCGATGGGGGGTTGGGAGCCTGGGCGGTTTTACGCCAAAAATGGGCAAGTTTATGGCCGAACGCCCGATTTTCCGGCTGGCCCGGGGGGCGGCCGGTGGTCATGGGGTCCCTGGGCGGGGTCCTTGGCCCCTGGGAGGCTGGGGGCGGGCGGGGGGGCGCGGGCGGGGGCTGGGTGGGCTATAGCACACGGCCGGCGGACGGTTTTACTGCAGAAAAATGGGCATGTTTTATGGCCTGGCAATGAGGGGGCCGTAACTCATGATCCGGGGCTGCGATTGCGGTTCCGTTTGGGACCATGGATCGACCGTGAGGCGGGGGCAACGCGATGGGGGTTGGGAGCCCATGGCGGTTTTACGGCCAAAAATGGGCAAGTTTATGGCCGAACGCCCGATTTTCCCGCTGCTCGGCCCTGGGCGGTCGGTGGTCGCTGGGGGCTCCCTGGGCGCTGGTCCTCGCTGGGGCTGGTGGGTGGGGTCGGGCGGGCGCGGGGGCGGGGCCCGGTGGGCTATAGCACACACGCTGGACGGGTTTTACTACTAAAAATGGGCAAGTTTTATGGCCGGCAATGAGGGGCCGAACTCATGATCCTGGGCTGCGATTGCGGTTCCGCTTGGACCAAGGACCGTGAGGCGGGGGCAACGCGATGGGGGTTGGGAGTCATGGTTTTACGGCCGAAAATGGGCAAGTTTATGGCCGAACGCCCGATTTTCCGGCTGGCCCCTCGGGGCGGCGGTGGCCGGGCGGGGCCCTGGGGCGCGGTCCCCGGCTGGGAGGGGAGGCGGGTCGGGCGGGGGGCGGGCGGGGCCCGGTGGGCTATAGCACACGGCCTGGGCGGACGGTTTTACTACTAAAAATGGGCAAGTTTTATGGCCGGGCAATGAGGGGGCCGTGAACTCATGATCCGGCTGCGATTGGTTCCGCTTGACCGGCGGGATCGTGAGGCGGGGGGCAACGCGATGGGGGGGTTGGGAGAGGGCGGTTTTACGGCTGAAAAATGGGCAAGTTTATGGCCGAACGCCCGATTTTCCCGCATTTTGCCCTGGGGCGGCTCGGTGGTCGGGCTGGGGGTCCCGGGGGGCCTGCGGGGTCCCCGGGGGGGCAGCCGGTCGGTCGGGTGGGCGCGGGGGCTGGGACCCGGTGGGCTATAGCACACCATTGTGACGGTTTTACTACCAAAATGGGCAAGTTTTATGCCCCGGGCAAAGAGGGGGCCGTAACTCATGATCCGGGGCGCGATTATGTCTCCGCTTTGGACCGGGCGTGACCGTGAGGCGGGGGCAACGCGATGGGGGTTGGGAGCCATGGTTTTACGGCCGAAAATGGGCAAGTTTATGGCCGAACGCCCGATTTTCCTGCTTTCCCCCTGGCGGTCGGTGGCCGGCGGGGGCCCCTGGGGCGCGGTCCCATGGGCTGGGCCGGTCAAGGTCGGGCCAAGGGCGGGAGCCCCGGCTGGGGCCCGGTGGGCTATAGCACACGGCCGGGCTGGACGGTTTTACTACTAAAAATGGGCAAGTTTTATGGCCGGCAATGAGGGGGCCATAACTCATGATCCGGGGCTGCGATTGGGTTCCGCTTTGGACCGGCGGACCGTGAGGCGGGGGCAACGCGATGGGGGGTTGGGAGCCTGGCGGTTTTACGGCCAAAAATGGGCAAGTTTATGGCCGAACGCCCGATTTTCCATTTGCTACCTGGGCGGTCTGGGGGGCGGGGGCCTGGGGGGGTCCCTGGGGTCCTCGGGGGCGCGGGGGCTCCCATGAGTGGGCATAGCACCCCCATGGACGGCTTTTTTGGCCAAAAATGGGCAAGTTTTATGTCCGGCAAAGAGGGGGCCGAACTCATGATCCGGCCGCGATTATGTTCCGCTTTGACCGGGACCGTGAGGCGGGGGCAACGCGATGGGGGGTTGGGAGCGGTGGTTTTACTTTTACGGGCCGAAAAATGGGCAGTTTATGGCCGAACGCCCGATTTTCCCATTTTTCGCCCCTGGGGCGGCTGGTCGCCCGGCGGGGGTCCCCGCCTCGGGCCGGCGCCCAAGCAAGTTTATGGGAGGCCCGATTGGGGCGGCGGGTCGGGGCGGCCCACGCACTGGGGCCGGGTGGCTATAGCACACGGCCCGGCGGGTTGGGGCTACTAGCAAAAATGGGGGTTTTATGGGCCCCAAAGAGGGGGCCGAACTCATGATCCGGGCTGCGATTGTGGTTCCGCTTGGGACCGGGCGGGACCGTGAGGCGGGGCAACGCGATGGGGGGTTGGGAGCCGGCGGTTTTACGGCCGAAAAATGGGCAAGTTTATGGCCGAACGCCCGATTTTCCCGCTCGGCTCCCTGGGGCGGTCGGTGGCCGCTGGGGTCCTCTGGCGCCGGTCCCCGGCGGTGGAGGTCTTGGTGGGGCGGTGGGCTGGGGCGCCACCCCGGGGGGCTATAGCACACGGTGGGCTATACCAAAAATGGGCAAGTTTTATGGCCGGCAATGAGGGGGCCATAACTCATGATCCGGCATGCGATTGCAGGTTCCGCTTGGGACCGGGCGGGACCGTGAGGCGGGGCAACGCGATGGGGGGTTGGGAGGGCTGGTTTTATACCGAAAAATGGGCAAGTTTATGGCCGAACGCCCGATTTTCAAACCATTTTCGCCCAAGGGCCACCGGTGGCCTCGGGGGGTCCCTCCAAACGCCGCGGTCCCGGGCGGGGCGGCCGGTCGCCAAGGCTCCGGCGGGGCGGCTGGCAACTGGACCCGGGTGGGCTATAGCACACGGCCATGGCGGACGGTTTTACTACTAAAATGGGCAAGTTTTATGGCCGGCAATGAGGGGCCGTAACTCATGATCCGGCTGCGATTGCGGTTCCGCTGGACCGCGGGACCGTGAGGCGGGGCAACGCGATGGGGGTTGGGAGCCGCGGTTTTACGGCCGAAAATGGGCAAGTTTATGGCCGAACGCCCGATTTTCTCCCGAGGGGCCGAAACGGGAAAATCGTGATCATTCGGCCATAAACTTGCCCATTTTTCTGCCGAAACTGCCGCCCATTGCAACCCCATCGCTGCCTCCCGCCTCGCCGGCCCCATGGCCCAAACGGAACTGCACCGCAGCCCCGCTGCACGAGTTACGGCCCGATTGCCGGGCCCATAAAATCCTGCTGGCCAGAAACTGCTCTGGTGCTATAGCCAGAACCAAGCCTCACCTAACCACGCCTATCGGGCTCCCCTCGCTGTGTGACCGACACGGCCGAGGGAATCACGCACCGACAGCCTGATTGCGTGAGTTACGGGAAAAATTGCCCGCCATAAACTTGCCCATTTTTCGCCTCGTAAACCGCCCGGTGGCCGGGTGCAACTTCCCCATCGCGTTGCCCCCCGCCTCACGGTCCCGCTGGTCCAAACGGAATCGCAATCGCAGCCCCGATCTGCGAGTTAAACGGCCCTCATTGCCTGGCCATAAACTTGCCCATTTTTTTGGCCAAAATGTCTGCTCCCGGTCAGGCAGGCTCATCCGCACTTGCCTGGCCGGGGCTGCCCGCCTGCCTAGACTGGGCTTCTGGCGGGCCGGGGACTGACGCCCACGCAGGGCCACTGTCACGGCCACACCGCCTCTGAGGGGCCGAAAATGGAAAACGGGTTCGGCCATAAACTTGCTCCATTTTTCTGGGCCAGAAACCGCCTCGGCTCCCAACCCCCATCGCTTCCCCCAGCCTCACGGTCCCGCCGGTCCAACCAACAGCAATCGCAGCCCCGGGATTATGAGTTACGCCCCTCATTGGCCCATTTTTCGAAAGTCCGGCCGTGTGCTATAGCCT
>CM059836.1:25696505-25793223 GCA_030444775.1 Atalantia buxifolia | reverse complement strand
TGCACCGCAGCCCGATCATGAGTTACGCCTCTCATTGCCCGCCATAAAACTTGCCCATTTTTCGGCCAGAAACTGCTGCCACGGGCTGTGGTAAGCAGGCCACCACCCCCGCTGGGGCCCGCCCCCGCCCGACTGCCGCCGCCTCGCTGGGACTGACGCCCTCGAGGGCCCCGCCGCCACCGACCGACCGAGGGGCCGAAACGGAAAATCGGGCGTTTCGCCATAAACTTGCCCATTTTTGGCCAGAAAACCGGCTCCTAACCCCCATCGCTGCTCCCCGCCTCACGGCCCCGCTGGCCCAAACGGAACTGCACCGCAGCCCCGATCATGAGTTACGGCCTCTCATTGCCCGGCCATAAACTTGCCATTTTTTTGGCCAGAAACCGCTCACGGCCCGGGTGCTATAGCTCACCCGGCCGCCCGGGCGGGGCCGCCGCCCTTCGCCTGCCGCCCTGGGCTGGGACCGACGCCCCGAGGGGCTCCCTCACTGCCACCGACCGACCCACCGAGGCCGAAACGGAAAATCGGGCGTTTCGCCATAAACTTGCCCATTTTTCGGCCAGAAACCGCTGGCCCTAACCCCCATCGCTGCCTCGCCTCACGGTCCCGCCGGTCCAAACGGAACTGCATCGCAGCCCCGATCATGAGTTACGGCCCTCATTGCCGGGCCGCCATAAAACTTGCCATTTTTTCTGGCCAGAAAACCCGGCCTGTGGTGCTATAGCCAGGTAGCCCGGGCCCGCCGGGGGCGCCGCCCGACCGACTGCCGCCCGCTGGGACCGACGCCGCCCGAGGCCCTCGCTGCCACCGACCGCCGAGGGGCCAAAACGGAAAATCGGCGCTCGCCATAAACTTGCCCATTTTTTTGGCCAGAAACCACGGCCCTAACCCCCATCGTGTGCCCCGCCTCACGGCCCCGCTGGTCCAAACGGAACTGCACCGCAGCCCCGATCATGAGTTACGGCCCCTCATTGCCCGCCATAAACTTGCCATTTTTCGGCCAGAAACTGCTCACGCCGCCGTGGTGTCCTATAGCCCACCCAGGCACCCGCCGGGGGCCGCGCCCGCCCGACCGACTGCCGCTGGGACCGACGCCCACCGAGGGCCCTCGCTGCCACCGACCGCCCACCGAGGCCAAAACGGAAAATCGGAGCGTTTCGCCATAAACTTGCCCATTTTTTGGCCAGAAACCGCGGGCCCTAACCCCCATCGCCCCGCCTTCTCACGGTCCCGCTGGGTCCAAACGGAACGCATCGCAGCCTCGATCATGAGTTACGGCCCTCATTGCGGCCATAAAACTTGCTCATTTAGGCACGGCCAGAAACTGCTCCGGCCTGTGGTGTTATAGCCCACCGGGCCCGCCCGCTGGGCGCGCCCGCCTTGACTCGACCGCCGCTCGCCTGGGACGACGCCACCGAGGGGGCCACTGACCGCCACCGACCGCCCGAGGGGCCAAAACGGAAAATCGGGCGTTTCGCCATAAACTTGCCCATTTTTCGGCCAGAAACCGCTCGGCGGCCCTAACCCCATCGCTTGCTCCCCGCCTCACGGCCCCGCTGGGTCCAAACGGAACGCATCGCAGCCCCGGATCATGAGTTACGGCCCTCATTGCCGCCATAAACTTGCCCATTTTTTTGGCCAGAAACTGCTCTCACGGTGTTATAGCCACCCGGCCCCGCCGCTGGGGCCGCGCCCGCCCGCCCCGACTGCCGCCCGCTGGGACCGACGCCACCGAGGGCCCCCCGCCTGCCACCGACCGCCCACCGAGGGGCCGAAACGGAAAATCGGGCGTTTCGCCATAAACTTGCCCATTTTTTCGCCAGAAACCGCCGGCCCCTAACCCCCCATCGCGTTCCCCGCCTCACGCCCGCCGGTCCAAACGGAACGCATCGCAGCCCCGATCATGAGTTACGGCCCTCATTGCCCGCCATAAAACTTGCCCATTTTTTTCGGCCAGAAACTGTCTCACGGCCAGTGTGCTATAGCCCACCGGCCCCTGGGGCCACGGGGCAGCGCCGCCGGCCCGACTGCCCCCGCTGGGACTGGGACGCCACCGAGGGCTCCCCGCTGCCACCGACTGACGCCCCGAGGGGCCGAAAACGGAAAATCGGCGCGTTTCGCCATAAACTTGCTCATTTTTTTTCGGCCAGAAACCGCGGCCCTAACCCCCATCGCTGCCCCGCCTCACGGTCCCGCTGGTCCAAACGGAACCGCACCGCAGCCCCGATCATGAGTTACGGCCCTCATTGCCCGCCATAAACTTGCCCATTTTTCGCCAGAAACTGCCCTCACGGGCCGGCCAGGTGCTATAGCCACCCGGGCCCCGCTGGGGGCGCCGCCGCCGCCCGACTGCCTCCGCCGGGACTGACGCCACCGAGGCTCCCCGCTGCCACCGACCGCCCGCCCGAGGGGCCGAAAACGGAAAATCGGGCGCTCGCCATAAACTTGCCATTTTTCGGCCAGAAACCGCGGCCCTAACCCCCATCGCTGCTCCCCGCCTCACGGCCCCGCTGGTCCAAACGGAACGCATCGCAGCCCCGATCATGAGTTACGGCCCTCATTGCCCGGCCATAAAACTTGCTCATTTTTTTCGGCCAGAAACTGTCCTCACGGCCTGTGTGTGCTATAGCCTCACCCGGCCCCGGGGGCGGCGCCCGCCGCCCCGACCGACCGCCGCTGGGACCGACGCCACCGAGGGCCCTCGCTGCCACCGACCACCGAGGGGCCGAAAACGGAAAATCGGGCGTTCGCCATAAACTTGCCCATTTTTCGCCCAAACCGCCGGCTCCTAACCCCCATCATGCTCCCCGCCTCACGGTCCCGCTGTCCAAACGGAACCGCATCGCAGCCCCGATCATGAGTTACGGCCTCATTGCCCGCCATAAAACTTGCCATTTTTCTGGCCAGAAACTGCTCTCGGCCGGCCAGTGTGCTATAGCCCACCCGGCCACTCGGGGCCGCGCCCGCCCGCCTCGCCCGACGACCGCCCTGGGCTGGGACCGACGCCACCGAGGCCTCCCGCCGGCCACCGACCGCCACCGGGGCCGAAAACGGAAAATCGGGCGTTCGCCATAAACTTGCCCATTTTTCGGCCAGAAACCGCCGGCTCCCAACCCCCATCGCTGCTTCCCGCCTCACGGTCCCGCTGGTCCAAACGGAACCGCATCGCAGCCCCGATCATGAGTTACGGCCCTCATTGCTGGGGCCATAAAACTTGCCCATTTTTTTCGGCCAGAAAGAAACTGCTCACGGCTGAAGTAGCTATAGCCCCCCTGGGCCGCCGGGGCCGCCCGCCTCGCCCGACTGGGCCCTCCCGCTGGGACCGACGCCACCGAGGGCCCCGCCGCTGCCACCGACAGCCCCCCGAGGGGCCGAAACGGAAAATCGGGGCGTTCGCCATACTTGCCCATTTTTTCGGCCAGAAACCGGCCCTAACCCCCCATCTATCGCTCCCCGCCTCACGGCCCCGCGGTCCAAACGGAACCGCATCGCAGCCCCGATCATGAGTTACGGCCCTCATTGCCCGGGCCATAAAACTTGCCCATTTTTTTTGGCCAGAAACTGCTCCGGCCACGGGCCGTGGTGCTATAGCCCACCCGGCCTCGCCTGGGGGCCGCCGCCCGCGGCCCCCGACGCCGCCCTGGCCGGGGACCGACGCCACCGAGGGCCCCTCGCTGCCACCGACCGCCCACCGAGGGGCCGAAACGGAAAATCGGGCGTTTCGCCATAAACTTGCCCATTTTTTCGCAGAAACCGCCGGCTCCTAACCGGCCTAACCCCCATCGCTGCTCCCCGCCTCACGGTCCCGCGGTCCAAACGGAAACGCATCGCAGCCCCGATCATGAGTTACGGCCCTCATTGCTTTGGGGCCATAAACTTGCCCATTTTTTGGCCAGAAACTGCCTCACGGCAAAACGGGTGCTATACGGCACTGGCGGGCCCCACTGGCCACCGGCTGCTTGACCATAGCCGGCATGAGTTACGGCCCGAAACTTTGGGGCCCGCCATAAACTTGACCGAAAAACCGGCTCGGCCGGGGACCCGCTTGCCTGGGACCGACGACGCCCCGACCGGGGACCGGAACGCCACCACCCACCGAGGGGCCGAAAACCGGAAAATCGGGCATTGCTCGCCATAAACTTGCCATTTTTCGGCCAGAAACCGCGGCCCAACCCCCCATCTGCTCCCCGCCTCACGGTCCCGCCGGGTCCAAACGGAACCGCATCGCAGCCCCGATCATGAGTTACGGCCCTCATTGCCCGGCCATAAAACTTGCCCATTTTTCGGCCAGAAAACTGCTCACGCTCACGGCCCGTGCTATAGCCCACCCCATGAGGCCTCGCTGGGGGGGCCGCGCCGCCCGCCCGACCGACCGACCTGGGACTGGGACCGACGCCACCGAGGGCCCCTCGCTGCCACCGACCGCCACCGAGGGGCCGAAAACGGAAAATCCAAGCGTTTCGCCATAAACTTGCCCATTTTTCGGCCAGAAACCGCCGGCTCCTAACCCCCATCGTTGCTCCCCGCCTCACGGCCCCGCTGGCCCAAACGAAACGCATCGCAGCCCCGGATCATGAGTTACGGCCCTCATTGCTCCGCCATAAAACTTGCCATTTTTTCGGCCAGGGAAACTGCCCACGGCCGTGTGCTATAGCCACCGGCCCCGCTGGGCCACGGGCGGGCCGAGCCTGCCCCGACCGCCCGCCCCGCTGGGACCGACGCCACCGAGGGCCCCCGGCCGCCACGCCACCGACCGCCGAGGGGCCGAAAACGGAAAATCCAAGGGCATTTTTTGGCCATAAACTTGCCCATTTTTTTTCGGCCAGAAAACGCACGGCCCTAACCCCCCATCGTTGCCTCCCTCCTCACGGCCCCCGCTGGTCCAAACGGAACCGCATCGCAGCCCCGATCATGAGTTACGGCCCTCATTGCCCGCCATAAAACTTGCCATTTTTTCGGCCAGAAACTGCTCCCCGGGCCTGTGTGCTATAGCCCACCCGGCCAAACGGGGGGCCGCGCCCGGCCCCGACTGCCCGCCGGGGCTGGGACCGACGCCCCGAGGGCCCCCGCTGCCACCGACCGCCCCGAGGGGCCGAAAACGGAAAATCGGGCGTTTCGCCATAAACTTGCCATTTTTCGGCCAGAAACCGCCGGCCCCTAACCCCCATCGCTCCCCCCTCACGGTCCCGCTGGGTCCAAACGGAACCGCATCGCAGCCCCGATCATGAGTTACGGCCCTCATTGCCCGCCATAAACTTGCCATTTTTGGGCCAGGTCCACGGCCTGTGCTATAGCCCACCTGGCCCGCGGGGCGCCCGCCCGCCCGCCCGACTGCCTTCCCCGCTGGGACCGACGCCACCGAGGCCCCCCCGCTGCCACCGACCGCCACCGAGGGGCCGAAAACGGAAAATCGGGCGTTTCGCCATAAACTTGCCATTTTTTTCGGCCAGAAACCGCGGCCCTAACCCCCCATCGCGTTGTCCCCGCCTCACGGCCCCGCGGTCCAAACGGAACCGCATCGCAGCCCCGATCATGAGTTACGGCCCTCATTGCCCGCCATAAACTTGCCATTTTTTTGGCCAGAAACTGTCCCACGGCCAGGTGTGCTATAGCCCACCCGGCCTCGCGGGGCGCCCGCCGGCCTTGACCGGCGACTGCCGCTGGGACCGACGCCACCGAGGACCCCGCTGCCACCGACCGCCCCGAGGCCGAAAACGGAAAATCGGGCGTTTCGCCATAAACTTGCCCATTTTTTTCGGCCAGAAACCGGGGCCCTAACCCCCATCGTTGCCCCGCCTCACGGTCCCGCGGGTCCAAACGGAACGCATCGCAGCCCCGATCATGAGTTACGGCCCTCATTGCCCGGCCATAAACTTGCCCATTTTTCACTCGCCAGAAACCTCACGGGCCTGGTGTTATAGCCCACCCGGCCCCGCTGGGGCGCGCCCGCCGGCCTTGACTGGGACCTGGGACTGGGACCGACGCCCCCGAGGGCTCCCCGCTGCCACCGACCGCCGAGGGGCCGAAACGGAAAATCGGGCGTTTCGCCATAAACTTGCTCCATTTTTCGGCCAGAAACCGCGGGCCCTAACCCCCATCGCTGCCCCTCGCCTCACGGTCCCGCGGTCCAAACGGAACGCATCGCAGCCCCGATCATGAGTTACGGCCCTCATTGCCCGCCATAAAACTTGCCCATTTTGGGGCCAGAAACTGTCCTCACGGCCGTGGTGCTATAGCCCACCCCGGAACCCCCCGGGGCCGCGCCGCCCCGCCCGACCGCCGGCCTGGGGCTGGGACCGACGCCCGAGGGCCCCCCGCTGCCACCGACCGCCCCCGAGGGGCCAAAACGGAAAATCGGGCGTTTTCGCCATAAACTTGCCCATTTTTTCGGCCAGAAACCGCCGGCCCTAACCCCCATCGTTGCTCCCCGCCTCACGGTCCCGCTGGCCCAAACGGAACCGCATCGCAGCCCCGATCATGAGTTACGGCCCTCATTGCCCGCCATAAAACTTGCTGGGCCAGAAACTGCCTGTCCGGCCTGTGTGCTATAGCCCACCGGCCCCGGGCCGGGGCCGCGCCGCCCGCCTTTTGACTGCCCCCGCTGGGACCGACGCCCGAGGGCCCCCCGCTGCCACCGACCGCCCCGAGGGGCCGAAACGGAAAATCGGGCGTTTCGCCATAAACTTGCCCATTTTTTTTGGCCAGAAACCGGCCCTAACCCCCATCGCTCCCCGCCTCACGGTCCCGCTGGTCCAAACGGAAACGCATCGCAGCCCCGATCATGAGTTACGGCCTCATTGCCCGGCCATAAAACTTGCCCATTTTTTTTTGGCCAGAAAAACTGCCGGGGCACGGCGTGGTGTTATAGCCACCGGCCCCGGGGCCGCGCTTCGCCGCCGGCCGCCCGGGCCCCGCTGGGACCGACGCCGACCCCGAGGGCCTCGCGCGCCACCGACGCCCCGAGGGGCTTAAAAACGGAAAATCGGCGTTTCGCCATAAACTTGCCCATTTTTTTTCGGCCAGAAACCGCCGGCCCCTAACCCCCATCGCTCCCCGCCTCACGGTCCCGCTGTCCAAACGGAACGCATCGCAGCCCCGATCATGAGTTACGCCCTCATTGCCCGGCCATAAAACTTGCCCATTTTTTTCGGCCAGAAACTGCTCACTCACGGCCGGGCTATAGCCTACCCGGCCCGCTGGGCCGGGGCCCGCCGCGACTCGACCGCTGGGACTGGGACCGACGCCACCGAGGGCCCCGCTGCCACCGACCGCGCCGAGGGGCCGAAACGGAAAATCGGGCGTTTCGCCATAAACTTGCCCATTTTTTTCTGCCAGAAACCGCGGCCCAACCCCCATCGCGCTCCCCCGCCTCACGGTCCCGCGGTCCAAACGGAACGCATCGCAGCCCCGATCATGAGTTACGGCCCTCATTGCCCGCCATAAACTTGCCCATTTTTTTGGCCAGAAACCGGCTCACGGCCTGTGGTGCTATAGCCTCCACCCGGCCCGCTGGGGCCGCGCCGCGCCCGCCCCGACCGCCGGGACCGAAACGGGGACGCTGGGACCGACGCCACCGAGGGCCCCCCGCCTGCCACCGACCGCCCACCGAGGGGCCGAAACGGAAAATCGGGCGCTCGCCATAAACTTGCCCATTTTTCGGCCAGAAACCGCGGCTCCCTAACCCCCATCGCGTTCCCCGCCTCACGGTCCCGCTGTCCAAACGGAACGCATCGCAGCCCCGATCATGAGTTACGGCCCTCATTGCCCGCCATAAAACTTGCCCATTTTTTCGGCCAGAAACTGCCCCTCACGGCCGGGTGCTATAGCCCACCCGGCCCGCCACGGGCCGCGCCCGCCCGCCCGACTCGACCGCCCCCGGGCTGGGACCGACGCCACCGAGGGCCCCCCGCTGCCACCGACCGCCACCGAGGGGCCGAAACGGAAAATCGGGCGTTTCGCCATAAACTTGCTCCATTTTTCGGCCAGAAACCGCCGGCTCCTAACCCCCATCGCTGTTCCCCCGCCTCACGGTCCCGCGGGTCCAAACGGAACGCATCGCAGCCCCGATCATGAGTTACGGCCCTCATTGGGGCACGGTCCGCCATAAAACTTGCCCATTTTTCGGGCCAGAAACCGCCGCCGTGGTGTGCTATAGCCCACCTGCCCCGCCGGGCCGCGCCCGCCCGGCCCGACCGCCGCCGACCCCTGGGACCGACGCCACCGAGGGCTCCCCGCCGCCACCGACCGCCACCGAGGGGCCGAAAACGGAAAATCGGGCGTTTCGCCATAAACTTGCCCATTTTTTTTTCGGCCAGAAACCGCCGGCCCTAACCCCCATCTGCTCCCCGCCTCACGGTCCCGCTGGTCCAAACGGAACGCATCGCAGCCCCGATCATGAGTTACGGCCCTCATTGCCCGCCATAAAACTTGCCCATTTTTTTCGGCCAGAAACTGCCCACGGCCTGGTGTGCTATAGCCACCCTGGCCCGCTGGGGCGCCGCCCGACCGACCCGGCCACCGGGGCTGGGACCGACGCCACCGAGGGCCCCGCTGCCACCGACCGCCACCGAGGGGCCGAAAACGGAAAATCGGGCGTTCGCCATAAACTTGCCCATTTTTTCGGCCAGAAAACGGCCTCGGCCCTAACCCCCATCGCGTGCCCCCCTCACGGTCCCGCTGTCCAAACGGAACCGCATCGCAGCCCCGATCATGAGTTACGGCCCTCATTGCCCGGCCATAAAACTTGCCATTTTTGGCCAGAAACTGCCTCACGGCCAGGTGTTTATAGCCACCTGGCCCGCGGGCCGCGCGCCCGCCCCGAGGGCCGCCCGCCGGGGACCGACGCCACCGAGGGGCCCCGCTGCCACCGACCGCCACCGAGGGGCCGAAACGGAAAATCGGCGTTCGCCATAAACTTGCCCATTTTTCGGCCAGAAAACGGGCCCTAACCCCCATCGCGTTTCCCCGCCTCACGGTCCCGCGGTCCAAACGGAACCGCATCGCAGCCCCGGATCATGAGTTACGGCCCTCATTGCCCGCCATAAACTTGCCCATTTTTGGCCAGAAACTGCCTCACGGCCTGGTGCTATAGCCCACCGGCCTCGCCGGGCCGCGCCCGCCCGGCCCGACTGCCTCCCGCCGCTGGGACCGACGCTCCCCGAGGGCCCGCCGCCGGCCATCGACCGACCCCCGAGGGGCCAAAACGGAAAAAATCGGGCGCTCGCCATAAACTTGCCCATTTTTTTTCGCCAGAAACCGCGGCCCCAACCCCCATCGCTCCCCCCCGCCTCACGGTCCCGCTGGGTCCAAACGGAACGCATCGCAGCCCCGATCATGAGTTACGGCTCTCATTGCCCGGCCATAAAACTTGCCATTTTTTTCGGCCAGAAAACGCCAAACCGGCTGTGGTGCTATAGCCCACCGGCCTCGCGGGGGCCGCGCCCGCCCGCCCCGACTGACTGGCCCGGGCTGGGACCGACGCCACCGAGGGCCCCGCTGCCACCGACCGCCCGAGGGGCCGAAACGGAAAATCGGGGCGTTTCGCCATAAACTTGCCCATTTTTCGGCCAGAAACCGCGGCCTCCTAACCCCATCATCGCTGTTGCCCCCGCCTCACGGTCCCGCCGGGTCCAAACGGAACCGCATCGCAGCCCCGGATCATGAGTTACGCCCTCATTGCCCGGCCATAAAACTTGCCCATTTTTTTCGGCCAGAAACTGCTACCGCCACGGCTGTGTGCTATAGCACCCTGGCCGCCTGGGGGGCCGCCCGGCTTCGACTGCCCCGCTGGGACCGACGCCCGAGGGCCCCGCTGCCACCGACCGCCCGAGGGGCCGAAAACGGAAAATCGGCGTTCGCCATAAACTTGCCCATTTTTCGGCCAGAAACCGCGCCTCCTAACCCCCATCCATCGCTCCCCGCCTCACGGTCCCGCGGTCCAAACGGAACCGCATCGCAGCCCCGATCATGAGTTACGGCCTCATTTGGGCCGACGGTCATTGCCCGCCATAAAACGAAATAAAACTTGCCCAATTTTTCGGCCAGAAACTGCCCGGCCTGTGTGTTATAGCTACACCGGCCCTCGCTGGGGCCGCACTGGGCACTGCCCGACCGGGACTGGGACCGACGCCCGAGGGCCCCCGCGGCCACCGACCCCCCGAGGCCGAAACGGAAATTCCGCACTCGCCATAAACTTGCCCATTTTTTTTCGCCAGAAGTTACGGCTCCTAAAACCCCCATCGCTGCTCCCCGCCTCACGGCCCCGCTGTCCAAACGGAACCGCAATCGCAGCCCCGATCATGAGTTACGGCCCCTCATTGCCGGGCCATAAAACTTGCCCATTTTTTTTCAGAAACCGGCCCACGGCCGGGGCAGCAGGCCACCCTCGCCGGGCCACCCGACCGACCTCGACTGGCCGCCTGGGACCGACGCCACCGAGGGCCCCCGCTGCCACCGACCGCCACCGAGGGGCCGAAAACGGAAAATCGGGCGTTTCGCCATAAACTTGCCCATTTTTTTTTGGCCAGAAACCGCGGCTCCCAACCCCCATCGCTGCCCCGCCTCACGGTCCCGCGGTCCAAACGGAACCGCATCGCAGCCCCGATCATGAGTTACGGCCCTCATTGCCCGGCCATAAAACTTGCCCATTTTTCTTGGCCAGAAACTGCTCACGGCCTGCTGTGCTATAGCCCACCCTGGGCCCGGGGGGGGCCGCGCCCGCCCGCCCGACCGCCTCGCTCGGGCCGCTGGGACCGACGCCCTCCGAGGGGCCCCCGCCTGCCACCGACCGTCCCCCGAAGGGCCGAAAACTGGAAAATCGGGCGTTTGGCCACAAACTTGCCCATTTTTCGGCCAGAAACCGCCGGCCCTAACCCCCATCGTGTGCCCTCGCCTCACGGTCCCCGCTGGTCCAAACGGAACGCATCGCAGCCCCGATCATGAGTTACGGCCCTCATTGCCCGCCATAAACTTGGGCCAGAAACTGCTCCGGCCGAAGTTATAGCCCACCCGGCCCGCCGGGGCCGCGCCGCCCGCCGCCCCCGACTGCCGCCTCGCTGGGACCGACGCCACCGAGGGCCCCCGCTGCCACCACCGACCACCGAGGGGCAAAACGGAAAATCGGGCGCTCGCCATAAACTTGCCCATTTTTCGCCAGAAACCGCGGGCCCTAACCCCCATCGTTGCCCCCGCCTCACGGTCCCGCCGGTCCAAACGGAACCGCATCGCAGCCCCGATCATGAGTTACGGCCCTCATTGGGGCCATAAAACTTGCCATTTTTTCGGCCAGAAACTCCGCCGGCCGGTGCTATAGCCCACCGGCCCCGCCGGGGCCGCGCCCGCCTGCCCCGACCGCCTGCCGCCCCGGGCTGGGACCGACGCCCCGAGGGCCCCCGAGGGCTGCCACCACCGACCGCCCGAGGGGCCGAAACGGAAAATCGGGCGTTCGCCATAAACTTGCCCATTTTTTCGGCCAGAAACCGCGGGCTCCTAACCCCCATCGCTGCTCCCCGCCTCACGGTCCCGCTGGTCCAAACGGAACGCATCGCAGCCCCGGATCATGAGTTACGCCCTCATTGCCCGCCATAAAACTTGCCCATTTTTTTTTCGGCCAGAAACTGCTCACGGCCGTGGTGCTATAGCCCACCTGGGCCTCCGGGGCTGGGGCGCCCCGGCCCGACGGCCCCCTGGGCTGGGACCGACGCCACCGAGGGCCCCCGCGCCACCGACCGCCCGAGGGGCCGAAACGGAAAACGGAAAATCGGGTTCGCCATAAACTTGCCCATTTTTCGGCCAGAAACCGCCGGCCCTAACCCCCATCGCTGTTGCCCCGCCTCACGGTCCCGCCGGTCCAAACGGAACGCATCGCAGCCCCGATCATGAGTTACGGCCCTCATTGCCCGCCATAAAACTTGCCCATTTTTTGGGGCCAGGTCCGACCAGGTGTTATAGCCCACCTGGGGCCGCGCCGGGGCCGCGCCCGCCCGGTCCCGACCGACCGCCGGGCTGGGACCGACGCCACCGAGGGCCCCGCTGCCACCGACCGCCCCGAGGGGCCGAAAACGGAAAATCGGGCGCTCGCCATAAACTTGCCCATTTTTTCGGCCAGAAACCGCGCGGCCCTAACCCCCACCGCGTGCCCCCCCGCCCCACGGCCCCGCCGGTCCAAACGGAACTGCAATCGCAGCCCCGACTCATGAGTTACGGCCCTCATTGCCCGGCCATAAAACTTGCCCATTTTTCGGCCAGAAACTGTCTCACGGCCGGTGCTATAGCCACCCGGCCCGCCGGGGCCGCGCCGCGCCCGCCCCGACCGCCGCCCGGGCTGGGACCGACGCCACCGAGGACCCCCGCTGCCACCGACCGCCCGAGGGGCCGAAACGGAAAATCGGGCGTTTCGCCATAAACTTGCCATTTTTTTGGCCAGAAACCGCGGCCCTAACCCCCATCGCTGCTCCCCGCCTCACGGTCCCGCTGGTCCAAACGGAACGCATCGCAGCCCCGATCATGAGTTACGGCCCTCATTGCCCGCCATAAAACTTGCCCATTTTTTCGGCCAGAAACTGCTCACGGCGTGGCAGCTATAGCCCACCCGGCCCCTGGGCGCGCGCCCGCCCCCCCGACCGACTGGCCTCCCGCTGGGACCGACGCCCGAGGGCCCCCTCGCTGCCACCGACCGCCCGAGGGGCCGAAAACGGAAAATCGGGCGTTTCGCCATAAACTTGCCCATTTTTCGGCCAGAAACCGCGGCCCTAACCCCATCATCGTTGCTCCCCGCCTCACGGTCCCGCTGGTCCAAACGGAACTGCATCGCAGCCCCGATCATGAGTTACGGCCCTCATTGCCCGCCATAAACTTGCCCATTTTTCGGCCAGAAACTGTCTCACGGGTGTGCTATAGCCTCACCGGCCGGGCCGGGGGGGCCGCGCCGCCTGCCCCGACCGACCCCGCTGGGACCGACGCCCCGAGGGCCTCGCTGCCACCGACCGCCACCGAGGGGCCGAAACGGAAAATCGGGCGTTCGCCATAAACTTGCCCATTTTTGGCCAGAAACCGCGGCTCCTAACCCCCATCTGCTCCCCGCCTCACGGCCCCGGTCCAAACGGAACCGCATCGCAGCCCCGATCATGAGTTACGCCCTCATTGCCGGCCATAAACTTGCCGGTCCGAAAAACTTGCACGGCCAGTTTTTATAGCCTCACCGGCCCGCCTGGGCGCGCCGCCGCCCCCGACCGGCCCCCGCTGGGACCGACGCCACCGAGGCCCCGCAGGCCACCACCGACCCCCCGAGGGGCCGAAACGGAAAATCGGGCGCTCGCCATAAACTTGCCCATTTTTCGGCCAGAAAATCACGGCCCTAACCCCATCGCTGCTCCCCACCTCACGGCCCCGCTGGGCACCAAACGGAACGCACCGCAGCCATAACGGATCTGATGAGTTACGCTTCTCATTGCCACGGCCTATAAGCTCATTTTTCCGGCCAGAAACCGCCGGCCCCACGGGGCCGCGCCATTTGCCACTGGGCCGGGGGGCCGAAACGGAAAACGGGCCGGCCATAAACTTGCCCATTTTTCGACCCAGAAACCGCCGAGGCCCTCCTGGGAAAATCGCAGGCCTCGCCACGGCCCCCTGGCCCAAACGAACCAAACGCCACTGCCATAAACCCATTTTTTTCGCCAGTCAAACCCCGGGCCAACCCCCCATCGCTGCTCCCCGGCCCCGCTGTCCAAACGGAACCGCAATCGCAGCCCCGATCATGAGTTACGCCTCATTGCCGGCCATAAAACTTGGCCGGTCTCACGGCCACTGTGCTATAGCGCACCTGGCCCCGGGGCGCGCGCCGCCCCCGCCACCGACCTGCCGGGGGACCGACGCCCCGAGGGCCCCCACCGCCACCGACCGCCACCGAGGGGCCGAAACGGAAAATCGGGTGTTCGCCATAAACTTGCCCATTTTTTTCCAGAAACCGCGGCCCAAACCCCCATCGTTCCTTCGCCTCACGGTCCCGCGGTCCAAACGGAACGCATCGCAGCCCCGATCATGAGTTACGGCCCTCATTGGGGCCATAAACTTGCCCATTTTTCGGCCAGAAACTGGCTCACGGGTGCTATAGCCACCCGGCCTCGCCGGGGCCGCGCCCGCCCCCGACCGACCGCCCCGCTGGGACCGACGCCACCGAGGGCCCCCGGCGCCACCGACCACACCGAGGGGCCGAAACGGAAAATCGGGCGTTCGCCATAAATTGCCCATTTTTCGGCCAGAAACCGCGGGCCCTAACCCCCATCGCTGTTCCCCGCCTCACGGTCCCGCTGGTCCAAACGGAACCGCACCGCAGCCCCGATCATGAGTTACGGCCCTCATTGCTCCGCCATAAAACTTGCCCATTTTTTTGGCCAGAAACTGCCCATTCGCCACGTGCCATAGCCACACCTGCCCGCTGGGGCGCGGCCGCCCGCCCGACCGGCCCGGGACCGACGCCACCGAGGGCCCCCCCTGCCACCACCGACCGCCCACCGAGGGGCCGAAAACGGAAAAAATCGGCGCTCGCCATAAACTTGCCCATTTTTTCGGCCAGAAACCGCCGGCCCTAACCCCCATCGTTGCTCCCCGCCTCACGGTCCCGCTGGTCCAAACGGAAACGCATCGCAGCCCTGATCATGAGTTACGGCCCTCATTGCTCCGCCATAAACTTGCCCATTTTTTTTGGCCAGAAAATCCGCCACTGGTGCTATAGCCACCCGGCCTCGCCGGGCCGGCCCGACTCCGACTGACCGCCCCGGGCTGGGACCGACGCCACCGAGGCCTCGCTGCCACCGACCGCCACCGAGGGGCCGAAAACGGAAAATGGGCGTTTCGCCATAAACTTGCCCATTTTTTTTCGGCCAGAAACCGCGGCCCTAACCCCATCGTTGCCCCCGCTCACGGTCCCGCGGTCCAAACGGAACGCATCGCAGCCCTGATCATGAGTTACGGCCCTCATTGCCCGCCATAAAACTTGCTCCATTTTAGAATAGAGAAACTCCTCAAAAGTGTGTATCCCACCGAGGAGGTGGATTTTAATTTGTGTAGAATTAATTATGTAAATGGGTGGATCCCGATTGTGTGAAGTGATTTAGATGAGGAGGTGGAATTTAAATTGATTGTAGAATTAATTTTGTAAATGGGTGGTTGATTTGGGAAATTTAAAGGATGAGATAAATAATTAAACCGAAACTATTGACCACGCCTAATCAATATGGTGCTAGGGCTTATCGTACAAATAATAATAACCTTATACTAGGGTGCCAGAAACTGTATGAACAGACAAGATTATTATTATTTGTCGATTTAAAAGTCAAAACCTCCACAGTAAATTAGAGGGGAAGAGAAAATAAATTTACCAAATAAAGCCCATGACACATGTTGAGACTTCACCTTCAACCCAAGCTTGAAAGAAAATTAGCTACTCATTATTGAACTAGGGGTAAAATGGGAATTTTATTAAAATACGTAGAAAATACAAGATGGAGAAGGAATTACAGAAAACTAAGCTCAAAATGGATTCAGGGTATCAAATTGGGGGAGGCCCCTTTTATAGATACATTGAGTGAATCATGGCCATCTGATTAAAAATAGTTTGATGCACAGATTGCGCCACGTCATCGAATGAAAGAATACGGTTTGACCACGGGTTTGACCACGCTGCGGTTTGAACAAAGAACACGGTTTGCACACGGTTTGAACAAGAACGCGGTCCGAACAAAGGTCGTGAACAAAGATTCATGAACAAGACTGCATATGTGAATAGTGCCGCACGTGAACAAAGGCCATTTTTCCTTTTATGCTCCTCTTAAGGTTTTCGATCGTCCCCGAAGTTCAAAAGTGACGTCCGTTTTGCTATCCGAAATCTCGCTCATTGTGAAATGACCATGATACCCCTAAAATACACAAAATACTTAATAAAAACAAAACATATATAATTAAATAACAAAGGACTTAAATAAATAAAATTAAAGATGTTAGTGAGATTTAAACTTGAAGTACAAAATGATGAATTTCTCCTTTATAAATATACACTTTCTAACACTCAACACACCCCAACCAGCTTATTGCTAGTCCCTAGCAAATAAAGCGAAAATAAAATTCAAACCCAAAATTTTTTTTTTTTTTTTTTAAACAAACTTGTTTATTCAATCAGACTAATGATAGAATCAAATAAAAGTATAAGCATTATCTCCAGTCTAAAGAAACATCACACCCACATCAACCATCCACATGAATCAACCAAGTAAATACAGCTACTTTCAAAAATGACATGTCAAACCCCAAAATCTCACCGGTAATAGTGACACTCTCACAAAGAAATTAAACCCAAAAAATTGTCACTAATGAATGATAAATGAGTGAAGATAGTAAAGAAATAATATCACACACTCTCACCAAGATGAAAAGAATATGCCCACAACTTAGAAATAACACGATCTCAAGTCAAACAAAATGCTAGTCAACCCAAATTTTTTTCTTTTTTTTTTTTTTCTTTTTTTTTTTAATTATACATTACTACATCTTTTAGCCCATATAACTAGCTTCTACTTCAGACTATAGTTCCCTAAAATCAAGAAGGACTTTTATTAGGATGTAACGTAGGCTAGGGACATGGCTAACAAAGAAAGGAAAATAGAGAAAACAAAATGCATGTTTGAGAAAATAATATCTTTGGAAACTAAAAAAAGTGCATTTTACTTATTTATTATTGTATTATATATCTCTCTTTCTTTTTTTTTTTTTTTTTTTTTTGGGGATTTTTTTTTTTTTTTTTTTTTTTTTGTTTTTTTTTTTTTTTTTTTTTTTTTTTCGGTATTGCACAACTTTACTAAACAAAACAATTATTTATATTTTTCTCAAACATGAATAGGTGATGGAACTTGTAAGATATTGGGTAATACTCCAAATTGGAGTGGGTGAAGACGATAAGTTGACAAAGAAAATTTTTTTTTTTTTTTTTTTAATAAAAGGCTCAAAAGGGCTAACTATGGATATTTGACATAAGGGATGGCTAGAAAGGCTCAAACGGGTCAAAGACGGCTTTTCCATCATCTTTTAGGGCTCTAGATACTCCTCCATATCTACTAATTAAATGGACCTTTAGATGTAGCAACGCAATTTTTTTTTTTTTTTTTTTTTTAAGTTTTTTTTTTAAAGGGTTGACTCTAAGGAAATCTAAAGATCATGTATAAAATAATAATACTACTAAGCTGTATGAAGAATGGGCAAAAAGGGTTACTCTCCAAGAAAAATAATAGGCTCAAAAGCTCACTTGGTATTCATTATGACATGTCAATTCTTTCAAGCAACTCATATTTATCTCCGACATCAACATGTAGAGTAGCAAACATAGTGTAACATCACTCAAGACCAAAGATAATACAAATACTAAAATTCGAAAATCATCATGTCATCCAAAAATAAAAACAAAATCACACTATTTTTTATTTTTTTTTTTAAACAACATTCTACCCCCCAACCTATTCTAAACATGAAAGGAAATTATGCATGCAAAAATGTGAAAATGATGCAGTAAAAACTAATTGAAAATGTTACACTTAAAATGATAGAAAATGATTTTTTTTTTTTTTTAACTAAGAAGATGCTTTCTAGAGGCACTACACACTATATTCAGCCATCTTCGACTCAAAATTTGAAAATGCATATTTATAAAGGAGAAGTCAAAAAGTTAGAAAGATCACACTAAAAATAAAAAAATTATTTTTTTTTTTTTTTTTTTTTTTTTTTAACTAAGAAGATGCTTTCTAGAGTAACTACACTCCATATTCAGCCATCTTCAACACAAACAGCTTAGCAACAGCTTAGTTTCTACAACAAAAATTAGTAAAAACTTAACCAACATTCCACAATTGTCAACTATCCCCTCCCCAACTGTAACTAAACATTGTCCTCAATGTTTTAAAGGAAAGAAGTAGAGTTTAGAAGACATCACCGGGTGGTGCAACACGTAAATAAAATATTTACAAAGTGAGATTTAAATCTAATTTGTACTTTTATCGCCGCTATTGTTACCATCGTTATTTGTACACTCCAACACCAAGGTCTTGGGATCCGCTCGGGTCGATAAGCTTGTAATGCATCAAGTAGCTCATTAGCAAGCAGTGAGCACAAATAAAAAGCTTTTTCACCGTAGAGGGAATGAAGTAGTTTTTTATTGCATGGTTAAGAAATGCGATAAAGCCATCATAAAAATTATTGACATTTAACAAACCGATGGGTTTCTGATGAATGTGCAGATGGGCCCAAGATGCTAATGTGATAAGTGCATCTAGAGTTGCAAGATCTCCCGGTAAGAAAATAAAAGCATCAAAGATGATTAAGCATTTCTGCTTATTCTTTCTTGCATACCCGAGACAACTAACTCTTCTCCAATGGTGAGTTAGACAAGCAGCCCCAAAGGTTTTGTGGTTTGTGGTATGATGCCTAACACTTGACTTCCTCTGACAAAAGCAGCTTCTGAGACCAATTTTGATAACCCTCGGTCACCTCCGCCGTATACTAAGTGTAATTTTTTCTCTCGCATGATCGACCAAGATCAATGGCCGCCTCAAAGAACTCTTTATATTTGCCATAGTTAAATCCGAAAGCACACAAATGTTCTTGAATTGTTTATGGGAGTAGTGCCATTATGATACTTCTCAAAAATAATTTGTGAGTGTAAACGAAAAGAATCATATTTAAGGATCTTGGCAAGCAATGGGTCACAAAATGGAATGAGGTGTCATGTCTATGTCAATTAATCGTAATGCACATGGCTTGAGAGTCAAAAAGGAAACAAGAAAAGGAAAAGCAAGTAATGACAAATATAAAATTATTAAAGACAATAATGCAAATGGTAAAACAACAAGAAATAAAACAACAAAAGAAAGTAAAAGGATATTTACAGTAGTTGCGATCGTGGCTCACATCTTCCTCTCGGTTTTACGTCCGTAAACGGCTTCAACGCCTCTATGGGTCGAGGATAGGCTTCCCATCCAGCTTTTCTTATAAACCGCAAACAGGTCGTTTATAGTCGATTCCCGAGATCAGATCGCATGCTTTTTCGAATGATGGCCATAATCGAGAATCGCCTTGCACATATCCACGATGATGCTTTCAAGAGACAAAAGGATATCATCCAATGACTCCTTATTCAAGCCATCCCTAATGAATTGAATCTTATCTTCTCTCATATCGACACCATTCCTAAAGAACATCGCTTTTTTATTGCATATCATTCTCGCACACTTATGACAAGCAACCGAAATCTTTCGAGCTCTTCGCTTTCTTGCATAATTTCCTTTACCACAACCAGGCATGTATGCAATAAATTTAGAGGCAACTCACCGCCAAGCGTATTTTAGCCTCAATTAACCAAATAATATCAGCAGTATGTTATTCCTCATGAGCAATCGCATGCTCGGATCGAGCTTTATAGATTGTGAGGAGGGCATTCTCGAGGAAGTGAAGGGAATCGACTATGAAGCTTTGCTAAGATCTCGCTTTCTATCCATACCTTCGCCTCGAAGATCAAGAATTATGGGAAATCAAGTAACCGACTTGATTGTCACGGAGTACCGTTATCCGCCACTTAACCGGGTGACAAACTAAAACACACAAACTAAAACACACAAACAAAGTAACAAACAAAAAAACACACAAAGAAAATCACAATCGCCCTCTTATGGAATTTACCTCAAGCTCCAATCGATGTTGTAGACACGCTCTCAATGTCTCGAAGTTGGCTTTCTAAATCCTCAACGTGGGATATTAACTCCGGTGGTTGTAGCTTCCAAATACGATGTGTTTTACAAAATCGTATCCGGCCTCTAAGATGAGATTCGACACGCTGAAGTCGCCTAAGGATGTTCAAGAGGAACTGCCTCATGATTAAAAGTGATAAAAGAAAACTTAATGGTTAAACAAACACACTTATGCACAAATGATTTCAATTAAAGTAAGAAAATAAATAAATAAATAAATCACCGAAAAAAAAAAATCTTAATTCAAATGGTGGGTCACTTAAATTTATTTTTGTCCTCTCCATGTGGTTGGTACTCTAGATATGGCTTTAATCTTTGACCATTAACTTTAAACGTGACACCATTTTTTGGGTCCTTAATTTCAATTGCCCCATGTGGAAAAATAGTATGAACAATGAAGGGGCCAGACCATCGAGAGCGTAGTTTACCTGGGAATAGGTGCAAACGAGAATTGAATAAAAGTACTTTCTCGACTCGGAGTGAAAGATTTTCTCATAATCTCGCTTATCATGAAAGACTTTCATTCGCCGCTTGTAAACCTTGGCATTTTCGTATGCATCATTACGAATTTCTTCAAGTTCGCCACTGTAATCGCCTTTTCCGAGCCCTTGCCGCATGTCAAAATTGAATTTTTGATGGCCCAAGACGCACGATGCTCGAGTTCCACGTAGGTGGCAAGCTTTTCCATACACTAGCCTCGTAGGGTGACATCCCATTGGGGTTTTGAACGCCGCTCTATATGCCCATAATGCATCATCAAGTCTTAATGACCAATCTTTTTCGTCTGGGCCTCACGGTCTTTTCTAAGATGTGCTTTATTTCTCGATCGAGATCTCAACTTGGCCACCGGGTTTCATGGATGATACGGAGTCGCCACTTTACGAGTGATGGAGTACTTTGTCAAAAGTGCTTTGAATGATTTGTTGCAAAAGTGGGTACCACCATCACTGATTATCGTTCGAGGGAATCCAAAGCGTGAAACAATGTTGCTCTTCAAAAACCCTATCACCACTTTATGATCATTGGTTCTCGCATGGAATTGCCTCTACCCATTTCAAACATAGTCAACAAAGAACCAATATGTATTGATGGCCAAAAGATGGGGGAAAGGGTCCCATGAAGTCGATACCCCATACATCAAAAATCTCAACCACTAAAATTGGATTTAGTGGCATCATGTTCCTTCGTAATGCTCCCCATTCGCTGACACCTATCACATGAAGAACAAAAGGTGTAAGCATCTCGAAATATAGTTGGCCAATAAAACCACATTGTAGAACTTTAGTCCCTCGTTTTCTTAGCGCCGAAATGGCCTCCACAAGCTTGTTCATGGCGTAACGAAGATGTTATGAACTTCATTCTCTCGGGACACATCGTCAATAATTTGATCTCGCACAATACTTAAACAGATAGTGGTCATCCTAAAAAAATTCTTTATTTCCGCAAAGAATTTGGCCTTGTCCTTGCTTGGTCCAATGCTCGAAGTTTACTCAGAATAAGATAATTAACTATATCAAAGATACCAAGGTAATACTTCCACACTCATTAATTGTTCATCCGGAAATGACTCATTCAATGTTAAGGGTCTGTGTTGATGTCAAAGTGGAGACGAGAGAGATGGTCACCACAACATTTTCGTAACCTTTCTTATCTTTGAATTCCAAGTCAAACTCCCGCAAAAGTAACACCCAACGAATTAGTCTAGCTTTTGCATCTTTCTTTGTGAGAAGATATTTCAGAGCAAAGATGATCGTGAATACAATTATTTTACAACCAATGAGATAAGATCAAATTTTTCTAATGCAAACACTACCGCTAGCATTTCTTTTTCAAAGATTGAATAGTTCAACTGCATCGCTTAATGTCATACTAGCATAGTAAATAACATGAGGAATTCGATCTACTCTTTGTCCTAATATCGCTCCTACCGCATAATCGATGCATCACACATAAGCTCAAATGGTAAGCTCCAGCTTGGTGGTGAATGATGGGTGATGACGCCAACAAATGCTTTAACTTTTCAAACGCTACAAGACATGAATCATCAAAGACAAATGTACATCCTTAGCAAGTAAATTGCATAAGTGGTCTAGAAATTTTGCTAAAATCTTTAATGAAACGCCTATAAAAACCAAAGATGCCCAAGGAAAGATCTTACTTTCCGATCGCTTTAAAGTGGAGGAAGATTAGAAATGAGATCCACCTTGGCTTTGTCAACCTCAATACCTTTGCATGAAATGATGTGACCAAGAACTATACCTTGTTTTACCATAAAATGGCATTTCTCCCAATTTAAGACCAAATTCTTCTCTATACATCTCGCAAAACTTGTGTTAGATGATGTAAACATTGATCAAATGAGTCACCAAAACAGAAAATCATCCATAAAGACCTCAAGAAATCGCTCAACCATATCGTAAAAAAATGCTTAACATACAACGTTGAAAATGTAGCAGTGCATTACATAATCCAAATGGCATTCTCCTATATAAAAAGTGCCAAAAGGGCAAGTGAAAGTGGTTTTCTGATCTTTTGGTGCTAGCATGGGAATCTGATTGTATCCCGAATAGCCATCTAGAAAGCAATAAAATTCATGGCCTCGCTAATCTATCAAGTATTTGATCAATAAATGGTAAAGGAAAATGGTCTTTACGTGTGACAAAATTTAACTTTCTATAATCAATGCATACATGCATCCCGTAGTCACTCTAGTGGGTATTAATTTATTATCTGTATTGGTAACACCGTGACTCGACCCGACTTTTGGGGACAACTTGCACAGATCGACCCATGAACTATCGTAAATGGGGTAAATGATACCGCATCTAATAGTTTAAGGACTTCGCTCTCTAACAACTTCTTTCATATTAGATTTAACCGACGTTGCATTTCCCTAGTAGATTTAGCATTTTCATCAAGGTGAATGTAATGCATGCAATCACCGGGTTTATACCTTTATGTCTCTGCTATGGTCCATCCTAATGCTCCTTTGTGCTCTTTTTTAAAACATCCAACAACTTACCTTTTTGCTCGCTCATTTTTGGATGATGAGATGATTACCGGTAGAGTGCTTTCTTCTCCCAAGAACGCATATTCCAAAGTGTTGGGTAATGGTTTCGAGCTCGAGTTTTGGTGGTGACTCGATGATGGGATGATTTTCTTCTCTCGATGGTGCTAGTTGTTCAACTCTTGACTTCCATTTATTAGTGTCCATGGATGGTGCCGAAGTCATAAGGCGTTGACCTCATCGATCGATCTGTCACAACATCAAAATCCAAACCAAAGTGAGTTAAACATGTTTGTAAAGGGTCATCACTAAGGTTTGAAACAAAAGTATCATCAATTAATGCTTCAATTAAATCCACATCAACAATTCCATCATCTCGCATTGTGAGGTTGTTTGGCAATGTTGAAGATGTTGAGCTCCATGGTCATATTGCCAAAAGACAACCGCATATTTCAGCCCCCGCATTGAATGTGAGCATCGGCAGCTGCCAAGAATGGTCGGCCTAGATAATGGGGATATGCTTCCTTGAATCCTCGTATTGGTTGAGTGTCAATTACAATGAAATCAACAGAAAATAAAACTTGTCTACCTCGATAAGCACGCCCTCCACAATACCACGAGGATTTTCGTGGACCGACTCGCAAGTCAGTAACACCACCGGAGTGGGTGTAATTCTCCCAATCCAAGTTTCACAAATACCGAGTAAGGCAAAAGATTAACACTAGCTCCTAAATCCAACAAAGCATTCTCAATTGTGTGGTTCCCTATACTACATGAGATAGTGGGGAGCCCGGGTCTTTACATTTTAGAGGAATTTTGTGTTGAGTATAGAACTAACATTTTCAGTTAAAAATGCCTTTTTCTCGAACATGAATGTTTTCTTTTTAGTGCAAAGGTCTTTAAGAAACTTGGCATAAGATGGAACTTGCTTTATTGCATCAAGTAAAGGGATGTTAACACTTACCTGCTTCAAGACTTCAAGAATCTCACCCGTGGATTTTCCCTTCTTTCCTTTAGCTAACCCTCGAGGAAATGGAGCTTTAGAACATATTCTCGTGGGTTGGTTTCTTCTTTTCTCCTCCTGGTGAGTCCTCAACATTTACAGGTACAATTTGATTTTGATTTTGTCACCGGCATCTCCACTTTGTTGTCGACTTCTTTTCCTTTTCGCAAGGTCATAACGGCTTTGACCTCTCCATGTCGTTGTGGTGAATCGGTACTTGCTTCATGTACTTTTTAGGATTAGGCATCGCTGACTTGGAAATTTACCTTTTTCAAAGCCATTGCCAAAGTTTGAATCAAGAAGCAAGTTGTCCCACCATCTTCTCGAGGCTTGAAACCGATTGGGCTTGTGAGTGAAGCCTCGCTTCTCATCTCATTCCGTAGTCCATCAATGGTGCGGTTTTTGTTGCTCGATCATGGAGTTAGTAACATTCTTGACATTTCGAAGGCATCCTCCCATTGTCCGGGTTGAGAGTAGTTTTGTTCCGATTGTATGGTCTAAATGGTGGCCGAGAGGCTTGAGGAACTCGAGGAATTGGTTGCATTGGTGGAGCCGAGCCGGGTCCATTCTCGCTGGAATCCTTGAGACCATGAAAATTGGGGTGGTCTCTCCATCCGTGATTATATGTGTTGAGTATGGGTTGTAATTTGATGGTTTCTCATGACACTAATGGCATTGGCTTGATCTGAGTATAAGTAATGGTCATGTGGCTCTGTTGATTTAACAGTTGTCAACGATGCTATTTGTCGAGAAAGACCTTCAATTACCTCTTTGACTTCTTTAATTTCTGAATTGGACTCGCCAATGTGAACCTCATTCACTCTTTTAATTCTTTTAGTATCCCTAATAGATCGACTCCGCTGTTGGGAATTATCCTCTTGTCGCTGGAAGAAATCTCAAATCTCTGATGCACTTTTTGACATTAGCTCTCCTCCACTTGTTGCCATTAGCCATTCTTGCACTTGTGGCCATAATCCCTCCAAAAAGTATTGGCATTGGTGCCATTTTCGCACTCCATGATGTGGACACTTCAAAAGTAGCCCATTGAATCGCCTCCCATGCTTCAAAATCGCCGCCTTCTCTCTCGGGTGAACTCGAATTTCCTCGCGAATAGCATTGGTTTTATGAATCGGGAAATATTTATTTAAAAATTTTGTTACCATTTGTTCCCATGTTGTAATGCTATTAGCAGCAATGTATTGAACCATGAACGAGCTCTATCCTTTAAAGAAAATGGGAATAGTCTAAGTTTAACATCATCTTCAAAAATTCTCATATTTAAAAGTTTGACAAATTGTATGAAAATCATTCAGATGATTATATGGGTCCTCATTTTCTAGGCCATAGAATGTTGGGAGACAATTTAGCACACTAGGTTTTAATTCAAAACTCCTAGCAGCTACATTTGGGTATCTAATGCATGATGTGCTCAAATTAGCTATGGATCAAGTAGTCCTTAAATGGCCTCTCCTGTGGTTCTGGTTGTTGCAAATCCATTTCAATTTTATCTTTACGTGCAATGTGTTTGTGTGTGCGAAGTGTTTTTTTCTAATTCAAGGTCTATAGGTTCAAGATTAGGTGATAATGACCTACCACCATGCATGCAAATAAAGAAAATAAATTGAGAACAAAACAAATAAAAATAAAGAAGAAGGAGAAATTACAATACTAACCTTATCACAATAAGCATACAACCTTTCTATAAAAAAAAAAACACACTAAAAAAATAAATAAAATAAAATAAAAATAAATTAACAAGATAAATGAAAAATTACAAAGAAAATAACTTGAAAATTAAATTGCAGAAATTTAAAGAAGAGAAAAAGAAATTTTACCTAAAATATAAATTCACTTTTTTTTTTTTAATTAATTAAGAAAAAAAATACAAGGAAACAACTAAAATAATAATAATAATAATAATAATAATAATAATAATAATAATAAAATTATTTAAAAAAATTAATTCTACAAATCAAAATACTTACCCCCTGCAAGAACGGCCCAAAAACTTGTTGTGCAAATTTTGTTGAACTCGCAAAGCACTTAATCTATTGTAGAATAGATTAATGGTGTTGAGTGTCGATCCCACGAGGAGGTGGATTTTAATTGTGTGTAGAATTAATTATGTAAATGGGTGGTTGGATTTTGTGGGAAATTGATTTAAATGATGCTAGAATTTAAATTGATTGCGTAAATAATTAAATTGGAAACTATTGAGATAAAGCACTTGGGTATCCTGATCCGTATCAACATGCATCATGGGCTAAATATTCCTTATTAATACCAATTAAATCATGAGGGGGAATCCACACCTCATGAACCACGCCTAATCAATATGGTGTTAGGGCTTATCGTACAAATAATAATAACCTTATACTAGGTGCCAGAAACAGGGCAGAACTAGACAAGATTATTATTATTTGTCGATTTAAAAGTCAAAACCTCCACAGAAATTAGAGGGGAAGAGAAAATAAATTTACCAAATAAAGCCCATGACACATGTTGAGACTTCACCTTCAACCCAAGCTTGAAAGAAAATTAGCTACTCATTATTGAACTAGGGTAAAATGGGAATTTTATTAAAATACGTAGAAAATACAAGATGGAGAAGGAATTACAGAAAACTAAGCTCAAAAATGGATTCAGGGGTATCAAATTAGGGGGAGGCCCCTTTTATAGATACATTGAGTGAATCATGGCCATCTGATTAAAAATAGTTTGATGCACAGATTGCGCCACGTCATCGCTGAACAAGAAACACGGTTTGACCACGGGTTTGACCACGCGGTTTGAACAAAGAACACGGTTTGCACACGGTTTGAACAAGAACGCGGTCCGAACAAAGTGTCGCGGAATAAAGATCATGAACAAGACCGCATATGTGAATAGTGTGCCGACGTGTGAACAAAGGCCATTTTTCCTTTTATGCTCCTCTTAAGGTTTTCGATCGTCCCGAAGTTCAAAAGTGACGTCCGCTTTTGCTATCCGAAATCTCGCTCATTGTGAAATGACCATGATACCCTAAAATACACAAAATACTTAATAAAAACAAAACATATATAATTAAATAACAAAGGACTTAAATAAATAAAATTAAAGATGTTAGTGAGATTTAAAGTGTAAAAATGATGAATTTCTCCTTTATAAATATACACTTTCTAACACTTGAATTCCCGCCGGTCCAAACTTTATGAGTTACGGCCTCATTGCCCGCCATAAAACTTGGGGATCGATACACGGGGACCGACGCCACGAGGGGCCGAAACGGAAAAGCGCTCGCCATAAACTTGCCCATTTTTCGCCAGAAACCGACGGCTCCCAACCCCCCATCATCGTTGCCCCCGCCTCACGGCTCGGCCCAAACGGAACCCGGGCCATAAACTTGCCCATTTTTTTCGGCCACGGCCCGCCACGGCTGCTATAGCCCGGCCCCACTGGGACCGACCCACCGGGACCGACGCCACTGCCACCGACCGCCCGAGGGGCCGAAAACGGAAAATGGGCGTTTCGGCCATAAACTTGCCCATTTTTCGGCCAGAAACCACGGGCTCCCAACCCCCATCGCGTTGCCCCCGCCCACGGGCTCGGCCCAAACGGAACGCAATCGCAGCCCGGATCATGAGTTACGGCCCTCATTGCCCGCCATAAACTTGCCCATTTTTCGGCCAGAAACCGCCCACAGGCCGTGTGCTATAGCCACCGGGTCCCCGCCGGGGCCGCGCCCCCGACCGACCGCCGCCGGGCTGGGACCGACGCCCCGAGGGCCCCCCTGCCACCGACAGCCCCGAGGGGCCGAAACGGAAAATCGGGCGTTCGCCATAAACTTGCCCATTTTTTTCGGCCAGAAACCGCCGGCCCAACCCCCATCGCGTTGCCCCCCGCCTCACGGTGCCGCCGGTCCAAACGGAACCGCAATCGCAGCCCCGGATCATGAGTTACGGCCACCTCATTGCCCGGCCATAAAACTTGCCATTTTTTCGGCCAAAACGTCCCCACGGGCCGGTGTGCTATAGCCACCGGGCCCTCGCGCGCCGCCTGCCCGCCTTGACCGGGCCTCCGCGGGGACCGACGCCCCCGAGGGCCCCCCGCTGGCCACCGACCGCCTCCCGAGGGGCCGAAAACCGGAAAATCGGGCGTTCGCCAATAACCTTGCCCTTTTTTCGGCCGTAAACCCGCCGCCTCCCACCCCCCCCATCGCGTTGCCCCCCGCCTCACGGCCCCGCCGGTCCAAACGGAACCGCAATCGCAGCCCCGGATCATGAGTTACGGCCCCACATTCCCCGGGCATAAAACTTGCCATTTTTTTAGCCAGAAACCGTCCTCACGGCCGGCTATAGCCACCCGGCCGGGGCCGCGCTTCGCCCGCCTGACCGGAAGCCTCCCGGGGGACCGACGCCACCGAGGGCCCCCCGCCACCACCGACGCGCCCCGAGGCCGAAACGGAAAATCGGGCGTTCGCCATAAACTTGCCCATTTTTCGGCCAGAAACCGCCGGCTCCTAAACCCCCATCGCGTTGCCCCCGCCTCACGGTCCCGCCGGCCCAAACGGAACCGCATCGCAGCCCGGATCATGAGTTACGGCCCTCTTTTGGGCCATAAAACTTGCCCTGCCATTTTTCTGGCCAGAAACTGCCCGCCCGGTGCTATAGCCCACCCGGGCCTCGCCGCACGCCGCCCGCCCCGACCGCCTCCTCGCTGGGACCGACGCCCACCGAGGCCCCGCTGCCACCGACCGACCGCCCGAGGGGCCGAAACGGAAAATCGGGCGTTCGCCATAAACTTGCCCATTTTTTCGGCCAGTAAAACGGCCCAACCCCCATCGCGTTGCCCCCGCCTCACGGTCCCGCGGTCCAAACGGAACCGCATCGCAGCCCGGATCATGAGTTACGGCCCCCTCATTGCCGGCCATAAACTTGCCCATTTTTTGGCCAGAAACATCCACGGCCGTGTGAGCTATAGCCCACCCGGCCCGCTGGGGCTGGGCGCCCGGCCCCGACCGGCCTCCCCCGCTGGGGACCGACGCCCCCCGAGGGCCCCCCGCCGGCCACCGACCGCCCCCCGAGGGGCCAAAAACGGGAAAATCGGGCGTTCGGCCATAAACTTGCCCATTTTTCGGCCGTAAAACCGTCCGCCCAAACTCTCATCGCGTTGCCCCCCGCCTCACGGTCCCGCCGGTCCAAACGGAACCGCAATCGCAGCCCCGGATCATGAGTTACGGCCCCCTCATTGCCCGGCCATAAAACTTGCCCATTTTTTTTCGGCCAGAAACCGTCTCACGGGCCGTGTGCTATAGCCCACCTCCGGCCCCCCGGGCCGCGCCGCCCGCCCCCGACCGGCCTCCCCGCCGGGGATCGACGCCCCCCGAGGGCCCCCGCCTGCCACCGACCGTCCCCCGAAGGGCCGAAAACCGGAAAATCGGGCGTTCGCCATAAACTTGCCATTTTTGGCCAGAAACCGCCGGCTCCCAACCCCCATCGTTGCTCCCCGCCTCACGGTCCCGCTGGGTCCAAACGGAACCGCATCGCAGCCCCGATCATGAGTTACGGCCCTCATTGCCCGGCCATAAAACTTGCCATTTTTTTTGGCCAGAAACTGCTCCACGGCCAGGTGGTGCTATAGCCCACCCGGCCCGCCGGGGCCGCGCCCGCCCGCCCCGACGGGCCTCCCCGCTGGGACCGACGCCCCGAGGGCCCCCGCTGCCACCGACCGCCCCGAGGGGCCGAAACGGAAAATCGGGCGTTCGCCATAAACTTGCCCATTTTTCGGCCTGTCAGAAACCGCCGGCTCCTAACCCCCATCGCGTTGCCCCCGCCTCACGGTCCCGCCGGTCCAAACGGAACTGCAATCGCAGCCCCGAATCATGAGTTACGGCCCCCTCATTGCCCGGCCATAAAACTTGCCCATTTTTCGGCCAGAAACTGCTCCGGCCGGCCAGGTGCTATAGCCCCACCCGGCCCCGCTGGGGCCGCGCCGCCGGGCCTTGGCCCCGACCCTCCCCGCTGGGACCGACGCTCCCCGAGGGCCCCCCGCCGTCCACCGACCGCACCCCGAGGGGCCGAAACGGAAAATCCGGGCGCTCGCCATAAACTTGCCCATTTTTTGGCCAGAAACCGCCGGCTCCTAACCCCCATCGCGTTCCCCGCCTCACGGTCCCGCTGGGTCCAAACGGAACTGCATCGCAGCCCCGATCATGAGTTACGGCCCCCTCATTGCCCGGCCATAAAACTTGCCCATTTTTCGGCCAGAAACTGTCCACGGCCAGGTGCTATAGCCCACGGGGCCCGCCGCGGGGCCGCGCCGGCCCGACCGACCGCCTCCCGCCGGGGGGACGCCACCGAGGGCCCCCCCTCGGGCCACCGACGCGCCGAGGGGCCGAAAACGGAAAATCGGGCGTTCGCCATAAACTTGCCCATTTTTTCGGCCAGAAACCGCCGGCCCCAACCCCCATCGTTGTTTCCCCCGCCACGGTCCCGCTGGTCCAAACGGAACGCATCGCAGCCCCGATCATGAGTTACGGCCCCTCATTGGGCCATAAACTTGCCCATTTTTCCAGAAACGTCCACGGGCGGTGCTATAGCTCACCCGGCCCACCGGGGCGCGCGCCCGCCCCGCCCGACCGGCCGCCCCGCGGGGACCGACGCCACCGAGGACCCGGCGCCACCGGCCCCGATGGGCCGAAAACGGGAAAATCGGGCGTTCGGCCATAAACTTGCCCCATTTTTCGGCCATGCAACCGCCGGCTCCCAACCCCCCCATCGCGTTGCCCCCTGCCTCACGGTCCCGCCGGTCCAAACGGAACCGCAATCGCAGCCCAGGATCATGAGTTACGGCCCCTTTTTGCCCGGCCATAAAACTTGCCCATTTTTTTTCGGCCAGAAACTTCACGGCCGGCCGTGGTGCTATAGCCCACCGGGCCCGCTGGGGGCCGCGCCGACGCCCGCCCGGGCCCGGGACTGGGACCGACGCCCGAGGGCCCCCTGCCACCGACCGCCCCCCGAGGGGCCGAAAACGGAAAATCGGGCTCGCCATAAACTTGCCATTTTTGGCCAGAAACCGCCGGCTCCCAACCCCCATCGTTGCTCCCCGCCTCACGGTCCCCCGGGTCCAAACGGAACTGCATCGCAGCCCCGATCATGAGTTACGCCCTCATTGCCCCCGGCCATAAAACTTGCCCATTTTTCGGCCAGAAAACTGTCTCACGGCCGTGTGCTATAGCCACACCCGGCCCCGGGGGGCCGCGCCGCCCGCCCGACCGGGCCGCCCGCCGGGACCGACGCCACCGAGGGCCCCCCGCTGCCACCGACCGCCCCGAGGGGCCGAAAACGGAAAATCGGGCGTTCGCCATAAACTTGCCCATTTTTTGGCCAGAAACCGCCGGCTCCTAACCCCCATCGCGTTGCCCCCGCCTCACGGTCCCGCCGGTCCAAACGGAACGCACCGCAGCCCTCGGATCATGAGTTACGGCCCTCATTGGGGCCATAAAACTTGCCATTTTTTTGGCCAGAAACTGGCCCACGGGCCAGTGCTATAGCCCACCGGCCCCCGCGGGGCCGCGCCCGCCCCGACCGGCCACCCCCGCCTGGGACCGACGCCCCGAGGGCCCTCACGCCACCGACGGCCCCCGAGGGGCCGAAACGGAAAATCGGGCGTTCGCCATAAACTTGCCCATTTTTCGGCCAGAAACCGCCCGGCCCAACCCCCATCGCTGCCCCCGCCTCACGGTCCCGCGGCCCAAACGGAACCGCATCGCAGCCCGGATCATGAGTTACGGCCCTCATTGCCGGCCATAAACTTGCCCATTTTTTTCGGGCCAGAAAACCGGCTCAGGGGGCTATAGCTCACCGGCCCGACTGGGCCCGCCGGCCCCGCCGGGACCGACGCCCTCACTGGGGACGGCCACCGAGGGCCACCGCCACCGCCCGCCCGAGGGGCCGAAAACGGAAAATCGGGCGTTCGGCCATAAACTTGCCCATTTTTCGGCCAGAAACCGCCGGCTCCCAACCCCCATCGCGTTGCCCCCGCCTCACGGTCCCGCCTGGCCCAAACGGAACGCATCGCAGCCCGGATCATGAGTTACGGCTCCTCATTGCTGCCGCCATAAACTTGCCCATTTTTCGGGTCCCTCGGCCGTGTGCTATAGCCCACCCGGGCCCCCGCCGGGGGCCGCGCCCGCCCGGCCTTGACCGGCCTCCCCCGCCGGGGACCGACGCCCCCCGAGGGCCCCCCGCCGGCCACCGACCGCCCCCCGAGGGGCCGAAAACGGGAAAATCGGGCGTTCGGCCATAAACTTGCCCATTTTTCGGACATAAACCGCCGGCTATCAACCTCCCCATCGCGTTGCCCCCCGCCTCCCGGCCCCGCCGGTCCAAACGGAACCGCAATCGCAGCCCCGGATCATGAGTTACGGCCCCCTCATTGCCCGGCCATAAAACTTGCCCATTTTTCGGCCAGAAACTGTCCGGCCGTGTGCTATAGCCCACCCGGGTCCCCGCTCGGGGGCGCGCCCTCCCGGCCCCGACCGGCCTCCCCCGCCAGGGACCGACGCCCCCCGAGGGCCCCCCGGCGTCCACCGACAGCCCCCCGAGGGGCCGAAAACAGGAAAATCGGGCGTTCGGCCATAAACTTGCCCATTTTTCGGCCAGAAAACGGGCTCCTAACCCCCATCGCTGCCCTGCCTCCCGGCCCCGCCGGTCCAAACGGAACCGCAATCGCAGCCCCGGATCATGAGTTACGGCCCCCTCATTGCCCGGCCATAAAACTTGCCCATTTTTTGGCCAGAAATTTCACGGCCTCGTGTGCTATAGCCACCCGGGCCGGGGCCGGCCCGGCCGCCCGCCCGGCCCCGACGGCCCTCCCGGGGGTCGCGCCCCACCGAGGGCCCCGCCGGCCGCCGACCGCCCACCGAGGGGCCGAAAACGGGAAAATCGGGCGTTCGGCCATAAACTTGGCTTTTTTTCGCCCAAATACCGCCGGCTCCCAACCCCCATCGCTGCCCCCGCCTCACGGTCCCCCGCTGTCCAAACGGAACGCATCGCAGCCCGGATCATGAGTTACGCCTCATTGCCCGCCATAAAACTTGCCCATTTTTCTGGCCTCCCGGGGCGGGCCGAGTGCTATAGCCCACCTGACCGGCCCCGGGGACCGACCGACCGCCGCCCGAGGCCCGCTGGGACCTCCCCGAGGGCCGGCCACCGGAGGCCGAAACGGGAAAATCGGGCGTTGCCATAAACTTGCCCATTTTTCGGCCAGAAACCGCCGGCTCCCAACCCCCATCGTTCCCCCCGCCTCACGGCCCCGCGGTCCAAACGGAACCGCATCGCAGCCCCGGATCATGAGTTACGGCCCTCATTGCTCCGCCATAAACTTGGGGCCAGAAACGTCCGGCCGTGTGCTATAGCCCACCCCGGGCCGCGCCCGCCCGACCCCGACCGACCGCCCCGCCTGGGACCGACGCCACCGAGGCCCCCGCTGCCACCGACCGCCCCGAGGGGCCGAAACGGAAAATCGGGCGTTCGCCATAAACTTGCCCATTTTTTTCGGCCCCAAACCCGCCGCCTCCCAACCCTCCCATCGCGTTGCCTCCACTTCACGGTCCCGCCGGTCCAATCGGAACCGCAATCGCAGCCCCGGATCATGAGTTACCGCCCCTCTTTTCCGGCCATAAAACTTGCCCATTTTTCGGCCAGAAACCGCTCACGGCCGTGGTGCTATAGCCCACCGGCCCGCGGGCCGCCGCCGCCCCGACTCCTCGACCGCCCGCCGGGGACCGACGCCACCGAGGCCCCTGGCGCCGCCACCGACCGCCCGAGGCCGAAACGGGAAAATCGGGCGTTTGGTCATAAACTTGCCAATTTTTTCTTTGGCCAGAAACCGCCGCTCCCAACCCCCATCGCTGCTCCCCGCCTCACGGCCCCGCCGGCCCAAACGGAACCGCACCGCAGCCCCAGGATCATGAGTTACGGCCCCTCATTGCTCCGGGCCATAAAACTTGCCCATTTTTGGTGAAACCGCCGGCCTGTGTTATATAGCCACCGGCACCCCGGCCGGGGGGCGCGCCGCCGACCTTGCCCGACCCGCCCCCCCGGGGACCGACGCACCAGGGCCCCCCGCCGCCACCGACCGCCCCGAGGGGGGCGAAAACGGGAAAATCGGGCGTTCGCCATAAACTTGCCCATTTTTCGGCCAGAAACCGCGGCTCCCAACCCCCATCGCGTTGTTCCCGCCTCACGGTCCCGCTGGGTCCAAACGGAAACGCACCGCAGCCCCGGATCATGAGTTACGGCCCTCATTGCCCGGCCATAAAACTTGCCCATTTTTTCGCCAGAAACTGTCCACGGGGCTGTGCTATAGCCCACCCGGCCCGCCTGGGGGCCCGGCGCCAGCCTGACCGGCCTCCCACGGGGACCGACGCCCGAGGCCCCCGCTGCCACCGACCGCCCCGAGGGGCCGAAACGGAAAATCGGGCGTTCGGCCATAAACTTGCCCATTTTTTGGCCAGAAACCGCCGGCTCCCAACCCCCATCGCGTTCCCCCCGCCTCACGGCCCTGCTGGCCCAAACGGAACGCATCGCACCCCCGGATCATGAGTTACGGCCCCCTCATTCCCCGCCCATAAAACTTGCCCACTTTTCGGCCAGAAACCATCCCGCCGTGTGCTATAGCCCACCCGGCCACCGGGGGCCGCGCCCGACCGGCCCCGACCGCCTCGGCGCTGGGACCGACGTCCCCCGAGGGCCACCCGCCGGCCACCGGCCGCCCCCCGAGGGGCCGAAAACGGGGAAATCGGGCGTTCGGCCATAAACTTGCCCATTTTTCGCCCGTAAAACCGCCGGCTCCCAACCCCCCCATCGCGTTGCCCCCCGCCTCACGGTCCCGCCGGTCCAAACGGAACCGCAATCGCAGCCCCGGATCATGAGTTACGGCCCCCTCATTCTTTCGGCCATAAAACTTGCCCATTTTTCGGCCGTAAAACCGTCCGCCGGCCGTGTGCTATAGCCACTGGGCCGGGGCCCCACGGGCCCGACCCTGCCCGACCTCCCCGGGACCGACGCCAACCGAGGACCCCCGCGGGCCACCGACCGCCCCCCGAGGGGCCGAAAACGGAAAATCGTGCGTTCGGCCATAAACTTGCCATTTTTCGTACAGAAACCGCCGCCCTAACCCCCTATCATGAGTTGCCCCGCCCACGGTCCCGCTGTCCAAACGGAACGCAACCGCAGCCCCCATTCATGAGTTACGGCCCCAGGCCCCTCCGAGGCCCATAAAACTTGCCGGGGGCCAGAAAATCGTGGGTTCGGCCCCCAAGCCCATTTTTTGGGGCCGAAACCGCCGCTCCCAATCCCCATCGTGTTCCCCGCCTCACGGCCCCGCGGCCACCGACCGCACCGAGGCCGGATCATGAGAAAACGGCCCCCTCATTGCCCTGCCATAAAACTTGCTTTTTTTCGCCAGAAAATCACGGTCCGCCGGCCCAAACGGAATAGCCAGCCGGATCATGAGTTACGGCCCCTTTGGGGCCGACGCCACGGAACCGACCGCCGCCCGCCGGGACCGGGGACGGGGACGGACACCTGGGAGGCCCCCGCCACCGACCGCCACCGAGGGGGCCGAAACGGAAAATCGGGCGTTCGGCCATAAACTTGCCCATTTTTCGGACCAGAAACCACGGCCCCAACCCCCATCGCCCCCGCCTCACGGTCCCGCCCGCCGGCCCAAACGGAACCGCATCGCAGCCCCGGATCATGAGTTACGGCCCCTCATTGCCCTGGCCATAAAACTTGCCCATTTTTTCGGCCGTGAAACCGCCACTGTGCTATAGCCCACCCGGCCCCCATCGCCGCGCCCCCCTTCACGGCCTCCCCGCTGGGGACAAACGAGGGCCCCCCGCCGGCCACCGACCGCCCGAGGGGCCGAAACGGCCCAATTGCCCGTTCGGCCATAAACTTGCCCATTTTTTTCTAGTAAAACCGGCTCCCAACCCCCATCGCGTTGCCCGCCTCACGGTCCCGCCGGTCCAAACGGGGCCCCCGCACCGCAGCCCAGGGGGATCATGCCCGGCTCATTGCCCCGGATCATGAGCTACGGTAAAACTCTTTGGGTGTGCTATAGCCACCGTGCGGGGCTAGCCGCGCCCCGGCCCCGAACCGATCGCCCGAGGGGACCGGTGCCCCGAGGACCCCGGACCGACTGCCCCAGGGCCGAAAGGGAAAATCGGGCGTTGCCATAAACTTGCCCATTTTTCTACCGTAGAAACCGCCGGCTCCCAACCCCCATCGCGTTGCCCCCGCCTCGGTGGCCCCGGGCCCAAACGGAACCGCATCGCAGCCCCGGATCATGAGTTACTGGCCCCCTCATTGCCCGGCCATAAAACTTGCCCATTTTTCTTACACGGCCAGAAAGCCCCGGCCGTGTGTTATATAGCCCACCCGACTGCCCCCGCTTGGGCCACCGGGAGAATGACGCCCGAGGGCCCCGACGGCTCCCAACCCCCATCGCGGGACCCCGCCACGCCCGAGGGCCCCCGCCGGCCACCGAACCGCCCGAGGGGCATGAAAACGGAAAATCATTTGCGTCCTGGCCATAAACTTGCCCATTTTTCGGCCAGAAACCGCCTGCGACTCCCAACCCCCCCATCGCGTTGGCCCCCGCCTCACGGCCCCGCCGGTCCAAACGGAACCGCAGTCGCAGCCCCGGATCATGAGTTACGGCACCCTCATTGCCCGGCCATAGAACTTGCCCATTTTTCGGCAGTAAAACGTCCGCCTGCCGTGTGCTATAGCCCACCCGGGGCCGGCTGCGCCCAGCCCGGCCCGACTGGCGCCCGGCCTGGGACCGACGCCCGAGGGCCCCCGCTGCCACCGACCGCACCGAGGGGCCGAAAACGGAAAATGTTCGCCATAAACTTGCCCATTTTTCGGCCAGTGAAACCGGGCTCCCAACCCCCATCGCGTTCCCCGCCTCACGGTCCCGCTGGTCCAAACGGGAACCGCAATCGCAGCCCGGATCATGAGTTACCCCCTCATTGCCCGGCCATAAAACTTGCCCATTTTTCGCCAAAAAGGCTCCACGGCCGTGTGCTATAGCCACCCGGAACCGCCGGGGCCACAGCGCCGCCCGCCGATTATTTCGCCCGCTGGGACCGACGCCCCCCGAGGGCCCCCGCTGGCCACCGACCGCCCCCCGAGGGGCCGAAAACGGAAAATCGGGCATTCGGCCATAAACTTGCCCATTTTTTGGCCAGAAACCACGGCTCCCAACCCTCCCATCGCGTTGCCCCCACCTCACGGCCCCCATCGGGTCCAAACGGAACCGCAATCTAAGCCCGGATCATGAGTTACGGCCCCCTCATTGCCCGGCCATAAAACTTGCCCATTTTTCGGCCAGAAACCGCCCGCAAACGGTGTGTGCTATAGCCACCAGGGCCCGCACGGGGACATAAATACTGTTAACATTTATGTTAACATAATGTTGATTTTGATGATAACAAACAAAAATAAGAATGATTAAGTTTTTGAAAGTTTAAATTATTTTTCATACATTTTAATAAATCATTATTTTCACATTATAAAGGTTTTATATCTAATGGAAAAATGATTTTGTGAAATTGGTTGTTTTTCAAGTTTATGGTTTAATTGAAGGAATTTTGAAAACTTTGAAATCAACAAGTATTGCTTGAAATTTTAGAGAAGGATTTATTTGAAACATTTCATAACATTTTGGGCGATATCATAATTTCATAATGTTTTGGGATTCATAAAGTAATTTTTACAAATTCTGAAATTGGACTTAATGGTAAAATTTATAACGTTTTGGGCCATAATACAGTTATGGAAAGTTTTGGGGTCACAACTATAATTTTGGAAAATAGTGCACTTATCACTCAATCAGAAAGCGGCATTAGGTTATGCTAAGCGGCTAAACGATTATTGGGCAGTAATTCATCCGAATGGAAAGCGGCAATCGGATATGCTAAAAATTCGAATTTAAGGCGAAAAGGTTCTGGAGCATAAACGGCAATCCAGTTGTGCTAAACGAAATTCCAGTTACGGGCAGAAAGCTTCTGAAGCATAAACGGCAATCCGGATATCACAAGCGGCTTTCCGGATACTCAAAAATTCGAATTTTTACCTTAACGGTGACATACAAGCGGAATTCCGGATACCATAAACGGTAATCCGGTTATGAGCAAAAAGTGCATAACGGCTAGTTTTTTAGCTCCATCTATATAAACTCAAATCCAAATCATTTTTGGTAATCTTGCCAAGCATCAACAAGTGCACACAACATATATTGAGCTTCAAATTTGAAAATCATCATAGATTAAATTCTTATTGTGCTATTATTTGCATATCCACTCTTAAAGAGAGTTTTTGTTGTAATCTTTATTTTTCTCATCAATTTGTGAGTGTATAAGTGTGGGAAACACTTGAGTGAAGAGATTGGGGGATAATCTCTTGTTGTAAAGGTTCATTGACACCTTGGAAGTCAATTATAAACATTTGAAGCCTTGGAAAGGCTTGGATAGTGAAATCCTCAAGCTTGGGTTGCTTGGAGGTGTGGACGTAGGCGGGGATAGCCGAACCACGTAAAAATCCTTGAGTTTGCTTTCTTCTCCCTTACTCTTTATTATTGTGCCTTTATTAAATTTATTGTTTTCGAATTTATTAAGGCATTAGATTGGATTGTTGTGTGTTTTGCTAGGATAACTTTTAAAATACCAATTCACCCCCCCTCTTGGGTTGCACACTTGCATTTCAATTGGTATCAGAGCAAGGTGCTCTTGTGTAGACTTAATCGTCTAGAGATAAAGATCCATAGCAACCCAAATTAGCTCAACCATCATGGAAGGCCAATCTACCACTAGACCTCCATTTTTTGATGGAAATGATTATCCTTATTGGAAAACTAGGATGAGAATCTTTTTACAAGCCTTAGATTATGAAATATGGGAAATAGTTTGTGATGGTTCATTCATTCCTAGGAAGAATGCTTTAAGTGAGTTGGATAGGAAGAATATGTCTTTAAATTCCAAGGCTATGAATGCTTTATTTTGTGCCTTAGATAAAAAGGAATTTCATAGAGTTTCAAATTGTTATAATGCTTATGAAATATGGAGAAAACTTGAAGTTGTGTATGAGGAGACTACAAACAAGAAGGAATCGTATGAAGTGTCAAATTTGGTATTTATGGCAATTGGAGATGAATCGGATGACGAGCTTGATGAGGTAAATGATCATACCTATGATGAATTATATGATGCTTTTAAAGAATTGCATGATGAGTGGATGAAACTTGGTAAAAAGAATGCATGTCTTAAAAAGAAAATGCTAGAGCTCACAAATGAAAATGAATCTCTAAGTGCAAAGATTATATGCCTAGAATTAGAGAATAAAACATTGCATGGTAAAGTTGCATTATCAAATGAGAAATGTAGCACTTCGCACAAGCATCTAGAATCACATGTAGATGACTTGAAAAATGAAAAGGATGGTTTACAAAAATGCAATGATTCATTAAATGAAAAGATTAAAGTACTAGAATTAGAGAATAAAACTTTGCATAATAGAGTTGCGTTATCAAATGAGAATTCTAGCACTTCACATGAGCATTTAGAATCACATGTGAATGAGTTGAAAAATGAAAATAAAATGCTTAGAAATAAGAGCAATGATCTAAAGGAGATTGTGCTAAAATTTACAAATGGGCAAAAGATGTTGGATAACTTGCTTAATTCACAAAAATGTGTGTTTGACAAAGGAGGTATTGGTTATAAGCCAAATTTGAAGCAAAAATATTATAAGAGTTATTTTGTTAAAACTACCTCCATTAATGATCAAATTGTATGCCATTATTGCAATCAAAATGGTCACATGAAGAATAGATGTATAGTTAAAAGAAATGCATATTATGGAGCAAAATGTATTTGGGTTCCAAAAGGAACCATTGCTAACACTCAAGGACCCAAGAATATTTGGGTACCAAAGTACACAACTTGAATATTTTTTTGTAGGTATCACAAACAAAGAATGGTGGAGAGTTCCTTAATGAAGCTTGTGAGGATAATCACTTGATCATGGTCTAAGCGAAAATAATGAGGCAAGATGATTTAATTGTTTTGGTAACAATTCTTGCCATATTGATTTTGTTGAATGAATCATGATAAATGGATAATAGCTTGAATTTGTGAAAGTATGCTTGTATGCTTACATGATGGAATTATCATTATGTATAACATTGAGTGCTTTATTATGATGTATGGTTATATATATATATATATATATAATCATAGCTTATCAACTCATCATGATGGATTTGTTTGATATTAATGTTTTTGAAGTGTTTAAGCATGATAGATAAGTGGTGTGTTTGATTTTGATGATTGTATGATGTGTATGCATGATAGATGAGTTATATGTTTGCATTTATATTTCATGCATTAAAAGGCTTATTGAAATGTTTTAAATCACAAAATGATTTAAAATCAATCAATTTTTAAGCCAAAAATAAATTGGTATGTATAATACAAGTCTAAGAGCTTACCAAATTTCAAAAATGTTTTCCAAAGCCTAACCGGTATACCGCTTCTTATCACCCGGAAAACCGTTTCTCTTATTGATTATTCTCTGGATTAAATCCGGATAACCGGATTCAACAAACGGAAAGCCGGATTGGCTTTGGTTGCTCTCGGGTTAAATTTCGGATAACCGGATTGGCAAAATCGGTAAGCCGTTTGAGAGAGTTTTATTTCTGGACAAAAACCGGTCAACCGGTTATTAAATCCGGCAAACCGGATTCGGTTTGGTGCTTACTGGAACACATTCGGACAACCGGTTTGTTAACATTTATGTTAACATAATGTTGATTTTGATGATAACAAACAAAATTAAGAATGATTAAGTTTTTGAAAGCTTAAATTATTTTTCATACATTTTAATAAATCATTATTTTCACATTATAAAGGTTTTATATCTAATGGAAAAATGATTTTATGAAATTGGTTGTTTTTCAAGTTTATGGTTTAATTGAAAGAATTTTGAAAACTTTGAAATCAACAAGTATTGCTTGAAATTTTAGAGAAGGATTTATTTGAAACATTTCATAACATTTGGGCGATATCATAATTTCAGAAAGTTTTGGGATTCACAAATTATTATTAAGAAATTCTGAAATTGGACTTAATCGCAAATTTGTATAACATTTTGGGCCATACTATAGTTTCATAAACTTTTGGGGTCAAAATGTAATTTTGGCAAACAGTGCACTGCATTATCAGAAAGCGGCATTCGGATATGATAAACGGAATTCGACTGATGGGCAGAATTCATCCGAATGGAAAGCGGCAATCCGGTTATGCTAAACGGCAATCCGGTTATGGCGAAACTCTCCGGATGAAAAGCGGCAATCCGGATTTTCGTAAGCGGTAATCCGGTTATTGGCAGAAAGCTTCGAGCATAAACGGCAATCCGGTTGTTCTAAACGGTAATCCGGTTATAGGCATGAGGCGTAAAGGTTCTGGAGCATAAACGGCAATCCGGATATCACAAGCGGCATTCCGGATACTCAAAAATTCAAATTTTTGCCTTAACGGTAACATGCAAGCGGAATTCCGGATACCATAAACGGTAATCCGGTTATGAGCAAAAAGTGCATAACGGCTAGTTTTTAGCTCCATCTATATAAACTCAAATCCAAATCATTTTTGGTAATCTTAGCACGCACAAACAAAAGGCATACAACATACATTGAGCTTCAATTTCGTAAATCATCATTTATTGAATCATCTTTGTTCTTCATTTTGTAAATCTACTTTAAGAGAGTATTTGATTGTAATTTTCATTTCTCATCAAATTGTGAGTGTACAAGTGTGGGAAACACTTGTGGTGAAGAGATTGGGGGATAATCTCTTGTTGTAAAGGTCCATTGACACCTTGGAAGTCAATTGTAAACATTTGAAGCCTTGGAAAGGCTTGGATAGTGAAATCCTCAAGCTTGGGTTGCTTGGAGGCGTGGACGTAGGCGGGGATAGCCGAACCACGTAAAAATCCTTGAGTTTGCTTTCTCCTCCCTTACTCATTTATTATTGTGCCTTTATTGAATTTATTGTTTTCGAATTTATTGTTTTCGAATTTATTAAGGCATTAGATTTGATTGTTGTGTGTTTTGCTAAGATAATTTTTAAAATACCAATTCACCCCCCCTCTTGGGTTGCACACTTGTATTTCAATTGGTATCAGAGCAAGGTGCTCTTGTGTAGACTTAACCGTCTAGAGTTAAAGATCTATAGCAACCCAAATTAACTCAACCATCATGGAAGGCCAATCTACTACTAGACCACCATTTTTTGATGGAAATGATTATCCTTATTGGAAAATTAGGATGAAAGTATTTTTACAAGCCTTAGACTATGAAATATGGGAAATAGTTTGTGATGGCTCATTCATTTCTAGGAAGAATACTTTAAGTGAGTTGGATAGGAAGAATATGTCTTTAAATTCCAAGGCTATGAATGCTTTATTTTGTGCCTTAGATAAAAAGGAATTTCATAGAGTTTCAAATTGTTCTAATGCTTATGAAATATGGAGAAAACTTGAAGTTGTATATGAGGAGACTACAAATGAGGAGAAATTTCATGAAGTGTCGAATTTGGCACTTATGGCAATTGGAGATGAATCGAATGACGAGCTTGATGAGGTAAATGATCTTCCTACTTATGATGAATTACATGATGCATTTAAAGAATTGCATAATGAGTTGATGAAGATTGGTAAAAGGAATGTATGTCTTAAAAGGAAATGGTGAAGCTCAAAAATGAAAATGAATCTCTAAATGCAAAAATTGTATGCCTAGAAGTAGAGAATAAAACATTGCATGGTAAAGTTGCATTATCAAATGAGAAATGTAACACTTCGCACAAGCATCTAGAATCACATGTAGATGACTTGAAAAATGAAAAAGATGGTTTACAAAAATGCAATGATTCATTAAATGAAAAGATTAAAGTACTAGAATTAGAGAATAAAACTTTGCATAATAGAGTTGCATTATCAAATGAGAATTCTAGCACTTCACATGAGCATTTAGAATCATATGTGAATGAGTTGAAAAATGAAAATGAAATGCTTAGAAATAAGAGCAATGATCTAAAGGAGATTGTGCTAAAATTTACAAATGGGCAAAAGATGTTGGATAACTTGCTTAATTCACAAAAATGTGTGTTTGACAAAGGAGGTATTGGTTATAAGCCAAATTTGAAGCAAAAATATTATAAGAGTTATTTTGTTAAAACTACCTCCATTAATGATCAAATTGTATGCCATTATTGCAATCAAAATGGTCACATGAAGAATAGATGTCTAGTTAAAAGAAATGCATATTATGGAGCAAAATGTATTTGGGTTCCAAAAGGAACCATTGCTAACACTCAAGGACCCAAGAGTATTTGGGTACCAAAGGGCACAACGTGAATGTTTTCTTTGTAGGTACCACAATCAAGGAATGGTGGAGAGTTCCTTGATGAAAGCTAGTGAGTGTAATCACTTGATCATGAACTAGGAGAAAATGATGAGGCAAGATGATTTAATTGTTTTGGTAACAATTCTTGCCATATTAATTTTGTTGAATGAATCATGATAAATGGATAATAACTTGAATTTGTGAAAGTATGCTTGTATGTTTACATGATAGAATTATCATTGTGTATAACATTGTGATTTATCATGATGCCTTTGTTTGATTTGATGATTGTATGGTCTTTGATTTCATCTTCTCAATTGTCTATCATCATTGTCCATCTCTTATATATGTGTGAATTCATATGCCATTAATTGTGTTATATCATCAATCATTTATAAAATTTGCACACATGACTTATTGCACTTATAAATTTGATCACTTATTCTTTAAGCTCATAATGATGGCTTATCTTAATAGTTATGTTGATTTTGATGATCTATAGATTGCCATTATGTACTTATGCTTTACTTAAGTTTTGATGATAAAGAATATACCTTGATAATTACATTATTTTTGATGAAGTTTGATCATATGCAATCTATGATTGGCAAATGGATGCATTTTTTTTGTACTTTATTGATGTATTGTTGAATATGCATTACTTGCCTTAAATGATATCGAAAGGGGAGAAATACATATACTTCAAGATTTTTAAGCTTATGATATTTTTTAAGTTATATTAAAATGTCACATTAGATCTTTGATAAGTTTAATTGTCTTGATTTCTAAAATGTTATTAGTAATTATGGAGCTTGGATAGTTGATAATATGTTCTTATAACTTTTGCATGCCAATTTGGTAAACAAATCAAAACCTCTTTACGAAGAGCAATTTTCAAAAATTTGGCTTGGGATGACTTGATTTCTTGGTGATTTTGATGATTGATGATTAATGATTATATGTGCATTACTTGATGAATTGATGGAGTTGTTGATTTGTTATAATTGTTTAAGCTTATATGGAAGTGTTTTAACCATGTTGTGTATTTGAGGATTTGTTCATTTTTAAGGAGAGATTTTGTCGAAATTTTTGCTCGCTCAAAATGGGTAATATCTTCATTGAATTATTTTTATGATCGTGTTTTTAAATTGCATCTATCTATTTTTATATGATGAAGGGGGAGATAAATATGATATGCTTTTGGATAAAATCATTTTGGTTAAAATTTTAAATTGGCCATATATTTAGGGGGAGCATACAATATAATTTTGGATAATATGTATTTTGAACTTTATTGTTGTCCAAAGGGGGAGACAAAATAATATATCATTTTGATGTTGTCAAAAGGAGGAGAATAGTATGCATTTTGAGTATTGTTTTGATGATTGATATGCGATTATGTTGTTGATTTTGATGAATTTGAGATATGATAATGATTTGATTACATGGTTGTTTAATATGATGATTTCATGATTATAAGTTGCTAATCGATAGAATGATGGTTCATGATCATTTTATGGTTGATGGATTATGTGATGATTTATGTATAGAGTTTATTTGTATGATGATTTATGATAATTTGGGAGTAATATTGCTAAACTTGTATTTGAGGTGATGGTTGATGAGAAGGGGGAGAAGAATACATTTTTTTTATTTATAAAAATTTGCTACTCTTATTCTTTTCCTTTAAGTTTTCTTTTTAATGATGAAGGGGGAGAAGAATACATGTTTTTAAATTTATAAATTTTTTATTCTTTTTCTTTGCCAATTAAGTTTTTCTTTTTGATGATGAGGGGGAGAAGAAAAATGCATGTATTTAAATTTGTTAATTTAGCTAATTGGCAAATTGTAAGAGAAGCTTACATTTAAGGGGAGAAATTTATGAAATCATTCTTTAAATACATGAAAGGTTTGTCATCATCAAAAAGGGGGAGATTGTTAACATATATGTTTTCATAATGATTTTGATGATAACAAACAAGATTAAGAATGATTAATCTTTAAGCTCAAATTGTAAGGGGAGCTTGCATTTAGGGGGAGTAATTTATTCAATCATTCTTTAAATACATGAAAGGTTTGTCATCATCAAAAGGGGAGATTGTTAACATTTATGTTAACATAATGTTGATTTTGATGATAACAAACAAAATTAAGAATGATTAAGTTTTTGAAAGCTTAAATTATTTTTCATACATTTTAATAAATCATTATTTTCACATTATAAAGGTTTTATATCTAATGGAAAAATGATTTTATGAAATTGGTTGTTTTTCAAGTTTATGGTTTAATTGAAAGAATTTTGAAAACTTTGAAATCAACAAGTATTGCTTGAAATTTTAGAGAAGGATTTATTTGAAACATTTCATAACATTTGGGCGATATCATAATTTCAGAAAGTTTTGGGATTCACAAATTATTATTAAGAAATTCTGAAATTGAACTTAATCAAATTTGTATAACATTTTGGGCCATACTATAGTTTCATAAACTTTTGGGGTCAAAATGTAATTTTGGCAAACAGTGCACTGTACCGTTACTGTAGCAAGCGGCATTCCGGATATGATAAACGGAATTCCGGTTACGGGGCAGAATTCATCCGAATGGAAAGCGGCAATCCGGTTATGCTAAACGGCAATCCGGTTATGGGGCAGAAACTCTCCGGATGAAAAGCGTAATCCGGATTTCGTAAGCGGTAATCCGGTTATTGGGCAGAAAGCTTCTGGAGCATAAACGGCAATCCGGTTGTTCTAAACGGTAATCCGGTTACGAGGCAGAAAGGTTCTGGAGCATAAACGGCAATCCGGATATCACAAGCGGCATTCCGGATACTCAAAAATTCAAATTTTTGCCTTAACGGTAACATGCAAGCGGAATTCCGGAAACCATAAACGGTAATCCGGTTATGAGCAAAAAGTGCATAACGGCTAGTTTTTTAGCTCCATCTATATAAACTCAAATCCAAATCATTTTTGGTAATCTTAGCACGCACAAACAAAAGGCATACAACATACATTGAGCTTCAATTTCGTAAATCATCATTTATTGAATCATCTTTGTTCTTCATTTTGTAAATCTACTCTTTAAGAGAGTATTTGATTGTAATTTTCATTTCTCATCAAATTGTGAGTGTACAAGTGTGGGAAACACTTGTGGTGAAGAGATTGGGGAGATAATCTCTTGTTGTAAAGGTCCATTGACACCTTGGAAGTCAATTGTAAACATTTGAAGCCTTGGAAAGGCTTGGATAGTGAAATCCTCAAGCTTGGGTTGCTTGGAGGCGTGGACGTAGGCGGGGATAGCCGAACCACGTAAAAATCCTTGAGTTTGCTTTCTCCTCCCTTACTCATTTATTATTGTGCCTTTATTGAATTTATTGTTTTCGAATTTATTGTTTTCGAATTTATTAAGGCATTAGATTTGATTGTTGTGTGTTTTGCTAAGATAATTTTTAAAATACCAATTCACCCCCCCTCTTGGGTTGCACACTTGTATTTCACGGTTATTTCCAACCGGTATGCCGGATTCGCAATCTTCATTTGCTGGACATAACCGGATAACCGGTTAAGCACATCCGGATAGCCGGATTCGTTTGTTTGTAAGCTATTCATCTTTTCTTCTTCATTTTTCACATGTTCTCTCTCTCTCCAAAATCGTGAGTGGCTCTCCTCCATTTTCATTCAATTTTTCTTCATTTCTCACCCATGTTTATGCCAAGATCAATCTCTTAAACCATTACCCATGCATTTAACCTTTATTAAGCACTTTCCAATCATTATTTCTTCACTTGTTCTTCATCATTTCATCATCATCTCTCACGCGTGAACAGTACCTCTCCATTTCTCTCTCTTCATTTTCAAGCTTCTTTTAGCCAATTTTTTATTCAATCATATTATATCTTACCTTAAATCATTTCTTGGATCAATACAATCAGTTTAAAATTATCCATTTCACTCATTATTTTACAAAACCGAATTTGTGTATTTCGGGTATTTTAAAGTACCTCTTCCATGTGTGCTCACCTTATAGATTTTACCTTGGTTCTTTATTAAATTATGCACCTACATTTTCATATGCATTGTTGTTTTTAATTATGAATTGAGGATGATAATTGTTATGTTATAACTCTTTAGTTAATTGCATGCTAAATTTTTTTTTTCTTGATTAATCCTTGAGATGTTCTTTTTTGGCATAAGCATGGATTTATAGTAATTTTGATGATTGATGATTATATGTGTGTTGCTTGATGAATTGATGGAGGTGTTGGTTTGTTATAATTGCTTAAACTTATATGGAAGTCTTTTTAACCATGTTGTGTATTTGAGGATTTATTCATTTTTAAGGGGAGACTTTGCCGAAATTTTTGCTCGTACAAAATGGGTAATATCTTCATCGAATTATTTTTTGATGATCTTGTTTCGATTGTATCTATCTATCTTTTTTTTTATGTTGAATGGGGAGATAAATGTGATATGTTTTTGGATAAAATCATTTTGGTTAAATTTTTAAATTGGCCATATATTTAGGGGGAGTATACAATATAATTTTGGATAATATGCATTTTGAACTTTTTTATTGTCCAAAGGGGGAGACAAAATAATATATCATTTTGATGTTGTCAAAAGGAGGAGAATTGTTTTGATGATTGATATATGATTATGATGTTGATTTTGATGAATTTGGAGATATGATGATTATTTGATTATATTTTTTTTATATATGATAATTTTATGTTGTGAGTTGTTAATTTGGTAATTGATAGAATGATGGTTCATGATCATTTTATGGTTGATGGATTATGTGACCGCACCTGCCCGGCCCCGACCGGCCGCCTACGCCGGGGACCGACGCCCCCCGAGGACCCCCGCCGGCCACCGACAGCCCCCCGAGGGGCCGAAAACGGGAAAATCGGGCGTTCGGTCATAAACTTGCCCATTTTTCGGCCGCAAAACCGCCGGCTCTCAACCCCCCCATCGCGTTGCCCCCCGCCTCACGGTCCCGCCGGTCCAAACGGAACCGCAATCGCAGCCCCGGATCATGAGTTACGGCCCCCTCATTGCCCGGCCATAAAACTTGCCCATTTTTCGGCCGTAAAACCGTCCGCCGGCCGTGTGCTATAGCCCACCCGGGCCCCCGCCGGGGGCCGCGCCTGCCCGGCCCCAACCGGTTGCCCCCGCCGGGGACCGACGCCCCCCGAGGGCCCCCCGCCGGCCACCGACCGCCCACCGAGGGGCCGAAAACGGGAAAATCGGGCGTTCGGCCATAAACTTGCCCATTTTTCGGCCGCAAAACCGCCGGCTCCCAACCCCCCCATCGCGTTGCCCCCCGCCTCACGGTCCCGCCGGTCCAAACGGAACCGCAATCGCAGCCCCGGATCATGAGTTACGGCCCCCTCATTGCCCGGCCATAAAACTTGCCCATTTTTCGGCCGTAAAACCGTCCGCCGGCCGTGTGCTATAGCCCACCCGGGCCCCCGCCGGGGACCGCACCTGCCCGGCCCTGACCGGCCGCCTGCGCCGGGGACCGACGCCCCCCGAGGGCCCCCCGCCGGGGACCGACGCCCCCCGAGGGCCCCCCGCCGGCCACCGACCGCCCCCCGAGGGGCCGAAAACGGGAAAATCGGGCGTTCGGTCATAAACTTGCCCATTTTTCGGCCGCAAAACCGCCGGCTCTCAACCCCCCCATCGCGTTGCCCCCCGCCTCACGGTCCCGCCGGTCCAAACGAAACCGCAATCGCAGCCCCGGATCATGAGTTACGGCCCCCTCATTGCCCGGCCATAAAACTTGCCCATTTTTCGGCCGTAAAACCGTCCGCCGGCCGTGTGCTATAGCCCACCCAGGCTAGCGTCGGGGACCGCACCCGCCCGGTGTTGAGTGTTAGAAAGTGTATATTTATAAAGGAGAAATTCATCATTTTACACTTTAAATCTCACTAACATCTCTAATTTTATTTATTTAAGTCATTTGTTATTTAATTATATATGTTTTGTTTTTATTAAGTATTTTGTGTATTTTAGGGGTATCATGGTCATTTCACAATGAACGAGATTTCGGATAGCAAAACGGACGTCACTTTTGAACTCAGGACAGTCGAAAACCTTAAGAGGAGCATAAAAGGAAAAATGGCACTGTTCACACGTACGGCACTATTCACATGTGCAGTCGCATCGTTCATGGATCGCATTCACGACATCGTTCGCAGACCGCGTTACTGTTCAAACCGTGTGCAAACCCGTGGTCAAACCGTGTTACTGTTCACTGATGACGTGGCGCAATCTTGTGCATCCAAACTATTTTTAATCCGATGGCCATGATTCACTCAATGTATCTATAAAAAGGGGGTCTTCCCCCCCTAATTTGATGACCCCTGAATCCATTTCTCAGCTTAGTTTTCTGTAATTCCTTCTCCATCTTGTATTTTCTAAGTATTTTAATAAAATTCCCATTTTACCCTTAGTTCAATTATGAGTGGCTAATTTTCTTTTAAGCTTGGGTTGAAGGTGAAGTCTCAACATGTGTCATGGGCTTTATTTGGTAAATTTATTTTCTCTTCCCCTCTAATTTCTGTGGAGGTTTTGACTTTTCGTCGACAAATAATAATAATCTTGTCTAGTTACCGCCCTGGTTTTACCGGCACCCTAGTATAAGGTTATTATTATTTGGCACGATAAGCCCTTAACACCATATTGATTAGAGCGTGGTTCATGAGGTGTGGATCCCCCCCTCATGATTTAATTGGTATTAATAAGGATTATTTAGCCCATGATGCATGTTGATATGGATCCAGATACCCAAGTGCTTTATTTCAATAGTTCTCAATTCAATTTAATTCCGCTATTCCAATTTAAATTGTAGCATCCTTTTAATCAATTTCCCCATTCTAGCATCCTTTAAATCAATTTCCCTACAAATCCAATCACCCACTTACAAAGTTAATTCTACACACAATTAAAATCCACCTCCTCGTGGGATCGACACTCGTCACCGTTAATCTATTCTACAATAGATTCGTGCGCTTGCGAGTTCAACAAAATTTGCACAACAAGTTTTTGGCGCCGTTGCCGGGGAGGTAAGTATTTTGATTTATAGAATTAATTTTTTGTAAATAATTTTATTATTACTATTAGTATTATTATTATTATTTTAGTTGTTTCCTTGTAATTTTTTTTTCTTAATTAATTAAAAAAAAAAAGTGAATTTACATATTTTAGGTAAGAATTTCTTTTTCTCTTCTTTAAATTTCTGCAATTTAATTTTCAAGTTATTTTTCTTTGTAATTTTTCATTTATCTCATTAATTTATTTTTATTTTATTTCACGTATTTGTTTTAGTGTATTTTGTTTTTATAGAAAGGTTGTAACAGCGCAATAAGGTTAGTATTGTAATTTCTTCTTCTTCTTTATTTTTATTTGTTTTGTTCTCAATTTATTTTCTTTATTTGCATGCATGGTCGTAGGTCATTATTACCTAATCTTAAACCTATAGACCTTGAATTAGAAAGAACACTTCGCACACACAAACACATCGCACGTAAAGATAAAACTGAAATGGATTTGCAACAAAGTAACCACAGGAGAGGCCATTTAAGGACTACTTCAGTCCCTTAGCTAATTTGAGCACATCATGCATTAGATACCCAAATGTAGCTGCTAGGAGTTTTGAGCTAAAACCTAGTGTGCTAAATTGTCTCCCAACATTCTATGGCCTAGAAAATGAGGACCCATATAATCATCTGAATGATTTTCATACAATTTGTCAAACTTTTAAATATGAGAATTTTTCAGAAGATGATGTTAAACTTAGACTATTCCCATTTTCTTTAAAGGATAGAGCTCGCTCATGGTTCAATACATTGCCTCGCTAATAGCATTACAACATGGGAACAAATGGTAACGAAATTTTTAAATAAATATTTCCCAGTGCATAAAACCAACGCTATTCGCAGGGAAATTTCACAGTTCACACAGAGAGAAGACGAGCAGTTTTTTGAAGCATGGGAGCGATTCAATGGGCTACTTTTGAAGTGTCCACATCATGGGTACGAGAAATGGCACCAATGCCAATACTTCTTGGAGGGATTATTGCCAAATGTACAAGAATGGCTAATGGCGACAAGTGGAGGAGAGCTAATGTCAAAAAGTGCAACAGAGATTTGGGATTTCTTCCAGCGACAAGCGGATAATTCCCAACAACGGAGTCGATCTCTCAGGAATACTAGAAGAATTAAAGGAGTAAATGAGGTTCACATTGGCGAATCCGGTTCGGGAATCAAAGAAGTCAAAGAAATGGTTGAAGGCCTTTCTCGACAAATAGCATCGTTGACAACTGCTAAAACAACAGAGCCACATGACCATGACTCATATTCAGATCAAGCCAATGCCATCGGTGTCATGAGGAAGCCATCAAATTACAACCCATACTCCAACACATATAACCCTGGATGGAGAGACCACCCCAATTTTTCATGGTCTCAAGGATTCCAACAGAATGGACCAGCAGCTCCAGCTCCACCAATGCAACCAATTCCTCAAGTTCCTCAAGCCTCTCAACCACCATTTAGACCATACAATCAGAACCAGAATTACTCTCAACCCAAACCATGGGAGGATTCATTCCAAAATTTCAAGAATGTTACTCAATCTACAATCGAGCAACAGAACCGCACCATTGATGGACTACGGAATGAGATGAGAGCAGGCTTCAACTCACAAGCCCAATCGCTCAAGCCTCGAGAAGATGGTGGGACAACTTGCTTCTTCGTTCAAACTTTGGCAATGACCGTTGAGAAAGGTAAATTTCCAAGTCAACCAAAGGCCTAATCCTAAAAAGGAGTACATGAAGCAAGTACTAGTTCACCACAACAAAGATGGAGAGGTCAAAGCCCATGACCTTACGAAAAGGAAAAGAATTCGACAACAAAGTGGAGATGCCAGTGACAAAATCAACTCAGATTGTACCTGTAAATGCTGAGGACTCACCATCGGAGAAAGAAGAAACCAACACACGAGAATATGTTCCAAAAGCTCCATTTCCTCAAAGGTTAGCTAAAGGAAAGAAGGGAAAATCCACAGGTGAGATTCTTGAAGTCTTCAAACAGGTAAGTGTTAACATCCCTTTACTTGATGCAATAAAACAAGTTCCATCTTATGCCAAGTTTCTTAAAGATCTTTGCACTAAAAAGAGAAACATTCATGTTCAGAAAAAGGTATTTTTAACACAAAATATTAGTTCTATACTCCAACACAAAATTCCTCTAAAATGTAAAGACCTGTGCCCCCACTATTCATGTAGTATAGGAACCACACAATTGAGAATGCTTTGTGGATTTAGAGCTAGTGTTAATCTTTTGCCTTACTCAAGATTTGTGAAACTTGATCGGGAGAATTACACCCAACCCAAAGTGGTGTTACAAATTATGCAGACGTCCACTAAAAATACCTCGTGGTATTGTGGAGGACGTGCTTATCCGTAGACAAGTTTTATTTTCCTGTTGATTTCATTGTAATTGACACTCAACCAATACAGGATTCAAGGAAGCACATCCCCATTATCCTAGGCCGACCATTTTTGGCAATCGCCGATGCTCACATTCAATGCAGATCGAAATATGCAGCTTGTCTTTGGCAATATGACCATGGAGCTCAACATCTTCAACATTGCCAAACAACCTCACAATGCAGATGATGGAATTGTTGATGTGGATTTAATTGAAGCATTAATTGATGATACTTTTGTTTCAAACCTTAGTGATGACCCTTTACAAACATGTTTAACTCACTTTGGTTTGGATTTTGATGTTGACAGATCAGTCGATGAGGTCAACGCCTACTTGACTCAAAGACCATCCATGGACACTAATAAATGGAAGTCAAGAGTTGAACAACTAGCACCATCAGAGAAGAAAATCATCCCATCATCAGAGTCACCACCGAAACTCGAGCTCAAACCATTACCCAACACTTTGGAATATGCGTTCTTGGGAGAAGAAAGCACTCTACCAGAATCATCTCATCATCCCTAAATGACGAGCAAAAAGGTAAGTTGTTGGATGTTTTAAAAGAGCACAAAGGAGCATTAGATGGACCATAGCAGTATATAAAAGGTATAAACCAAAGAGATCGCATGCATTACATTCACCTTGATGAAAATGCTAAATCTACTAGTGGAAATGCAACGTCGGTTAAATCCTAATATGAAAGAAGTTGTTAGAACTAAGTCCTTAAACTATTAGATGCAGTATCATTTACCCCATTTCGATAGTTCATGGGTCACCCCGTGCAAGTGGTCCCAAAAAGTCGAGAGTCACAAGAGTTACCAATGCCGATAATGAATTGATACCACTAGAGTGACTACAGATGATGGCGTGTATGCATTGATTATAGAAAGTTAAATTTCACACACGTAAAGACCATTTTCCTTTACCATTTATTGATCAAATGCTTGATAGATTAGCAGCCATGAATTTTATTGCTTTTAGATGGCTATTCAGATACAATCGATTTCCATAGCACCAAAAGATCAAGAGAAAACCACTTTCACTTGCCCTTTGGCACTTTTGCATATAGTGAGAATGCCATTTGATTATGTAATGCACCGCTACATTTCAACGTTGTATGTTAAGCATTTTTTCTGATATGGTTGAACGTTTTCTTGAGGTCTTTATGGATGACTTTTCTGTTTTTGGAGATTCATTCGATCAATGTTTACATCATCTAACACAAGTTTTGCAGAGATGTATAGAGAAGAATTTGGTCTTAAATTGGGAGAAATGTCATTTTATGGTAAAACAAGGTATTGTTCTTGGTCACATCATTTCATGCAAAGGTATTGAGGTTGACAAAGCCAAGGTGGATCTCATTTCTAATCTTCCTCCACCTAAAAACAATGAGAAGTAAGATCTTTCTGGGCATGCTGGTTTTTATAGACGTTTCATTAAAGATTTTAGCAAAGTTTCTAGACCCTTATGCAATCTACTTGCTAAGGATGTACATTTTATCTTTGATGATTCATGTCTTGTAGCATTTGAAAAGTTAAAGCATTTGTTGACGCTATCACCCATCATTCAGCCACCAAACCGGAGCTTACCATTTGACTTCATGTGTGATGCATCCGACATGCAAAGAGAGCAAGATAGGACAAAGAGTAGATCGAATTCTCATGTTATTTACTATGCTAGTATGACATTAAACGATGCACGCTTGAACTATTCAACTATCAAAAGAAATGCTAGCAAAGAGTGTATACATTAGAAAAATTTCGATCTTATCTCATTGGTTGTAAAATAATTGTATTCACATATCATGCCGCTCTTAAATATCTTCTCACAAAGAAAGATGCAAAAGCTAGATTAATTTGTTGGGTGTTGCTTTTGCAGGAGTTTGACTTGGAATTCAAAGATAAGAAAGGTTCTCAAAATGTGTGGTCGACCATCTCTCTCGCCTCCACTTTGACATCAACACGTAACCATTACCATTGAATTAGTCATTTTCAGATAAACAATTAACGAGTGTGGAAGTATTACCATAGTATGCTGATATAATTAATTATCTTGTTATAGATAAACTTCCAGAGCATTGGACCAAGCAGAACAAGGCTAAATTCTTTCATGAAATAAAGAATTTTTTCTCGGGATGACCCCTATCCTGCTTAAGTATTGTGCAGATCAAATTATTCGACGATGTGTCCCAGAGAATGAAGTTCATAACATCCTTTTTCTCGCCATGAACAAGCTTGTGGAGGCCATTTCAGCCGCTTAAGAAAAAACAGTGGACTAAAGTTCTACAATGTGGTTTCTATTGGCCAACTATATTTCGAGATGCTTACACCTTTTGTTCTTCATGTGATAGGTGTCAACGAACAGGGAGCATTACACGAAGGAACATGATGCCACTAAATCCAATTTTAGTGGTTGAGATTTTTGATGTATGGGGTATCGACTTCATGGGACCCTTTCCCCCATCTTTTGGCCATCAATACATATTGGTTGCTGTTGACTATGTTTCAAATGGGTAGAGGCAATTCCATGCGTAACCAATGATCATAAAGTGGTGATAGGGTTTTGAAGAGCAACATTGTTTCACGCTTTGATTCCTCGAGCAATAATCAGTGATGGTGGTACCCACTTTTGCAATAAATCATTCAAAGCACTTTTGACAAAGTACTCCATCACTCATAAAGTGGCGACTCCGTATCATCCGCAAAACCAAAGGGCAAGTTGAGATCTCCAATCGAGAAATAAAGCACATCTTAGAAAAGACCGTGAGGCCGATTAAAAGATTGGTCATTAAGACTTGATGATGCATTATGGGCATATAGAACGGCTTTCAAAACCCCAATTGGGATGTCACCCTACAAAGTGCTAGTGTATGGAAAAGCTTGCCACCTACCCGTGGAACTCGAGCATCATCGGGCGATCGGGCCATCAAGAAATTCAATTTTGACATGCAGCAAGTCGGGCTCGAAAGACGACACACAACCGCGTAACTTGAAGAAATTCGTGAATGATGCATACGAAAATGCCAAGGTTTACAAGCAACGAATGAAAGTCTTTCATGATAAGCAGACATGAGAAAATCTTTCACCTGTGTCGAAAGTACTTTTATTCAATTCTCGCTTGCATTTATTCCTGTGTAAGCTACGCCTCGATGGTCCGCCCCCTTCATTGTTCATACTGCTTTTTCCACATGGGGCAATTGAAATTAAGGACCCAAAAATGGTGTCACGTTTAAAGTTAATGGTCAAAGATTAAAGCCATATCTAGAGTACCAACCACATGGAGAGAGGACACCGAAATAAATTTTGAGTGACCCACCACATTTGAATTAAGATTTTTTTTTCGTGATTTGATTTTTTTATTTATTTTTTATTTTCTTTTGCTAATTGAAATCATTTGTGCATAAGTGTGTTTGTTTAACCATTAAGTTTTTTTTTTATCACTTTTAATCATGAGACAGCCTCCTTGAACATCCTTAGACGACTTCAACGTGTCCAATCTCATCTAGAGGCCGATACGATTTTGTAAAACACATCGTATTTGGAAGCTACAACCACCTGAGTTAATATCCCACGTTGAGGATTTAGAAAGCCAACTCGTAGACATTGAGAGATGTTGTCTACAACATCCAATGGAGCTTGAGGTAAATTCTATAAGAGGACGATTGTGATTTTCTTTGTGTGTTTTTATTTGTTTGTTATTCCGTTTGTGTGTTTTAGTTTGTGTGTTTTAGTTTGTCACCCTGCTAAGTGGCGGATAACTGCATTCGTGACAATCAAGTCTGCTACTTCAGCTTCCCATAATTACCGATCTTCCGAGGCGAAGGTATGGATAGAAACGAGATCTTAGCAAAGCTTCATAGTCGATTCCCTTCACTTCCTCGTAATGCCCTCCTCACAATCTATAAAGCTCGATCCGAACGCATGCGATTGCTCATGAGGAATAACATACCCGCGATATTCGCCGGTTAATCGAGGCTAAAGTACGCTAAGGTGAGTTGCCTCCTAAATTTATTGCATACATGCCTGGTTGTGGTAAAGGAAATTATGCAAGAAAGCGAAGAGCTCGAAAGATTTCTTTGCTTGTCATAAGTGTGCCGTAATGATATGCAATAAAAACGATGTTCTTTAGGAATGGTGTCCGATAAAGAGAAGATAAGATTCAATTCATTAGGATGGCTTGAATAAGGAGTCATTGGATGATATCCTTTTGTCTCTTGAAACGCATCCCAAAGGATATGTGCAAGGAGCGATTCTCCGCTTATGGCCATCATTCCGTGAAAAAAGAGCATGCACGATACGCCTGAATCGACTATAAACGACTCGCTTGCCGCTTTATAAGAAAATCGGATGGGAAGCCTATCTCGACCCATGAGGGCGTTGAAGCCGCTTTCGGACGAAACCAGAGGAAGATGTGAGCCACGCCGCAACTACCGTAAATATCCTTTTACTTTACTGTTGTTTTATTTCACTATTGTTTTACCATTTGCATTATTGTCTTTAATAATTTTATATTTGTCATTACTTGCTTTTCCTTTTTAATGCTTTTTTTTTTGACTTTCAAGCCATGTGCATTACATGATTAATTGACATAGACATGACACCTCATTCACAACATGACCCATTGCCGCCAAGATCCTTAAATATGATTCTTTTCGTTTACACTCGCAAATTATTTTTGAGAAGTATCATAATGGCAGCTACTCCCAATAAACAATTCAAGAACATTTGTGTGCTTTCCTGATTTAACTATGGCAAATATAAAGAGTTCTTCGAGGCAGCCATTGATCTTGGGCGATGCATAGCAGAGAGAAAATTACACTTAGTATACGGTGGAGGTGACCGAGGGTTATCAAAATTGGTCTCGTAAACCGCTTTTGTCGAGGAAGTCAAGTGTTAGGCATCATACCACAAACCCTAAAACCTTTAGGTCGCTTGTCTAACTCACCGACCGGGAGAAGAGTTAGTTGTCTCTGTGTATGCAAGAAAGAATAACCGAAATGCTTAATCATGCCGATGCTTTTATTTTCTTACCAGAGATCTTGCAACTCTAGAGGCACTTATCACTTTAGCATCTTGGGCCCATCTCGCACATTCATCGTAAAACCCATCGGTTTGTTAAATGTCAATAATTTTTATGATGGCTTTATCGCATTTCTTAACCATGCAATAAAAACTACTTCATTCCCTCTACGGTGAAAAAGCTTTTTATTTGTGCTCACACCGCTAATGAGCTACTTGATCTGTTACAATGTTTATCGACTGAGCGATCCCAAGACCTTGGTGTTGGAGTGTACAAATAACGATGGTAACAATAGCAAAGCAGAAGAAGTACAAATTAGATTTAAATCTCCGCCTCAGTAAATATTTTATTCTGTGTTGCACCACCCAGTGATGTCTTCTAAACTCTACTTTTTTTCCTTTAAAACATTGAGGACAATGTTTAGTTCTCTGGTTGGGGGAGGGATAGTTGACAATTGTGGAATGTTGGTTAAGTTTTTACTAATTTTTTGTTGTAGAAACTAAATCTGTTAATCGCTTGTGTTGAAGATGGTCAATACGGAGTGTAGTTACTCTAGAAACGCATCTTCTTAGTAAAAAAAAAAAAAAAAAAAAAAAAAAAAATTTCTTATTTTTCGTGGTGATCTTTCTAACTTTTGACTTCTCCTTTATAAATATGCATTTTCAAATTTTGAGTCGAAGATGGTCAATATAGAGTGTAGTGCTCTAGAAACGCATCTTCTTAGTAAAAAAAAAAAAAATCATTTTTCTATCATTTTATTTGTAACATTTTCAATTAGTTTTTCTCGCATCATTTTCACATTTCGCATGCATACTTCCTTTCATGTTTAGAATAGGTGGGGGTAGAATGTTGTTTAAAAAAAAAAAAATAGTGTGATTTTGTTTTTATTTTTGGATGACATGATGATTTTCGAATTTTAGTATTTGTATTATCTTTGGTCTTGAGTGATGTTACACTATGTTTGCTACTCTACATGTTGATGTCGGAGATAAATATGAGTTGCTTGAAAGAATTGACATGTCATAATGAATACCAAGTGAGCTTTTGAGCCTATTATTTTTCTTGAGAGTAACCCTTTTGCCCATTTTTCATACAAGCTTAGCAAAGATTATTATTTTATACATGATCTTTAGATTTCCTTGAGTCAACCCTTTAAAAAAAAAATTAAAAAAAAAAAAAAAAAAAAAATTGCGTTGCTACATCTAAAGGTCCATTTAATTAGTAGATATGGAGGAGTATCTAGAGCCCTAAAAGATGATGGAAAGGCCATCTTTGACCCGTTTGAGCCTTTCTAGCCATCCCTTATGTGAAATATCTATAGTTAGCCCTTTTGAGCCTTTTATAAAATTAAAAAAAAAATACTTTTCTTTGTCAACTTATCGTCTTCACCCACTCCAATTTGGAGTATTACCCGATATCTTACAAGTTCCATCACCCATTCATGTTTGAGAAAAATATAAATAATTGTTTTGTTTAGTAAAGTTGTGCAATACCCAAAAAAAAAAAGAAAAAAAAAAGAGAAAGAAAAATTCTCTAAAAAAAAAAAAAAAAAAAAAAATTTTCAAAAAAAAAAAAAAGAAAAAAAAGAGAGAGATATAATACAATAATAAATAAGTGAAATGCATTTTTTTTTTTTAGTTTCCAAAAGATATTATTTTTCTCAAACATATATTTTGTTTTCTCTATTTTCCTTTCTTTGTTAGTCATGTCCCTAGCATACGTTACATCCTAATAAAAGTCCTTCTTGATTTTAGGGAACTATAGTCTCAAGTAGGTGTTTTAGTTATATGGGCTAAAAGATGTAGTAATGCAAAAAAAAATAAAAAAAAAAAAATACATTGGGTTGACTAATATTCTGTTTGACTTAAGATCGTGTTATTTCTAAGTTATGGGCATATTTCCTTCATCTTGGTGAGAGTGTGTGATATTATTTCTTTACTATCTTCACTCCATTTATCATTCATCAAGTGACAATTTTTATTGGGTTTAATTTCCTTTGTGAGAGTGTCACTATTAATGTGAGATTTTGGGGTTGACATGTCATTTTTGAAAGTAGCTGTATTTACTTGGTTGATTCATGTGGATGGTTGATGTGGTGTGATGTTTCTTTAGACTGAAGATAATGCTTATACTTTTATTTGATTGCTATCATTAGTCTGATTGAATAAACAAGTTTGTTTAAAAAAAAAAAAAAAAAAAATTTGGGTTTGAATTTTTTTTTCGCTTTTTTTGCTGGGGACTAGCAATAAGCTGGTTGGGGGTGTGTTGAGTGTTAGAAAGTGTATATTTATAAAGGAGAAATTCATCATTTTACACTTTAAATCTCACTAACATCTCTAATTTTATTTATTTAAGTCCTTTGTTATTTAATTATATATGTTTTGTTTTTATTAAGTATTTTGTGTATTTTAGGGGTATCATGGTCATTTCACAATGAACGAGATTTGATAGCAAAACGGACGCCACTTTTGAACTCGTGACAAATAAAACCTTAAGAGGAGCATAAAAGGAAAATGGCATGCTCACACGCACGCACTATTCACATGTACATTTGCATCGTTTCATGGATATCGCTCACGACATCGCTCGCATCAAGCATCGTGTTCAAACCGTGCAAACCGTGTTACGTTCAAACCGCTGGTCAAACCCGTGGTCAAACCGCTACATCGTTTCACATGACGATGACGGGCGCAACTCGCGCATCCAAACTATTTTTAATCCGATGGCCATGATTCACTCAATGTATCTAGAAATAGGGGGCTTCCCCCTAATTTGATACCCCGAATCCATTTTGAGCTTAGTTTTCTGTAATTCCTTCTCCATCTTGTATTTTCTACGTATTTTAATAAAATTCCCATTTTACCCTAGTTCAATTATGAGTAGCTAATTTTCTTTCAAGTTTGGGTTGAAGGTGAAGTCTCAACATATTACATCGGTTTAATTTGGTAAATTTACTTTCTCTTCCTCTAATTTCTGTGGAGGTTTTGACTTTTTTTGTCGACAAATAATAATAATCTTGTCTAGTTACCGCCCGGTTTTACCTAAGACCCTAGTATAAGGTTATTATTATTTGGCACGATAAGCCCTTAGCACCATATTGATTAGAGCGTGGTTCATGAGGTGTGGATTCCCCTCATGATTTAATTGGTATTAATAAGGAATATTTAGCCCATGGTGCATGTTGATACGGATCCGTATACCCAAGTGCTTTATCTCAATAGTTTCCAATTTAATTATTTCGCCAATCCAATTTAAATTCCAAAGATCATCTAAATCACTTCGGTCGGTGGTCATGGGGTCCTCGGCCCGATTTTGGCGGGGAGCGGCTGGGCCGGGGCGGGGTCGGTCGGGGTCGGGCGGGGTGGTGGGCTATAGCATGGGGGGCCTCCCGGGCTACAAAATGGGCATAGTTTTATGGCCGGGCAAAGAGGGGGCCGAATCATGATCCGGGCTGCGATTGCGGTTCCGTTTGACCGGGCGGACCGTGAGGCGGGGGCAACGCGATGGGGGTTGGGAGTCGGCGGTTTTACGGCCGAAAATGGGCAAGTTTATGGCCGAACGCCCGATTTTCCTTCCCCCTGGGGCGGTCGGGTGGCTGGGGTCCCTGGGGTGTCGGTTCGGCGGGGAGGCCGGGTCGGGCGGGGCGGGCCGGGGACTCGGGGTGGGCTATAGCACACGGCGGGACGGTTTTACTACCGAAAATGGGCAAGTTTTATGGTCGGCAAAGAGGGGCCGTAACTCATGATCCGGGGTCGCGACAAGGTTCCTTTGGGACCGGGCGTGGACCGTGAGGCGGGGGCAACGCGATGGGGGTTGGGAGCCGGCGGTTTTACGGCCGAAAAAATGGGCAAGTTTATGGCCGAACGCCCGATTTTCCTGCTGGCCCCTGGGGCGGCGGTGGTCGGCGGGGCCCCTGGGGCGCTGGTCCCCTAGGGGGCGGCCGGTCGGGCCGGCTGGGCTGGGGGAGGCCCGCCGGGGGCCGGGTGGGCTATGGTGGGCAGCACACGACGGTTTTAGAGGGGCGAAAAATGGGCAAGTTTTATGATCCGGGCAAAGAGGGGGTCAGAATCATGATCCGGCAACGCGATTATGTTCCGTTTGACCGGCGGACCGTGAGGCGGGGGCAACGCGATGGGGGGTTGGGAGCCATGCGGTTTTACTACTAAAAATGGGCAAGTTTATGGCCGAACGCCCGATTTTCCCGCTGGCCCCCTGGGGCCCCTGGGGGGGGGGCGGGTGGCCGGCGGGGGCCCTGGGCGGGTCCCCGGCGGGGAGGGGGCAGGGTGGGGCGGGCGGGCCCCGGCGGGGCCCGGTGGGCTATAGCACACGGCCACGGACGGTTTTACTACTAAAAATGGGCAAGTTTTATGGCCGGGAATGAGGGGGCCGAACTCATGATCCGGCTGCGATTGCGGTTCCGTTTGACCCGGTGACCGTGAGGTGGGGGGCAACGCGATGGGAGGGTTGGGAGCCGGCGGTTTTACGGCCGAAAAATGGGCAAGTTTATGGCCGAACGTCCGATTTTCCTTTCTGCCCCTGGGGCGGTCGGTGGTCGGTGGGGGCCCCTGGGGCGCTGTCCTCGGCGGGGGAGGCGGTCGGGTCGGCGGGCGCGGCCCACCGGGGGTCCCGGGTGGGCTATAGCACACGGCCGGGCGGACGGCGACGAAAAATGGGCAAGTTTTATGGCCGGCAAATGAGGGGGCCGTGAACTCATGATCCGGGCTGCGATTGCGGTTCCGTTTGGACCGGCGGGACCGTGAGGCGGGGGCAACGCGATGGGGGGGTTGGGAGCCGGCGGTTTTACGGCCGAAAAATGGGCAAGTTTATGCCCGAACGCCGGATTTTTCCATTTTCCCCTGGGGGGGCGGTGGTGGTCGGCGGGGTCCCTCGGGCGGCGTCCCCGGCTGGGGGGCGGCCGGGTCGGGCGGGCTGGGCGGACGGCGGGGCCCGGTGGGCTATAGCACACGGCCGGCTGACGTTTTACGGCCAAAAAATGGGCAAGTTTTATGGCTGGGCAATGAAGAACTCATGATCCGGCTGCGATTGCGGTTCCGCTTGGGACCGGGACCGTGAGGCGGGGGCAACGCAATGGGGGGTTGGGAGCCGGCGGTTTTACGGCCGAAAAATGGGCAAGTTTATGGCCGAACGCCCGATTTTCCCGTTTTTGGGCCCTCAGGGGGCGGTCGGTGGCCGGCGGGGAGCCCTTGGTGGGCGTCGGTCCCCGGCGGGGGCAGCCGGTAGGGGACGGTCGGGCGCGGTCCCCGGCGGGGGCCCGGGTGGGCTATAGCACACGGCCGGCGGACGGTTTTACGGCCGAAAAGAACTCATGATCCGGGGCTGCGATTGCAGTTCCGTTTGGACCGGCGGGACCGTGAGGCGGGGGGCAACGCGATGGGGGGGTTGGGAGCCGGCGGTTTTACGGCCGAAAAATGGGCAAGTTTATGGCCGAACGCACGATTTTTTCCTGCTGCCCTGGGGCGGTCGGTGGCCATGGGGTCCGGTGGGGGCGGTCGGCCCTGGGGCGGGGAGGCCTGGTCGGGTCGGGGTTGGCGCTTGGGCTGGGGGCCCGGTGGGCTATAGCACACGGCGGACGGTTTTTTACTAACTAAAAATGGGCAAGTTTTATGGCCCCAAAGAGGGGGCCGTAACTCAGGATCAAGGGCCGCGATGGCGGTTCCGTTTGGACCGGCGGGACCGTGAGGCTGGGGGCAACGCGATTGGGGGGTTGGGAGCCAGCGGTTTTACAGCCGAAAAATGGGCAAGTTTATGGCCGAACGCCCGATTTTCCTGCTCGGGCCCTCGGGGCGGTCGGTGGTCGGCGGGGGGGTCCCGCGGGGCGCGGTCCCCTGGGGAGGGGGGCGGTCCGGCGCGGCGGCTGGGGACCCGGTGGGCTATAGCACACACGGTCGGACGGTTTTACTACCAAAAATGGGCAAGTTTTATGGCCGGCAATGAGGGGGCCGTGAACTCATGATCCGGGCTGCGATTCATGGTTCCGCTTGACCGGGCGGGACCGTGAGGCGGGGGCAACGCGATGGGGGTTGGGAGCCGGCGGTTTTACGGCCGAAAATGGGCAAGTTTATGGCCGAACGCCCGATTTTCTTTCTGCTGCCCCTGGGGCGGTCGGTGGCCGGCGCGGGGTCCCGGGGCGCGGTCCCCATGGGGGAGGCCGGTCGGGTCGGGCGGGCGCGGCCGGGGCGGGGACCCGGTGGGCTATAGCACACGGCCGGCGGACGGTTTTACCCAAAAATGGGCAAGTTTTATGGGGGCAATGAGGGGGCCGAATCATGATCGGGGCTGCGATTGGGTTCCGCTTTGGACCGGCGGACCGTGAGGCGGGGGCAACGCGATGGGGGGTTGGGAGCCGGGCGGTTTTACTACCGAAAAATGGGCAAGTTTATGGCCGAACGCCCGATTTCGCCTTTTTCGGCCCCTGGGGGGGCGGTTTTTGGCCGGCATGGGGTCCCTGGGGGCATGCGGTCCCCTCGGGGGGGCGGTCGGGGCCGGGCGTGCGCGGCCCCCGGCGGGGACCCGGGTGTGCTATAGCACACGGTTTTACTACAAAAATGGGCAAGTTTTATGGCCGGGCAATGAGGGGGCCGAACTCATGATCCGGCTGCGATTGCGGTTCCGCTTGGGGCGGGGCGCGGGACCGTGAGGGAGGGGGCAACGCGATGGGGGTTGGGAGCGATGGGGGTTGGGAGCCGGTTTTACTACCAAAAATGGGCAAGTTTATGGCCGAACGCCCGATTTTCCGCATTTTCGGCCCCTGGGGGCGGTCGGTGGTCGGGCTGGGGCCCTGGGCGCTGGGTCCCCGGGGGAGGCCGGTCGGGGCGCGGGCTGGCCCTGGGGCCCGGTGGGCTATAGCACACGGTCGGGCGGACGGTTTTACTACCAAAAATGGGCAAGTTTTATGGCCGGCAATGAGGGGGCCGAACTCATGATCCGGCTGCGATCATGGTTCCGCTTTGGACCGGGCGTGGGACCGTGAGGCGGGGGCAACGCGATGGGGGGTTGGGAGCCAGGTTTTACTACCAAAAATGGGCAAGTTTATGGCCGAACGCCCGATTTTCCGCTTTCGCCCCTGGGCGGTCGGGTGGCTCTGGGCGGGGTCCCGGGGCGCTGGGCCGGCGGGGGGGCGGTCGGGTCGGGGCGGGCGGAACACGGCTGGGGCCCGGTGGGCTATAGCACACGGGTGACGACTTTTACCGAAAAATGGGCAAAGATGGGGGCCGAACTCATGATCCGGCTGCGATTGCGGTTCCGCTTGGACCGGGCATGGACCGTGAGGCGGGGGCAACGCGATGGGGGTTGGGAGCCGGCGGTTTTACGGCCGAAAAATGGGCAAGTTTATGGCCGAACGCGATTTTCCCGCTGCCCCTGGGGCGGTCGGTGGTCGGGGGGGGCCTCCTGGGCGGGCCCCCTGGGGGGAGGCCGGTCCGGGTCGGGGGGGCTGCCCCCATGGGGCCCGGTGGGCTATAGCACACGGGGGACGGTTTTACTACCTAAAAATGGGCAAGTTTTATGGCCGGGCAATGAGGGGGCCGAACTCATGATCCGGCTGCGATTACGGTTCCGTTTGGACCGGCGGGACCGTCAGGCTGGGGGCAACGCGATGGGGGGGTTGGGAGCCGGCGGTTTTACGGCCAAAAAATTGGCAAGTTTATGGCCGAACGCCCGATTTTCCCGTTCCCGGCCCCTTGGAGGGCGGTCGGTGGCCGGCGGGGGTCCCTCGGGGGGGCTTGGGCCCCAAGGGCGGGGGCGGGGGAGGCCGGGGTCGGGGGGGGGCGCGGGGGGACCCGGTGGGCTATAGCACACACCGGGCATGACCGACCTACCAAAATGGGCCCCAAAGAGGGGGCCGTGAACTCATGATCCGGCTTCGATTGCGGTTCCGCTTGGACCAAGGGACCGTGAGGCGGGGGGGCAACGCGATGGGGGGTTGGGAGCCGGGGTTTTACTACCAAAAATGGGCAAGTTTATGGCCGAACGCCCGATTTTCCTGCTGGCCCCTGGGGCTGTGGTGGGTGGGGCCCCGGGGGCTGGTCCTCGGCGGGGGAGGCCGGTCGGGTCGGGGGCGGCCCCGGCTGGGGCCCGGGTGGGCTATAGCACACACGCGGACGGTTTTACTACGGCAAAAAATGGGCAAGTTTTATGGCCGGCAATGAGGGGGCCGAACTCATGATCCGGTCGCGATTGCGGTTCCGCTTTGGACCGACGGACCGTGAGGCGGGGGCAACGCGATGGGGGTTGGGAGCCATGGTTTTACGGCCGAAAAATGGGCAAGTTTATGGCCGAACGCCCGATTTTCCGCTTTTGGCCCCGAGGGGCGGTCGGTGGTCGGGCTGGGGTCCCTGGGGGGCTCTGGCCGGGGAGGCCGGCTGGGGTCGCTGGGGGCGCGCCCGCATGGGGCCCGGGTGGGCTATAGCACACACGGACGGTTTTACGGCCTAAAAATGGGCAAGTTTTATGGCCGGGCAAATGAGGGGGCCGTGAATCATGATCCGGGCTGCGATTTGCGGTTCCCATTTGGACCGGGGACCGTGAGGCGGGGCAACGCGATGGGGGTTGGGAGCCGGCGGTTTTACGGCCGAAAAATGGGCAAGTTTATGGCCGAACGCCCGATTTTCCCGGCTGCCCCTCCCTGGGGGCGGTCGTTGGTCGGCGGGGCCCCTGGGGCGGTCCCCTGGGGGGGGAGGCCTGGGTCGATCGGGCGGGGGGAATCATGCGGGACCCGGGTGGGATATAGCACACGGCCAGCGGACGGTTTTACGGCCGAAAAATGGGCAAGTTTTATGGCGGGCAAAGGGGGGGCCGAAACTCCTGATCCGGGCGCGATTGCGGTTCCGCTTTGGACCGATGGGACCGTGAGGCGGGGGCAACGCGATGGGGGGTTGGGAGCCTGGCGGTTTTACGGCCGAAAATGGGCAAGTTTATGGCCGAACGCCCGATTTTCCCGCTTTGGCCCTGGGGCGGTCGGTGGTGGGGGCTGGGGGCCCTGGGGCGGGTCCCTAAAAATGGGCTGGGGGGAGGCCGGTCAAGGGCGGGGCGCCTACGGGACCCGGTGGGCTATAGCACACTACGGGCGGACGGTTTTACTACCAAAAATGGGCAAGTTTTATGGCCGGGCAATGAGGGGGCCGTAACTCATGATCCGGGGCGATTGCATGGTTCCGCTTGGGACAATGACCGTGAGGCGGGGGGGCAACGCGATGGGGGTTGGGAGCCTGCGGTTTTACTTAAAAATGGGCAAGTTTATGGCCGAACGCCCGATTTTTCCTGCTGGCCCCGGGGCGGTCGGTGGTCGGCGGGGTCCCTGGGGCGCTGTCCCCCTGGGGAGGGAGGTCGGGTCTGGGGGGCTGGTCCCCGGGCGGGGACCCGGTGGCTATAGCACACGGCCGGAGGACGGTTTTACTACCTAAAAATGGGCAAGTTTTATGGCCGGCAATGAGGGGGCCGAACTCATGATCCGGCTGCGATTGCATGGTTCCGCTTGACCGTGGGACCGTGAGGCTGGGCAACGCGATGGGGGGTTGGGAGCCGGCTGGTTTTACTACTAAAAATGGGCAAGTTTATGGCCGAACGCCCGATTTTCCGCTTCCCCGGGCCCTGGGGGCTGGGTCGGTGGGGGCGGGGGGGGGGCCCTGGGGCGCTGGCCCCGGTGGGGAGGGGCGGGGGTCGGGTCAACGGGCGGTCCCCGGCTGGGGACCCGGGTGGGCTATAGCACACCGCATGGACGGTTTTACGCCCGAAAATGGGCAAGTTTTATGGCCGGCAATGAGGGGGCCGAACTCATGATCCGGCGCGATTGCGGTTCCGCTTTGGACCGGGCGGGACCGTGAGGCGGGGCAACGCGATGGGGGTTGGGAGCCATGCGGTTTTACGGGGCCAAAAATGGGTAAGTTTATGGCCGAACGGCCGTTTTTCCGCTTGTCGGGCCCTGGGGGGGGGGTCGGTGGCCGGCGGGGTCCCGGGGCGCTCGGTCGGGTCCCCGGGGGGGAGGCCGGTCGGGTGGGGGGCGGGCTGGGCCTGGGGACCCGGGTGGGCTATAGCACACTGGCGGGGGACGGTTTTACTACCTAAAAATGGGCAAGTTTTATGGCCGGCAATGAGGGGGCCGTAACTCATGATCCGGCTGCGATTGTGGTTCCGTCTGGGACCGGCGGTGACCGTGAGGCGGGGCAACGCGATGGGGGTTGGGAGCGGCGGTTTTACGGCCTAAAAATGGGCAAGTTTATGGCCGAACGCCCGATTTTCCCGCTGCCCCCTGGGCTCTGGGGCGGCGGTGGCTCGGGGGGGTCCCTGGGCGCCGGGTCCCGGAGGCTGGGAGGCCGGCGGGGCTGGGGCAGTCCGCGGGGCCGGGTGGGCTATAGCACACACGGCCGGTGGACGGTTTTACTGGGCTAGAAAAAATGGGCAAGTTTTATGGCCGGCAATGAGGGGGCCGAACTCATGATCCGGGCCGCGATTGCAGGTTCCGCTTTGGGCCGGGGGGACCGTGAGGCTGGGGCAACGCGATGGGGGGGTTGGGAGCTGGCGGTTTTACGGCCAAAAAATGGGCAAGTTTATGGCCGAACGCCCGATTTTCCCTTTTTTTGGCGCCTCTGGGGCGGTCGGTGGTCGGCGGGGCCCCTGTGGCGCGGTCCCGGGGAGGGAGGCGGGGGTCGGGGGGCGCCCCCGGGCGTGGGGACCCGGTGGGCTATAGCACACGGCCGGGCGGACGGTTTTACTACGAAAAATGGGCAAGTTTTATGGCCGGCAATGAGGGGGGTCAGAATCATGATCCGGTCGCGATTGCGGTTCCATTTGGACCGGCGGACCGTGAGGCGGGGGCAACGCGATGGGGGTTGGGAGTAAATGCGGTTTTACGGCCGAAAAATGGGCAAGTTTATGGCCGAACGCCTGATTTTCCCTTTTCCGGCCCCTAGGGGGCGGTCGGTGGCCGGCGGGGCCCCTGGGCGCTTGGCCCCCTGGGGGGGAGGCCGGCCGGTCGGGGGCGGCGCCCCGCGGGGACCCGGGTGGGCTATAGCACACACGGGCGGACGGTTTTTTACTACCAAAAATGGGCAAGTTTTATGGCCGGCAATGAGGGGGCCGTGAATCATGATCCGGGCGATTGCGTTCCGCTTGGACCGGGCGGGACCGTGAGGCGGGGCAACGCGATGGGGGTTGGGAGCCATGGTTTTACTACCGAAAAATGGGCAAGTTTATGGCCGAACGCCCGATTTTCCGCTTCGACCCCTCTGGGGCGGTCGGTGGCGGGCTGGGGCCCTCGGGGCGCTGGTCCCCGGGCGGGGAGGCCTAGGGGGGCGGGGGCGCCCGGGCGGGGACCCGGGTGGGCTATAGCACACACTACGGGCGGACGGTTTTACTACGGCGACCGAAAAATGGGCAAGTTTTATGGCCGGGGAATGAGGGGGCCGTAACTCATGATCCGGGGCTGCGATTGCGGTTCCGTTTGGACCGGCGGGACCGTGAGACGGGTGGCAACGCGATGGGGGGGTTGGGAGCCGGCGGTTTTACGGCCGAAAAATGGGCAAGTTTATGGCCGAACGCCCGATTTTCCCTGCTTCCCCTGGGCGGTCGGTGGCCGGCGGGGGGCCCTCGGGGGGCGTCGGTCCCCGGCGGGGGAGGCCGGTCGGGGCCGGGCGGGTGCGGCCCCCGGCGGGGACCCGGGTGGGCTATAGCACACGGTCCGGACCGGCCCCAAAGAGGGGGCCGTAACTCATGATCCGGGGCCGCGATTGCGGTTCCGTTTGGACCGGCGGGACCGTGAGGCGGGGGGCAACGCGATGGTGGGGTTGGGAGCCGGCGGTTTTACGGCCGAAAAATGGGCAAGTTTATGGCCGAACGCCCGATTTTCCCGCTTTTCCCTGGGGGCGCGGCCCCTCGGGGCGGTCGGTGGTCTGGGGCGGGGGCTGGGGCGCTTGGCCCCTGGGATGGGAGGCTCGGGGCGGGGGCGCTGGTTCCGCTGGGACCCGGGTGGGCTATAGCACACACGGGGTTGACGGTTTTACTACGGCCGAAAAATGGGCAAGTTTATGGCCGAACGCCCGATTTTCCTGCTGCCCGTCTGGGAGCGGCCGGTGGTCGGCGGGGCCCTTGGGCGCGTCCCCAACGGGGGAGGCCGGTCGGGGCCGGGCGGGCGCGGCCCCCAGCGGGGACCCGGGTGGACTATAGCACACGGTCCGGACCGGCCCCAAAGAGGGGGCCGTAACTCATGATCCGGGGCTGCGACATCGTCCGCTTGGACCGGGCGGGGACCGTGAGGCGGGGGGCAACGCGATGGGGGGGTTGGTGAAATACAAGTGTGCAACCCAAGAGAGGGGGTGAATTGGGATTTAAAAACTTATCTTAAGCAAACCACACAACAATTAAATCTAATGCCTTAATGGAATCCAAAACAATAAATTCAATCAAGCACAATATTAAAAGAGTAAGAGAAGAGAAAGCAAACACAGGAATTTTTACGTGGTTCGGCTATCCCCGCCTACGTCCACGCCTACGTCCACGCCTCCAAGCTCACCCGGCTTGAGGATTTCACTATCCAAGCCTCCCAAGGCTTCAAATGTTTACAATTGACTTCCAAGGTGTCAATGGACCTTTACAACAAGAGATTATCTCCCCAATCTCTTCACCCCAAGTGTTTCCCACACTTGTACACTCACAATTTGATGAGTAATGAAAATCACAACAATAAAACTCTCTTTAAGAGTGGATAACAAATTATAGCTCAATAATGATTCAATAAATGATGATTTACGAAATGGAAGCTCAATATATGTTATATGACCTTGTTTATGCTTGCATTAGTCTTTAAAATGAAGTTGGGATTGAGTTTTTATAGTTAAAGCCCGAAAACTAGCCGTTTTTCCAAAGAACCAAGCGGTTAGCCGCTTGATTTATCCGGCTAGCCGCTTGTAACAGTGATATTTGTCATATTTTGAATTTTGCTACAGTAATACTGTTCACCAAAATTACACTTTAGCCCAAAACTTTCTATAATTATACTATGACCCTACACTTTATAAAACTTTACAAATAAGTCCAATTTCAGAATTTCCAACTAGCATTGTATTTCAAAACTTCCTAAAATTATGATATGGCCCCAAATATATTATTATTACTCAAAGAGGTCCTTTTCAAAATTTAACATAATACCCATAATTTTTAAAGTTTTCAAAACCTTTCACTTTAGTCCAAAATTTGAAAATATAAGATTTTCCTCAGGCGGCTAGCCGCTAGCCTCAGGCGGTTAGCCGCTTCCTCTCTGTCCAATTTTGGATTTCATGTGATTGAATTTCATTCGGTCCTCAAACTTTCATAAATTATAGTATGGCCCAAAACGTTTCAAAACTTTACAAATAAGTCCAAATCCAAAATTCAAAATAATATTTATCAAACTCAAAGATTTCAAAACTTTTCATTTAAGTCCAAATTACTCAAATCCACAAAATGCTTTATCTTATAAATATAAAACCTTTTAGTTATAAATATAAAACGTTTTAGTTTATGAAAAATAATTATTGAATTAATCTTTTGAGCTTCACAAATACTAAATCATGCATTAATTAAATCATACCGGCTTTACAAGAATTTATCGCAATAATTCATCCGTTGAGCTCTAAACTTCATTCTTGATTTCGCCGTTATCCGTGGAGTGTCTTGAACTTGATTTCACTTGATTCACTTCCATAAATATTACCCTTCAAAAACTAGTGAACTTGTGAAATAAAATATTTATTAAATCACTTAAGACACATGTTTGTTATCATCAAAATTACATTATGTGTAGCCCTTTAGGCTAACAATCTCCCCCTTTTTGATGATGACAAACATCTCATGTATTTTGACATTTATACTCCCCTTAATACATGACATACATGACTTCAACATATAAATCAAATTTAAGATAAAACTCCCCTTAATATTTCGCATTCAAAATACATGATCTCTCCCCTTCATCATCAAAATTACTAGAAATTCATGCTAAGACCAATAATATGTCAATGGTTCATCAAGAAATATGTAATAACCAAACATCCAATTAACAATAAAATGATCATAAACCATTATTCCATCAATTACCAAATTAACAACTCATAATATAAAATCATCATAAAAAAAATGTAATCAAATCATCATTATATCTCAAAATCATTACCATGATCATATATCAACCATAAAGATGCTCAAAATGCATGTTACTTCCCTCATTTTACATCATCAAAATACTTTGTCTCCCCTTTGGATAACAAAAATGTTCAAAATGCATATTATCAAAAATTATATTGTATACTCCCCCTAAATATATGACCAATTTAAAATTTTAACCAAATTGATTTTATCCAAAAAAAAATATCATATTTGTCTCCCCCTTCATCATATAAAAAATAGATAGATGCAATTTGAAACAAGACATCAAAAATAATTCGATGAAGATATTACCATTTTGTGCAAGCAAAAATTTCGGCAGAGTTTCCCCTTACAAATGAACAAATCCTTAAAAACGCAATATGATTAAAAACACTTCCATATAAGCTTAAACAATTATTTCAAACCAACAACTCCATCAATTTATCAAGCAATACATATATAACCATCAATTATAAAAATCATCATGAATGCTCCCAACACTTGTAACAATTCTATCCGAGGATCGCATAATCATATTCCAAAATAACTAAAACATTTTTCCAAAACATTTTTCCAAAACATTTTTCCAGCCCATAGTAATGAGAAAATAACTAAGAAATTTGTCACAAATTTATAAATTCTTCAAATTACGAAGATTAACAAAATAAAGAGCGATAACCGACCTCGACATAAAATTGTCGTGAAACCGTTTTCAAGACGTAGATGCTGCAAGTGGGTTGATATGAACTCCGTATTATCTCCATAATCGTCCTTGCGTCTCTTGGCCACTTGTTTGCTCTTGGATTTTTCACCACCCACCATTGTTGGAACAAAAACAAGCTTAAAAGTCTAATTTCGGGTTTACAAAAAATTGAGTGAAATGGATTTGTTTGAGTCAAGAAAGTTGATCCTAGAGATGATTGAAGACTGCAAATGATGTTGATTGGATCAAAAATGGGCTAAAGGAAGCTTGAAAATGAAGAGAGAGAAACGGGTAGAGTTAGGTTTTTTTATTTGGGTTTTATGTGGAGAGTTGATGAAATGAAGTTTTGAGAACAAAAATTGAAGGAGCAATGGATGAATAATAATTTGGATGATTGATTTTAACAAGAAAATGAGTAAAAGATGAAGAAATTTGAGAGAGAAATGGAGAGTTACTGTTCATGCGTGAGAGATGATGATGAAATGATGAAGAACAAGTGAAGAAATAATGATTGGGAAGAGTTTAATAAAGGTTAATGCATGGGTAATGGGTTGAATCATTGATTTTGGCATAAAAATGTGTGAGAAATGAAGAAAAATTGAATGAAAATGGAGGAGAGTTTGCTCACGATTTTGGAGAGAGAGAAACAAAGAAGAACATGAAGAAGAAAGGGAAAATCACTTAAACCCGTGACAAGCGGCTAATCGCTTGGGGCAAGCGGCTAGTCCGCTTGCTCTCGGGTTTGGGCAATGCCCAAGCCCTCCTTGCTACTCTTTCTGCACAAATGATCACTTTTGACTGATTTGATCGATTCCAAGGTCATTACGTGATCCCAAAACATCTCAAAAACCATTTTAATGCATGAATCATAATTATAAACATTTAAGACATGATTAATACAAAAATACAATTAATTCATTATGCGTATATTTTCACAATAATTAAACATATAAGCATTCAAAAGTTAATAAATCAAACACACCACTTATCTATCATACTCAAACACTTCATAAAGATTAATAACAAACAAATCAATCATGATGAGTTGATAAGTTGTGATCATATATATATAACCAAGCATCATGATAAAGCACTCAATGTTAAACACAATGATAATTTAATCATGTAAACATACAAGCATGCTTTCACAAATTCAAGCTACTATCCATTTTTTTTTTTTTATGAACCACTCTACATGATAAATAGACAAGATAAATTTATCCACTTCATGTTAATGCATTTAATGTTATGATACCAAATGAAATGTTAAAAACTTGCTATGATTAAAAGACCATCACTTACAATCAATAAGGCAATAATTATTACCAAAACAATTAAACCATCTTGCCTCACTTAAGACACATGTTTGTTATCATCAAAATTACATTATGTGTAGCCCTTTAGGCTAACAGTTGGGAGCCGGCGGTTTTACGGCCGAAAAATGGGCAAGTTTATGGCCGAACGCCCGATTTTCCGGTCTTCGGCCCCTCGGGGGGCGTCGGTCCCCGGCGGGGGAGGCCGGTCGGGGCCGGGCGGGCGCGGCCCCCGGCGGGGGCCCGGGTGGGCTATAGCACACGGCCGGCGGACGGTTTTACGGCCGAAAAATGGGCAAGTTTTATGGCCGGGCAATGAGGGGGCCGTAACTCATGATCCGGGCTGCGATTGCGTTTCCGTTTGGACCGGCGGGACCGTGAGGCGGGGGGCAACGCGATGGGGGGGTTGGGAGCCGGCGGTTTTACGGCCGAAAAATGGGCAAGTTTATGGCCGAACGCCCGATTTTCCCGTTTCCGGCCCCTCGGGGGGCGGTCGGTGGCCGGGGGTCCTCGGTGGCGCTGGTCCCCGGAAGGGGGCGGGGCGGGGGGCGGTCGGTCGGGGCCGGGTGGGCTATAGCACACGGCGGGCGGCGGGGGCCCGGGTGGGCTATAGCACACGGTCCGGACTGGCCCCAAAGAGGGGGCCGTAACTCATGATCCGGGGCTGCGATTGCGGTTCCGTTTGGACCGGCGGGACCGTGAGGCGGGGGGCAACGCGATGGGGGAGTTGGGAGCCGGCGGTTTTACGGCCGAAAAATGGGCAAGTTTATGGCCGAACGCCCGATTTTCCGGTTTTCGGCCCCTCGGTGGGCGGTCGGTGGCCGGCGGGGGGCCCTCGGTGGGCGTCGGTCCCCGGCGGGGGCGGTCGGTCGGGGCCGGGCGGGCGCGGCCCCCGGCAGGGACCCGGGTGGGCTAAAGCACACGGCCGGCGGACGGTTTTACGACCGAAAAATGGGCAAGTTTTATGGCCGGGCAATGAGGGGGCCGTAACTCATGATTCGGGCTGCGATTGCGGTTCCGTTTGGACCGGCGGGACCGTGAGGCGGGGGGCAACGCGATGGGGGTTGGGAGCCGCTGGGTTTTACGGCCAAAAATGGGCAAGTTTATGGCCGAACGCCCGATTTTCCGCGGCCCCCTGGGGCGGTCGGTGGTGGTCGGGGGTCCCGGGGCGTCGGTCCCCGGCGGGGGAGGTCGGTCGGGGCCGGGCGGGCGCTGCCCCCGGCGGGGATCCGGGTGGGCTATAGCACACGGCCGACGGACGGTTTTACGGCCGAAAAATGGGCAAGTTTTATGGCCGGCAATGAGGGGGCCGGACTCATGATCCGGCTGCGATTGCGGTTCCGCTTGGGACCGGGACCGTGAGGCGGGGGGCAACGCGATGGGGGGGTTGGGAGCCGGCGGTTTGATGACCGAAAAATGGGCAAGTTTATGGCCGAACTCCCGATTTTCCTGCTGCCCCTGGGGCGGCGGTGGTGGCCGGCGGGGTCCCTGGGCGCGGTCCCCTGAAGGGGGCGGGGGGTCGGGCGGGCGGGCTCGGCGGGGGGGTGGGCTATAGCACACGGCTGGGGCCCGGTGGGCTATAGAACATGGGCAAGTTTTATGGCCCCAAAGAGGGGGCCGTAACTCATGATCCGGGCCGCGATTGCGGTTCCGCTTGACAAAGGGACCGTGAGGCGGCGGATAACGCGATGGGTGGGTTGGGAGCCGGCGGTTTTACGACCGAAAAATGGGCAGGTTTATGGCCGAACGCCCGATTTTTTCCGGCTGGCCCCTGGGGCGGTCGGTGGCCCCCGGCGGGGGCCCTGGGCGCGGTCCCCGGGGGGAGGCCGGTCGGGGCCAGGCGGGCGCGGGCCCCAGCAGGGGACCCGGTGGGCTATAGCACACGGCCGGGCGGACGGTTTTTTACTACTAAAAATGGGCAAGTTTTATGGCCGGCAATGAGGGGGCCATAACTCATGATCCGGGCTGCGATTGCGGTCCGCTTGACCGGCGGGACCGTGAGGCGGGGGGCAACGCGATGGGGGGGTTGGGAGCCGGCGGTTTTTCGGCCGAAAAATGGGCATGTTTATGGCCGAACGCCCGATTTTCCTTTTCCCCTGGGGCGGTCGGTGGCCCGGGGGGGCCCGGGGCGCGGTCCCTGGGGGGGCCGGGTCTGGGGCCAATGGCGCGGCCCCCGGCGGGTGCCCGGGTGGGCTATAGAACACGGCCGGCGGACGGTTTTACTGCCGAAAAATGGGCAAGTTTTATGGCCGGGCAATGAGGGGGCCGTAACTCATGATCCGGGGCTGCGATTACGGTTCCGTTTGGACCGGCGGGACCGTGAAGCTGGGGGCAACGCGATGGGGTGTTTGGGAGCCAGCGGTTTGACGGCCGAAAAATGGGCAAGTTTATGGCCGAACGCCCGATTTTCCGGGGCGGCCCCCTCGGGGGGGTCGGTGGTCCGGGCGGGGCTCTCTGGCCGGGTCCCCGGGGGGGGGGGGCCGGGTGGCGGGCGGGCCCCGGGGAACCCGGTGGGCTATAGCACACACGGGCGGATGGTTTTACTACTAAAAATGGGCAAGTTTTATGGGGCAATGAGGGGGCCAAACTCATGATCCGGGCGCGATTGCGGTTCCGCTTTGGACCGGGCGTGACCGTGAGGCGGGGGCAACGCGATGGGGGTTGGGAGCGGCGGTTTTACGGCCTAAAAATGGGCAAGTTTATGGCCGAACGCCCGATTTTCCCGGCTGCCCTGGGGCGGCCGGTGGCCGGGCGGTGGGGGGGCTGGGGGGCCCGGGCTGGGAGGCCGGTTGGGCGGGGGGCCCTCGGGCGGGTGGGCTATAGCACACCCGGGAGTTTTACTGGTCGAAAATGGGCAAGTTTTATGGCCGGGCAATGAGGCGGGCCAAAAACACATGGGGGGACCCGGGTGGGCTATAGCACATGGGGGAGTTGGGGCGGACGGTTTTTACTAAAAAAAGGGGCAAGTTTTATGGCCGGGCAATGAGGGGGCCGAAACTCATGAGTCGGGGCTGCGATTGCTGTTCCGTTTGGACCGGCGGACCGTGAGGCGGGGGGCAACGCGATGGGGGGTTGGGAGCCGGCGGTTTTACTACCGAAAAAATGGGCAAGTTTATGGCCGAACGCCCGATTTTCCTGCTGCCCCCTGGGGCGGTCGGTGGCGGTGGGGGCCCTCGGGGCGCCGGGTCCCCGGGCGGGGAGGAGGCCGTCCGGGTAACGGAGCGCGATGGGGGAGGTGGGCTATAGCACACGGCCATGGGGGACGGTTTTACTACCAAAAATGGGCAAGTTTTATGGCCGGCAATGAGGGGGCCGTAACTCATGATCAGGGGCTGCGATTGCGGTTCCGTTTGAACCGCCGGGACCGTGAGGCAGGGGTAACGCGATGGGGGGGTTGGGAGCCGGCGGTTTTACTGCCGAAAAATGGGCAAGTTTGTGGCCGAACGCCCGATTTTCCCATTTTGCCCCTGGGGGGTCGTGGTGGCATGGGGTCCCTGGGCGCGGTCCCCTGGGAGGGGAGGCCGGTCGGGGGGCGGGCGGGGCCTCGCGGGGGGACCCGGTGGGCTATAGCACACGGCCGGACGGACGGTTTTACTACTAAAAATGGGCAAGTTTTATGGCCGGCAATGAGGGGGCCAAACTCATGATCCGGGCTGCGATTGCGGTTCCGTTTGACCGCGGACCGTGAGGCGGGGGCAACGCGATGGGGGGTTGGGAGCCATGCGGTTTTACGGCCAAAAATGGGCAAGTTTATGGCCGAACGCCCGATTTTCCTGCTCTGGCCCCTGGGGCGGTCGGTGGTCGGGCGGGGGGCCCTGGGGCGCCGGTCCCGGCGCGGGGAGGCCGGTCTGGCGGGGGCGGGGGGTGGCTGGGACCCGGTGGGCTATAGCACACACGGGCGGACGGTTTTACTACTAAAAATGGGCAAGTTTTATGGCCGGCAATGAGGGGGCCGAAACTCATGATCCGGGCGCGATTGCGGTTCCGCTTGACCGGGCGGGAGGGTGAGGCGGGGGTAAACGTGATGAGGGTTGGGAGCCGGCGGTTTTACGGCCGAAAATGGGCAAGTTTATGGCCGAACGCCCGATTTTCCTGCTGCCCCTGGGGCGGTCGGTGGCCGGGCGGGGGCCCCGGTGGGGCGCGGTCCCCGAAAATGGGGGGGGGCCGGTCGGGGTCGGCGGGAGCTGGGCCCGGCGGGACCCCAAAGAGGGGGGTGGGCTATAGCACACGGCGGGCGGACGGTTTTACTAAAAAATGGGCAAGTTTTATGGCCGGCAATGAGGGGGCCGTAACTCATGATCCGGGGCTACGATTGCGGTTCCGTTTGGACCGGCGGGACCGTGAGGCTGGGGGCAACGTGATGGGGGGGGTGGGAGCCGGCGGTTTTAGGGCCGAAATATGGGCAAGTTTATGGCCGAACGTCCGATTTTCCTGCTGGCCCCCTGGGGCGGTCGGTGGCCGGGCGGGGGCCCCTGGGGCGCTGGTCCCCGGCCGGGGAGGCCGGGGCCGGCCGGGGGGGGCGGGCCCCGGCGGGGGCCCGGGTGGGCTATAGCACACGGCCGGCGGACGGTTTTACGGCCGGAAAATGGGCAAGTTTTATGGCCGGGCAATGATGGGGCCGTAACTCATGATCCGGGGCTACGATTGCCGTTCCGTTTGGATGGGCGAGACCGTGAGGCGGGGGGCAACGCGATGGGGGGGTTGGGAGCCGGCGGTTTTACGGCCGAAAAATGGGCAAGTTTATGGCCGAACGCCCGATTTTCCGGCTGGGCGCCCCTGGGGCGGTCGGGTGGTCGGGAGGGGGCTCCTGGGCGCTGGTCCCCGGGGAGGAGGTCGGGGCAAGGGGGCGGGAGCGCCCCCCTGGCTGGGCCGGGGACCCGGTGGGCTATAGCACACGGGGGCCGGGCGGACGGTTTTTACGGCCAAAATGGGCAAGTTTTATGGCCGGGCAATGAGGGGGCCGTGAACTCATGATCCGGGCGCGATTCAGGGGTTCCGCTTGGACCGGGCGGGACCGTGAGGCGGGGGCAACGCGATGGGGGTTGGGAGCCGGCGGTTTTACGGCCAAAAATGGGCAAGTTTATGGCCGAACGCCCGATTTTCCTGCTGCCCCTGGGGCGGTCGGTGGTCGGGGGCTCTCCGGGGGGCTTGGTCCCGGCTGGGCGGGGGGCGGGAAACGGCCGGCGGGCTGGCCCCGGCGGGGACCCGGGTGGGCTATAGCACACGGCGGGCGGACGGGTTTTCGGGCGAAAAATTGGCAAGGTTTTTGGCCGGGCAATGAGGGGGCCGAACTCATGATCCGGGTCGCGATTGCGGTTCCGCTTTGGACGGGCGGACCGTGAGGCGGGGGCAACGCGATGGGGGTTGGGAGCCGGTTTTACGGCCGAAAATGGGCAAGTTTATGGCCGAACGCCCGATTTTCCGGCATTTTCGGCCCCCTGGGCGGTCGGGTGGCCGGGCGGCGGGGCCCCGGGGGCGCTGGCCATGGGACGGGGCCGGGTGGGGGCCGGGGGCGGGCGGGCGCTGGGACCCGCGGGTGGGCTATAGCACACACGGCGGACGGTTTTACTACAAAAAATGGGCAAGTTTTATGGCCGGGCAATGAGGGGGCCGAACTCATGATCCGGGGGCTGCGATTGCGGTTCCGTTTGGACCGGCGGACCGTGAGGCGGGGGCAACGCGATGGGGGTTGGGAGCCGGGTTTTACGGCCTAAAAATGGGCAAGTTTATGGCCGAACGCCCGATTTTCCGCTTTGCTGGCCCCCTGGGGCGGGGTGGCCGGCGGGGTCCTCCTGGCGCGGTCCCCGGGGGGGCGGGGGCGGGAGCCCGGGGGCCCGGTGGGCTATAGCACACGGCCATGGACGGTTTTGGGCTATAAAATGGGCAAGTTTTATGGCCGGCAAAGAGGGGGCCGTAACTCATGATCCGGGGGCTGCGATTGCGGTTCCGCTTTGACCGGGCGGGACCGTGAGGCGGGGGCAACGCGATGGGGGTTGGGAGCGGGCGGTTTTTTACTACCGAAAAAATGGGCAAGTTTATGGCCGAACGCCCGATTTTCCGGCTTTCGGCCCCTGGGGCGGCGTGGGTGGTGGCTGGGGGCCCTGGGGCGCTGGTCCCCTGGGCGGGGAGGCCGGCCGGGGGCGGGCGGGCGCGCCCCGGCTGGGGACCCGGGTGGGCTATAGCACACACACGGCACTGACGGTTTTACTACAAAAAATGGGCAAGTTTTATGGCCGGGCAATGAGGGGGCCGAACTCATGATCCGGGGCTGCGATTGCGGTTCCGGTTTGGACCGGGACCGTGAGGCGGGGGCAACGCGATGGGGGTTGGGAGCAACGGTTTTACTACCAAAAATGGGCAAGTTTATGGGAACGCCCGATTTTCCCTGGGGGCGGTCGGGTGGCCGGCGGACCCTGGGGCCCTCGGGCTGGGAGGGCGTCAAATGGGGGGCAAGGTTTATGGCTGGGCTACCCGGTGGGCTATAGCACACGGCTGGCGGGACGGTTTTACGGGGGAAAAAATGGGCAAGTTTTATGGCCTGGCAATGAGGGGGCCGTAACTCATGATCCGGGGCTGCGATTGCGGTTCCGTTTGGACCGGCGGGACCGTGAGGCTGGGGGCAACGCGATGGGGGGGTTGGGAGCCGGCGGTTTTACGGCCGAAAAATGGGCAAGTTTATGGCCGAACGCCCGATTTTCCGGTTTTCGGCCCCTCGGTGGGTGGTCGGTGGCCGGCGGGCGTCGGTCCCCGGCGGGGGAGGCCGGTCGGGGCCGGGCGGGCGCGGCCCCCGGCGGGGGCCCGGGTGGGCTATAGCACACGGCCGGCGGACGGTTTTACGGCCGAAAAATGGGCAAGTTTTATGGCCGGGCAATGAGGGGGCCGTAACTCATGATCCGGGGCTGCGATTGCGGTTCCGTTTGGACCGGCTGGACCGTGAGGCGGGGGGCAACGCGATGGGGGGGTTGGGAGCCGACGGTTTTACTGCCGAAAAATGGGCAACTTTATGGCCGAACGCCCGATTTTCCGGCTGCCCTCGGGGGGCGGTCGGGTGGCCACGGGGGTCCCTGGGGGGCGCGGGGTCCCTGGGGGGGGCCGGGTCGGGCGGGGCGCGGCCTGGGGCCCGGTGGGCTATAGCACACGGCCGAAAAATGGGCAAGTTTTTATGGCCGCCCCAAAGAGGGGGCCGAACTCATGATCCGGGCTGCGATTGCGGGTTCCGCTTTGACCGGGCGGGACCGTGAGGCGGGGGCAACGCGATGGGGGTTGGGAGCCGGCGGTTTTACGGCCGAAAAATGGGCAAGTTTATGGCCGAACGCCCGATTTTTCCTGCTGGCCCCCTGGGCGGTCGGTGGTCAAAGAGGGCCGGGGGGGGTCCCTCGACGGCGGGGGGGGGGGCCTGGCGATGGGGGGCTGGGACCCGGTGGGCTATAGCACACTGGGGCCCGGGTGGGCTTTAGCACAAAATGGGCAAGTTTTATGGCCCCAAAGAGGGGGCCGAACTCATGATCCGGGGCTGCGATTGGGTTCCGCTTTGGACCGGCAAGTGACCGTGAGGCTGGGGGCAACGCGATGGGGGTTGGGAGCCGGCGGTTTTACGGCGAAAAAATGGGCAAGTTTATGGCCGAACGCCCGATTTTTTTGGCTGGCTGGGGGTCAAGGGTCATGGGTCCTCGGGGCGCGGCCCTGGCGGGGAGGCCGGGTCGTGGGCCGGGCGGGCTGGCGGGGGACCCGGGTGGGCTGGGGGCACACGGCTCGGGGTGGGTTTTACTACCAAAAAAATGGGCAAGTTTTATGGCCGGGCAATGAGGGGGCCGAACTCATGATCCGGGCTGCGATTGCAAGGGTTCCGCTTGGACCGGGCGGACCGTGAGGCGGGGCAACGCGATGGGGGTTGGGAGCCGGCGGTTTTACTACCTAAAAATGGGCAAGTTTATGGCCGAACGCCCGATTTTCCGGCCATTTTCGGCCCTCGGGGGGTGGCCGGGCGGGGGTCCCTGGGGGCGCGGCTCCGGCGGGGGGTCGGCCGGGGGTCGGGCTGGGCGCCGGGGACCCTTGTGGGCTATAGCACACGGCCGGCGGACGGTTTTACGGCAGAAAAATGGGCAAGTTTTATGCCGGGCAATGAGGGGGCTGTAACTCATGATCCGGGGCTGCGATTGCGTTTCCGTTTGGACCGGGGGACCGTGAGGCGGGGGCAACGCGATGGGGGTTGGGAGCCGCGGTTTTACGGCGAAAAATGGGCAAGTTTATGGCCGAACGCCCGATTTTCCCAGTTTGGCCCCTGGGGCGGTCGGTGGCCGGCGGGGTCCCTGGGGCGCGGCTCACCTGGGGGGGCGGGGTCGGAGCTGGGCACCACGGCGGGGCCCGGGTGGGCTATAGCACACGGCCGGCGGACGGTTTTACTACTTAAAAATGGGCAAGTTTTATGGCCGGCAAAGAGGGGGCCGAACTCATGATCCGGGGGCTGCGATTGCGGTTCCGCTTGACCGGTGACCGTGTGAGGCTGGGGGCAACGCGATGGGGGTTGGGAGCCATGGTTTTACTACAAAAAATGGGCAAGTTTATGGCCGAACGCCCGATTTTCCTGCATTTTCCCTGGGTGCCTCGGGGGGTCGGTGGCCGGGCGGGGTCCCGGTGGGCGCGGTCCCCGGCGGGGGCGGGCCGGGTCGGGGCTGGGCGGTGGGGCCCGGTGGGCTATAGCACACGGCGGCGGACGGTTTTACGAAACCAAAAATGGGCAAGTTTTATGGCCGGCAAAGAGGGGGCCGTAACTCATGATCCGGCTGCGATCATGTTCCGTTTGACCGGGCGGGACCGTGAGGGGGGGGCAACGCGATGGGGGTTGGGAGCGGCGGTTTTACGGCCGAAAAATGGCAAGTTTATGGCCGAACGCCCGATTTTCCCGTTTTTGGCCCCTGGGGGCGGTCGGGCGCGGCCGGCCGGCGGGGTCCCGCGGCGGGGGCGCTGGTCCGGAGGGGCGGGTGGCCGGGCCTGGGGCGGGGCGCCGGCGGGGCCCGGTGGGCTATAGCACATCTGGGCGGAGCACAAAAATGGGCAAGTTTTATGGCCGGCAAAGAGGGGGCCGTAACTCATGATCCGGGGCTGCGATTGCGGTTCGCTGGATCGGGACCGTGAGGCGGGGGCAACGCGATGGGGGTTGGGAGCCGCGGTTTTACTACCAAAATGGGCAAGTTTATGGCCGAACGCCCGATTTTCCGGCTGGCCCTGGGGCGGTCGGTGGCCGGGCGGGGTCCTGGGGCGCGGTCCCCCTGGGAGGCCGGTCGGTCGGGGGCGTGGCGGGCTGGGGGGCTATAGCACACGGCCGGCCGACGGTTTTACGGCCGAAAAATGGGCAAGTTTTATGGCCGGGCAATGAGGGGGCCGTAACTCATGATCCGGGGCTGCGATTATGGTTCCGTGTGGACCGGCGGGACCGTGTGGCGGGGGCAACGCGATGGGGGTTGGGAGCCATGTTTTACGGCCGAAAAATGGGCAAGTTTATGGCCGAACGCCCGATTTTTGCTTGCCCTCGGGGGCGCTCGGTGGGGATGGGGGGGTCCCTGGGGGCTGGCCGAACGCCGGGGGGTCGGGGGCATACGGCTGGGGTGGGGGGCCGGGGCGGGGCCCTGGTGGGCTATAGCACACGGCCACGGGACGGTTTTACTACCGAAAATGGGCAAGTTTTATGGCGGGCAATGAGGGGCCGAACTCATGATCCGGGGTCGCGATTGCGGTTCCGCTTGGACCCCGGACCGTGAGGCTGGGGCAACGCGATGGGGGTTGGGAGCCGGGCGGTTTTACTGGGCCGAAAAATGGGCAAGTTTATGGCCGAACGCCCGATTTTCCCATTTTGGCTGCCCCTGGGGCGGCCGGTGGCGGCTGGGGCCCTGGGCGCTCTGGCCGGGGGGGGAACCGGAGGTCAGTGGCGGCCGGGTCGGGGGCGGACCTGGGGCCCGGTGGGCTATAGCACACGGTTGGGGCGGACGGTTTTACTACCAAAAATGGGCAAGTTTTATGGAACCATGATCCGGCAAAGTCCCTCGGGGGGCCGTGGAACTCATGATCCGGGTGGGGGCAACGCGATTGGGGTTGGGAGCCGGTTTTACGACCCAAAATGGGCAAGTTTATGGCCGGCCCGACCGGGGACCGTGAGGCTGGGGCAACGAGGTCGGCGGCTATAGCGATGGGGGTTGGGAGCACCAAAAATGGGCAAGTTTTATGGCCCAAAGGGGGCAAGTTTGATGGGGCCCGATTTTCCTGACCGTGAGGCGGGGGCAACGCGATGGGGGTTGGGGAGCCGGTTTTACTGGGCCGAAAATGGGCAAGTTTATGGCCGAACGCCCGATTTTCCTGCTGCCCCTCCTGGGCGGTCGGTGGTGGGGTCCCGGGGGCGCGCTGGGGGCCGGCGGGTCGTGGGCGGGGCGCGGGTGGGGGGCAACCCGGATGGGGTTATAGCGGGCGGACGGTTTTACGCCGAAAAATGGGCAAGTTTTATGGTCGGGCAAAGAGGGGGCCGAATCATGATCCGGCCGCGATTGCAAGGGTTCCGTTTGACCGGCGGACCGTGAGGCGGGGGCAACGCGATGGGGGTTGGGAGCCGGCGGTTTTACTACCGAAAATGGGCAAGTTTATGGCCGAACGCCCGATTTTCCTGTTTTCGGCCCCTCGTGGGGCGGCATGGTCGGGGGGCCCTCGGGGCGCGGTCCCGGGGGGGCGGTCGGCTGGGTCGGGGCGGCCCGCGGGGCCCGGTGGGCTATAGCACACACGGCGGACGGTTTTACCACAAATATGGGCAAGTTTTATGGCCGGGCAATGAGGGGGCCGTAACTCATGATCCGGGGCTGCGATTGCGGTTCCGTTTTGACCGGCGGGACCGTGAGGCGGGGGGCAACGCGATGGGGGGGTTGGGAGCCGGCGGTTTTACGGCCGAAAAATGGGCAAGTTTATGGCCGAACGCCCGATTTTCCATTTTCGCTGCCCCCCTGGGGCGGTCGGTGGCCGGGCGGGGGCCCTGGGGTGGCCCCGGGGGGGCGGCGGGGGGGCCGGGGGCGCTGGCCCGCGGCTGGGGCCCGTGTGGGCTATAGCACACGGCCGGGCGGACGGCAAAGGGGGCCGAAAAATGGGCAAATTTTATGACAGGGCAATGAGGGGGCCGTAACTCATGATCCGGGGCTGCGATTGGGTTTCCGTTTGGACCGGCGGGACCGTGAGGCCGGGGCCAACGCGATGGGGGTTGGGAGCCATGGTTTTACGGCCAAAAATGGGCAAGTTTATGGCCGAACGCCCGATTTTCCTGCCCCTGGGGCGGTCGGTGGTCGGCGGGGGCCCGGGGGGGGTCCCGGTGGGGGGAGGCTGGGTCAAGGCCGGGGGGGCCGGGCCTAAAAATGGGGGGTTTATGGGGCCCGGTGGGGCTGGTAGCGGGGCTATAGTTTTACAAAAATGGGCAAGTTTTATGGCCCCAAAGAGGGGGCCGTAACTCATGATCCGGGGCTGCGATTGCGGTTCCGTTTGGACCGGCGGGACCGTGAGGCGGGGGGCAACGCGATGGGGGGGTTGGGAGCCGGCGGTTTTACGGCCGAAAAATGGGCAAGTTTATGGCCGAACGCCCGATTTTCCGGCTGCCCCTCGGGGCGGTCGGTGGTCGGGCGGGGTCCCCTGGGCGCGGTCCCGGCGGGGAGGCCGGTCGGGTCGGGCGGGAGAAAACGGGGCCCGGTGGGCTATAACACACGGCCGGCAGATGGTTTTACGGCCGAAAAATGAGCAAGTTTTATGGCCGGGCAATGAGGGGGCCGAAACTCATGATCCGAGGCTGCGATTGCGGTTCCGTTTGGACCCGTGACCGTGAGGCGGGGGCAACGCGATGGGGGGTTGGGAGCCGGGCGGTTTTACTACCAAAAATGGGCAAGTTTATGGCCGAACGCCCGATTTTCCTGCTGGCCCCCTGGGGCGGTCGGTGGCCGGCGGGGGTCCCGGGGGCGCGGTCCATGGGGCATGGGGGAGGCCGGTCGGGCCGGGGGCGTGCTGGGCGGCGGGGCCCGGTGGGCTATAGCACACGGCGGACGGTTTTACGGCCTAAAAATGGGCAAGTTTTATGGCCGGCAATGAGGGGCCGAACTCATGATCCGGGCTGCGATTGCGGTCCGCTTGGACGGGCGGGACCGTGAGGGGGGGCAACGCGATGGGGGGTTGGGAGCCGGGCGGTTTTACGGCCAAAAATGGGCAAGTTTATGGCCGAACGCCCGATTTTCCATTTTCGGCCCTGGGGCGGGTCGGTGGTCGGGCTGGCCCCTCGGGGGGCGTTGGTCCCCGGCGGGGGAGGCCGGTCGAAGCCGGGCGGGCGCGGCCCCCGGCGGGGGCCCGGGTGGGCTATAGCACACGGCCGGCGGACGGTTTTACGGCCGAAAAATGGGCAAGTTTTATGGCCGGGCAAAGAGGGGGCCGTAACTCATGATCCGGGGCTGCGATTGCGGTTCCGTTTGGCCGGGCGGGACCGTGAGGCGGGGGGCAACGCGATGGGGGGGTTGGGAGCCGGCGGTTTTACGGCCGAAAAATGGGCAAGTTTATGGCCGAACGCCCGATTTTTCCTTTTGCCCCTGGGCGGCTGGCCGGTGGTGGGGGTCCTCGGGCCTGGTCCACGGCTGGGAGGCCGGTCGGGCTGGGGGGGCGGCACACGGCATGGGGCCCGGTGGGCTATAGCACACGGCCGGGCGGACGGTTTTACTACTAAAAATGGGCAAGTTTTATGGCCGGCAATGAGGGGGCCGAATCATGATCCGGGCTGCGATTGCGGTTCCGTTTTGACCAAGGGACCGTGAGGCGGGGGCAACGCGATGGGGGTTGGGAGCCGGCGGTTTTACGGCCGAAAATGGGCAAGTTTATGGCCGAACGCCCGATTTTCCCATTGCGGCCCCTGGGGGGCGGTCGGTGGTCATGGGGGTCCCTGGGGCGCTATGGCCCCGGGCGGGGAGGCCTCTGGTCAAGGTCGGGCGGGCACGGGCGGGGCCCGGGGTGGGCTATAGCACACCGGACGGACGGTTTTACGGCCTAAAAATGGGCAAGTTTTATGGCCGGGCAAGAGGGGGCCGTGAATCATGATCCGGGCTGCGATTGCGGTTCCGCTTTGGACCCGGCGGGACCGTGAGGCGGGGGCAACGCGATGGGGGGTTGGGAGCCGGCGGTTTTACGGCCAAAAATGGGCAAGTTTATGGCCGAACGCCCGATTTTCCGGGCTTTGCCCCCCGGGGCGGTCGGGGTCGGGCGGGGTCCTCGGGGCGCGGTCCCCGGCGGGGAGGCCGGGTGCCGGGGCCGGGGGGCGCGCATGTGCCCCGGGTGGGGCCCGGTGGGCTATAGCACACGGCCGGCGGACGGTTTTACTAAAAAAAATGGGCAAGTTTTATGGCCGGCAATGAGGGGGCCGTGAATCATGATCCGGCCGCGATTGCGGTTCCGTTTTGACCAGCGGGACCGTGAGGCGGGGGGCAACGCGATGGACGGGTTGGGAGCCGGCGGTTTTACGGCCAAAAAATGAGCAATTTTATGGCCAAACGCCCGATTTTCCCGTCTTCGGCCCCTCGGGGGGCGGTCGGTGGTCGGGGGGGCCCTCGGTCCCCTGCGAGGGAGGCCTGTCGGGGCCGGGCGGGCGCGCCCCCGGCAGGGGCCCGGGTGGGCTATAGCACACGGCCGGCGGACGGGGTTTTACTACCAAAAATGGGCAAGTTTTATGGCCGGGCAAAGAGAGGGCCGTAACTCATGATCCGGGGCTGCGATTGCTGTTCCGTTTGGACCGGCGGGACCGTGAGGCTGGGGGCAACGTGATGGGCGGGTTGGGACCGGCGGTTTGACAGCCGGAAAATGGGCAAGTTTATGGCCGAACGCCCGATTTTCCCGCTGGCCCCTGGGGCGGTCGGTGGTCTGGGGGGGGCCCGGGGGCGCTGGTCCCGGGGAGGCGGCCGGTCGGGCGGGCGGCCCTACCAAATGGGGGCCCGGTGGGCTATAGCACACGGCCGCGCTGGACGGTTTTTTACGGCGAAAAATGGGCAAGTTTTATGGTCGGCAATGAGGGGGCCAGAATCATGATCCGGGGCTGCGATTGCGGTTCCGCTTTGACCGGGCGGGACCGTGAGGCGGGGGCAACGCGATGGGGGTTGGGAGCGGCGGTTTTACGGCCGAAAATGGGCAAGTTTATGGCCGAACGCCCGATTTTCCCTGCTGCCCCTGGGGCGGTCGGTGGCCGGGCGGGGTCCTCGGGGGCCGGTCGGTCGCCGGGGGGGCGGCGGGGGGCCGGCGGGGGCGGGCGCTGGGGCCCGGGGCGGGGCACCGGGCGGACGGGGCTATAGCAAAATGGGCAAGTTTTATGGCCGGGCAAAGAGGGGGCCGTGAACTCATGATCCGGCTGCGATTGCGTTCCGCTTTGACCGGCGGACCGTGAGGCTGGGGGCAACGCGATGGGGGTTGGGAGCCGGTTTTACGGCCAAAAATGGGCAAGTTTATGGCCGAACGCCCGATTTTTCCCGCGGCGGGCGGTGGTCGGGGGCCCTGGGTGCGGGGTCCCGGCGGGAGCCCTGGGGCGGGGCCGGGCGGGGGCGGCGGGCCCGGTGGGCTATAGCACACGGCCATGCGGACGGTTTTACACCGAAAAATGGGCAAGTTTTTATGGCCGGGCAATGAGGGGGCCAGAACTCATGATCCCGGCTGCGATTGGGTTCCGCTTTGACCGGCGGGACCGTGAGGGGGGGCAACGCGATGGGGGTTGGGAGGGCGGTTTTACGGCCGTAAAATGGGCAAGTTTATGGCCGAACGCCCGATTTTCCGGGCTGGGGGGCCCCTGGGGCGGTCGGTGGTCGGCGGGGCCCTGGGGCGTTGGCCCCGGCTGGGGAGGCCGGTCGGGCGGGCGGGCGGCCCAACGGGGCTGCTGGGGGGCCGGGTGGGCTATAGCACACGGTCGGCGGACGGTTTTACTAAAAATGGGCAAGTTTTATGGCCGGCAATGAGGGGGCCGAACTCATGATCCGGGCTGCGACATGTTCCATTTGGACCGGCGGGACCATGAGGCAGGGTGCAACGCGATGGGGGGGTTGGGAGCCGGCGGTTTTACGGCCGAAAATGGGCAAGTTTATGGCCGAACGCCCGATTTTCCCATTTTCGGCCCCTCGGCGGGCGGGTCGGTGGTGGCCGGGGGCCCTGGGCCCTGTGGCCCACGGGGCGGTCGGTCGGGGTCGGGCGGGCGCGGCCCCGGGCGGGGACCCGGGTGGGCTATAGCACACGGCCGGCGGACGGTTTTTTACTAAAAATGGGCAAGTTTTATGGCCGGGCAATGAGGGGGCCGTAACTCATGAGTGGGGGCTGCGATTGCGGTTCCGTTTGGACCGGCGGGACCGTGAGGCGGGGGGCAACGCGATGGGGGGGTTGGGAGCCGGCGGTTTTACGGCCGAAAAATGGGCAAGTTTATGGCCGAACGCCCGATTTTCCCTGCTGGCCCCTGGGGCGGCCGGGTGGCCGGGGTCCCGGTGGCGGAGGGTCCCCGGGGGCGGTCGGGGTCGGCGGGGCTGGCGGTGGGGCCCGGTGGGCTATAGCACCGGGTGGGCTATAGCACTAAAATGGGCAAGTTTTATGGCCCCAAAGAGGGGGCCGTAACTCATGATCCGGGGCTGCGATTGCGGTTCCGTTTGGACCGGCGGGACCGTGAGGCGGGGGGCAACGCGATGGGGGGGTTGGGAGCCGGCGGTTTTACGGCCGAAAAATGGGCAAGTTTATGGCCGAACGCCCGATTTTCCATTTTCGGCCCCTCGGGGGGCGGTCGGTGGCCGGCGGGGGGCCCTCGGGGGCGTCGGTCCCCGGCGGGGGAGGCCGGTCGGGGCCCGGCGGGGCCCGGGTGGGCTATAGCACACGGCCGGCGGACGGCCGAAAAATGGGCATGTTTTTTGGCCGGGCAATGAGGGGGCCATAACTCATGATCCGGGGCTGCGATTGTGGTTCCGTTTGGACCGGCGGGACCGTGAGGCGGGGGGCAACGCGATGGGGGGGTTGGGAGCCGGCGGTTTTACGGCCGAAAAATGGGCAAGTTAATGGCCGAACGCCCGATTTTCCTGGCTCGCCCTGGGGCGGTCGGGTGGCGCGGGGGCCCTCGGGGGGCCTGGCCCGGGGGAGGCCGAAAATGGGTCGGGCTGGCCGGCGCGCCACCGCACGGGGCCCGGTGGGCTATAGCACACGGCCGGCCACGGGTTTACGGCCGGAAAATGGGCAAGTTTTATGGCCGGCAAAGGGGGGCAGAATCATGATCCGGGGCTGCGATTGCGGTTCCGTTTGGACCGGCGGGACCGTGAGGCGGGGGGCAACGCGATGGGGGGTTGGGAGCCGGCGGGTTTACGGCCGAAAAATGGGCAAGTTTATGGCCGAACGCCCGATTTTCCGGTTTTCGGCCCCTCGGGGGGCTGTCGGTGGCCGGCGGGGGGCCCTCGGGGGGCGTCGGTCCCCGGCGGGGGAGGCCGGTCGGGGTCGGGCGGGCGCGGCCCCCGGCGGGGCCCGGGTGGGCTATAGCACACGGCCGGCGGACGGTTTTACGGCCGAAAAATGGGCAAGTTTTATGGCCGGGCAATGAGGGGGCCGTAACTCATGATCCGGGGCTGCGATTGCGGTTCCGTTTGGACCGGCGGGACCGTGAGGCGGGGGCAACGCGATGGGGGGGTTGGGAGCCGGCGGTTTTACGGCCGAAAAATGGGCAAGTTTATGGCTGAACGCCCGATTATCCCGTTTCGGCCCCTCGGGGGGCGGTCGGTGGCCGGCGGGGGGCCCTCGGTGGGTGTCGGTCCCCGGCGGGGGCGGTCGGTCGGTCGGTCGGGGCGCTCGGCGCGGGGGCCCGGGTGGGCTATAGCACACACGGGCGGACGGTTTTACGGCCGAAAAATGGGCAAGTTTTATGGCCGGGCAATGAGGGGGCCGAAAACTCATGATACGGGGCTGCGATTGCGGTTCCGTTCGGACCGGTGGGACCGTGAGGCGGGGGGCAACGTGATGGGGGGATTGGGAGCCATGGTTTTACGGCCGAAAAATGGGCAAGTTTATGGCCGAACGCCCGATTTTCCAGCTGGCGCCCCTGGGCGGGGCGGTCGGGCGGGGGGCCTGGCTGGGGCGGTCTGGCCGGGGGGGAGGCCGGTCGGGCTGGCGGGCGCCACCCCGGGGCCCGGTGGGCTATAGCACACGGCACGGGCGGACGGTTTTACGGGGCTCAAAAAAAATGGGCAAGTTTTATGGCCGGAAATGAGGGGGCCGAACTCATGATCCTGGGGCTGCGATCGCCACGGTTCCGCTGGGACCGGGCGGGACCGTCATGAGGCGGGGGCAACGCGATGGGGGGTTGGGAGCCATTGGTTTTACGGCCGAAAATGGGCAAGTTTATGGCCGAACGCCCGATTTTCCTGCTGCCCTCGGGGCGGGCGGTCACCGGCCAAAGAGGGGGCCCGGGCGGGGCGCTCGGTCCCTGGCGAGGCGGTGGGGCCGGGTGGGCGGGCCACGGCCCGCGGGGCCCGGGTGGGCTATAGCACACACGGGCCGGTTTTACCCTAAAAATGGGCAAGTTTTATGGCCGGCAAATGAGGGGGCCGAATCATGATCCGGGCTCGACATTGGTTCCTTGGACCGGGCGGGACCGTGAGGTGGGGGCAACGCGATGGGGGTTGGGGAGCCAGCGGTTTTACGGCCAAAAATGGGCAAGTTTATGGCCGAACGCCCGATTTCTTTGCTGCCCCTCTGGGGGGCGGTCGGGCCCAACGGGGTCCCTGGGCGCGGCCCCCGCGGGAGGGCTTGGCCGGCCCCCGGGGGGACGCCACGGGGCTGGGTTATAGCACAGGGGCCTAAAACGGAAACGGTTTGCTACGGCCTAAAAATGGGCAAGTTTTTATGGCTGGGCAAAGAGGGGGCCGAACTCATGATCCGGCTGCGATCACGGTTCCGCTTGACCTGGGTGGGACCGTGAGGCGGGGGCAACGCGATGGGGGGTTGGGAGCCGGGCGTTTTACTACCGAAAATGGGCAAGTTTATGGCCGAACGCCCGATTTTCCGGCAGCCCTGGGGGCGGCCGGTGGCCGCATTTGGGGGTCCTCGACTGGGCGCGGTCCGGGATCGGGGCCGGTCGGGTCGGCCAGGGGCCGCCCTTGCGGGGCCCGGTGGGCTATAACACGGCCGGCGGATTTTTACTGGCCAAAATGGGCAAGTTTTATGGCCGGGCAATGAGGGGGCCGAACTCATGATCCGGGATCATGTTCCGCTTGACCGGGCGACCGTGAGGCGGCAACGCGATGGGGTTGGGAGCCTCATTTTACGCAGTCCCGGGGGCCTGCTAAAATGGGCCCATTTTTTATGGCCGAACGCCCGACGTGGCTTTAGGCCCACCTGGGGCCCCGGCGGGGCCGGCCCGCGGGGCCGGCCGGTGGGCGGCCCCGGGGGACCGACGCCACCGAGGACCCCGCCGCGCACCGACCGCAACCCGAGGGGACGGTTTTAAATGGGAAAACGGGGTCGGGCCATAAACTTGCCTATGGCCTAAAAAGGGGGCCCAACCCCCCATCGGGCTCCCCGCCTCACGGTCCCGCTGGGTCCAAACGGAACCGCAGGCGCAGCCAACGCGATCATGAGTTGGGAGCCCGGTTTTGGGGGGCCAAAAATGGCATTTTTATGGCCAGAACGCCCATTTTCCGTGGTGCTGGCCCACTGGGCGGCCGGGGCCGCGCCTTGGGCTCGGCCCCGGGCTGGCCTCCCCGGCCGGGGGACCGACGCCCACCGAGGGCCCCCGGGCCACCGACCGCCCCGAGGGGCCGAAATGGGTTAGCACTCGCCATAAACTTGCCCATTTTATCGGCCGGGAAATGAGGGGAAACCATGATCCAACCCCCCCATCGTTCCCCCGCTCACGGTGGAGGCGGGCCCAAACGGAATGGGGGTTGGGATCATGAGTTTTACGGCCAAAAATGGGCAATTTATGGCCATAAAACTTGCCGATTTTCCGGGCTTTTGTGGGGCGGGACCTGGGAGCTATAGCCCACTGGCCGGGGGGTTGGGCGCGCCGCTGGCCGGCCTGTGGGCTTTATGGCCACGGGGACCGACGCCACCGAGGGGCTTTCTGGCCACCGACCGCCCGAGGGGCCGAAAACGGAAAATGCTTCGCCATAAACTTGCCCATTTTTTAGGCCAGAAAACCGATCCCAACCGCCCCATGGGACCCCGCCTCACGGCCCTGAGGCTGGTCCAAACGGAACCGGGCATCGCAGCCCCGGATCATGAGTTACGGCTGAATTGCCCTCGCCATAAAACTTGCATGGCCTACTTGAAACCGTCCACGGCGATTTGCTATAGGTTTCCACCCTGGGCCGGGCGCGCCGCCCGGCTCCCGACGGCCTCCTCGGGCTGGGACCGACGCCCGAGGCCCCTACGGCCACCGAACGCCCCCGAGGGGCCGAAAACTGGAAAATCGGACATTCGGCCATAAACTTGCCCAGGGGGCCAGAAACCGCCGCTCCCAACCCCCATCGCGTTCCCCGCCTCACGGTCCCGCCGGTCCAAACGGAACCGCATCGCAGCCCCGGGATCATGAGTTACGGCCCTCATTGGGCCATAAAACTTGCCGGGTCAGAAAACGTTCGTCCCCCACGGGCCGTGCTATAGCCCACCCGGTCCTGGGCCGGGCCGGCGCGCCCGCCCGACCCCGACCGCCCGGTAGGCCTCACGGGAACCGACGCCCACCGAGGACTCCCGCCGGCCACCGACCGCCCCCCGAGGGGCCAGGGAAACGGAAAATCGCGTTCGGCCATAAACTTGCCCATTTTTCGGCCAGAAACCGCCGGGCCCTAAACCCCCATCGCGTTGCCCCCGCCTCACGGTCCCGCCGGGTCCAAACGGAACCGCACCGCAGCCCCGGATCATGAGTTACGGCCCTCATTGCCCGGCCATAAAACTTGCCCATTTTTCGGCCGAAACGGTCCGACAAGCCGTTTATAGCCCACCTATAGCCCTGCCCGGGGGGGCCGCCGCCTTGACCGACCCCCCGGGCCGGGACCGACGCCCGAGGGATCCCCACCGGCCACCGACGCCCCCCGAGAGGCCGAAAACGGGAAAATCGGGCGTTCGTCCATAAACTTGCCCATTTTTCGGCCAGAAACCGCCGCCCGGCTCCTAACCCCCATCGCTGCTCCCCGCCTCACGGTCCCGCCGGTCCAAACGGAACGCACCGCAGCCCCGGATCATGAGTTACGGCCCCTCATTGCCCGGCCATAAAACTTGCCCATTTTTGGGGCCGGGCCGGGCCGGCTGTGTGCTATAGCCCACCCGGCCCCGGGCCGCGCCGCGCCTGCCCGCCCGACCCCCCGCCGGGACCGACGCCCGAGGGCCCCCGGGCCACCGACCGCCACCCGAGGGGCCGAAGACTGGAAAATCGGGCGTTCGGCCATAAACTTGCCCATTTTGGGCCAGAAACCCTGAGGGCTCCCAACCCCCATCGTTGTTGCCTCGCCTCACGGCCCCTGGCTGGGTCCAAACGGAACCGCAATCGCAGCCACGGATCATGAGTTACGGCCCCTCATTGGCCATAAAACTTGCCCATTTTTCGGCCAGAAACGTCCACGGCCGAGGTGCTATAGCCCACCTGATCCCCGGCCGGGCCGCCCGCCTCCCGACTGCCACCTCGGGCCGGGACCGACGCCGTTGGGACCCCCGGGCCACCGACGCCCCGAGGGGCCAAAACGGAAACGGGCGTTTCGCCATAAACTTGCCCATTTTTGGCCAGAAACCGCCGGCCCCAACCCCCCCATCGCGTTGCTCCCCGCTCACGGTCCCGCGGTCCAAACGGAACCGCATCGCAGCCCCGATCATGAGTTACGGCCCTCATTGCTGGCCATAAAACTTGTCCGCTGGGTGCCAGAAACCGCTCACGGCCTGGTGTGCTATAGCCCACCCGGCCCCCGCTGGGGCCGGCCCGCCCGCCCCGCCCGACCGGCCGCCGGGCCTGGGACCGACGCCACCGAGGGACCCCCGCTGCCACCGACCGCCCGAGGGGCCGAAAACGGAAAATCGGGCGTTTCGCCATAAACTTGCCCATTTTTTATGGCCAGAAACCGCCGGCCCCAACCCCCACCGCGTTGCCCCCCGCCTCGCGGTCCCGCCGTTCCAAACGGAACTGCAATAGCAGCCCCGGACCATGAGTTACGGCCCCTTCATTGCCCGGCCATAAAACTTGCCCATTTTTCGGCCAGAAACTGTCTCCCGATGGTGTGCTATAGCCACCCGAACCCTCACGGGCCCGGGCCGCCCGCTTCCCCGCCCCGCTGGGACCGACGCCACCGAGGGCCCCCGCTGCCACCGACTGCCCCCCGAGGGGCCGAAAACCGGGAAATCGGGCGTTCAGCCATAAACTTGCCCATTTTTCGGCCGTAAACCGCCGGCTCCCAACCTCCCCATCGCAAGGGGGCCCCCGCCTCACGGTCCCGCGGTCCAAACGGAACCGCATCGCAGCCCCGTGATCATGAGTTACGGCCCTCATTGCCCGGCCATAAAACTTGCCCATTTTTCGCCGAAACCGCTCTTCCGGCTCCACGCCACGGGGCCTGTGTGCTATAGCCCACCCGGCCCGGGCCGGGTCGCGCCGCCGCCCGAGCCCGACCGCCTCCCCGGGGACCGACGCCCCCGAGGACCCCACCGGCCACCGGCCACCGCCGCCCCGAGGGGCCGAAACGGAAAATGGGGCGTTCGGCCATAAACTTGCCCATTTTTCGCCGCCAGAAACCGGGCGGCCTCAACCCCCCCATCGTTGCTCCCCGCCCCTCACGGCCCCGCTGGTCCAAACGGAACGCATCGCAGCCCCGATCATGAGTTACGGCCTCTCATTGCCCTTTGCCATAAACTTGCTCATTTTTTTGGCCAGGGGTCTGGCCACGTCAGATGTTTGAGAATTTTTTAGCCCACCCGGCCGCTGGGGCCGCGCCGCACCTCGCCCCGACGGGACCCCGCCCACGGGACCGGGACGCCCGAGGGCCCCCAGCCACCGAGGGCCCGAGGGGCCGAAACGGAAAATTTCGCCATAAACTTGCCCATTTTTCGGCCAGAAACCGCCGGCTCCCAACCCCCCATCGCGGGTTGCCCCCGCCTCACGGTCCCGCACGGGTCCAAACGGAACCGCATCGCAGCCCCGGGATCATGAGTTACGGCCCCTCATTGGGCCATAAAACTTGCCCATTTTTCCGTAAACTGTCCTACGGCCGTGTGCTATAGCCCCCCCGCCTCACGGCCGCGCCCGCCCCGCCGCCCGACCGGCCGCCCGCCGGGACCGACGCCACCGAGGCCCCGCCGCCACCGACCGCCCGAGGCCGAAAACGGGAAAATCGGGTGTTCTGCCATAAACTTGCCCATTTTTCGGCCAGAAACCGCCGGCTCCCAACCCCTCCATCGCGTTGCCCCCCGCCTCACGGACCCGCCGGTCCAAACAAAAACGCAATCGCAGCCCCGGATCATGAGTTACGGCTCCCTCATTGCCCGGCCATAAACTTGCCCATTTTTCGGCCGTAAAACCGCCGGCCGTGTGCTATAGCCCACTCGGCCCCCGGGGCCGGCCCGCCCGCCCCGACTGCCGCTTCCCGCCGGGAACCGATGCACCCCGAGGGCCCCCCGCCGGCCACCGATCGCCAACCGAGGGGCCGAAAACGAGAAAATCGGGCGTTCGGACAAAACCTTGCCCATTTTTCGGCCGTAAAACCGCCGGCTCCCAACCCCCCCATCGCGTTGCCCCCCGCCTCACGGTCCCGCCGGTCCAAACGGAACCGCAATCG
>CM059836.1:25607401-25695505 GCA_030444775.1 Atalantia buxifolia | reverse complement strand
TGACCGTGAGGCGGGGGGCAACGCGATGGGGGTTGGGAGTCGCGGTTTTACGGCCACCAAAAATGGGCAGTTTATGGCCGAACGCCCGATTTTCCTGCTGCCCTCGGGGCGGTCATGGTCGGGCGGGGGTCCCTGGGCGCTGGCGGTCCGGGGGGAGGCCGGGTCGGGGGGCGCGCCCGATGGGGGGGCGGGGCCCCGGTGGCTACCAAATATAGCACACGGCCGGCGGACGGTTTTACTACTAAAAATGGGCAAGTTTTTATGGCCGGGCAATGAGGGGGCCGAATCATGATCCGGCTGCGATTGGGTTCCGCTTGGACCGGCGGACCGTGAGGCGGGGGCAACGCGATGGGGTTGGGAGCCATGCGGTTTTACGGCCAAAAATGGGCAAGTTTATGGCCGAACGCCCGATTTTCCTGCTGCTGGCAGGGGCCCCCTCGGGGGCGGCTGCGGGTCCCTGGGCGCTTCCACGGGGGAGGCTTGGGCGCGGGGCGGCGGGCGGTTGGGCGGGGGCCCGGGTGGGCTATAGCACACGGCCGGCGGACGGTTTTACGGCCGAAAAATGGGCAAGTTTTATGCCCGGGCAATGAGGGGGCCGTAACTCATGATCCGGGGTCGAGGCGGTTCCGTTTGGACCGGCGGGACCGTGAGGCGGGGGGCAACGCGATAGGGGGGTTGGGAGCCGGCGGTTTTACGGCCGAAAAATGGGCAAGTTTATGGCCGAACGCCCGATTTTCCCGTTTTCTGCCCCTCGTGGGGCGGTCGGTGGCCGGCAGGGGGCCCTCGGGGGGCGGCCCCGGGGGGCGGTCGGTCGGGTCGGGCGTGGGCGCCACGGCTGGGGCCCGGTGGGCTATAGCACACGGTCACGGGGACGGTTTTACGGCCGAAAAATGGGCAAGTTTTATGGGCGGGCAAAGAGGGGGCCAGAACTCATGATCCGGGCTGCGATCATGGGTTCCGCTTTGGACCGGCGGGACCGTGAGGCGGGGCAACGCGATGGGGGGTTGGGAGCCACGGTTTTACTACCGAAAATGGGCAAGTTTATGGCCGAACGCCCGATTTTCCCGCTGCCCCCCTGGGGCGGTCGGTGGTCGGCGGGGGCCCTCGGGGCGCGGTCCGGCGGGGAGGCCGGTCATGAGGTCGACGGGCAGGGCGCTGGCCTGGGGACCCGGTGGGCTATAGCACACCTGGGGTTTTACTACGAAAAATGGGCAAGTTTTATGGCCGGGCAATGAGGGGGCCGAACTCATGATCCGGGGGCTGCGATTATGTTCCGCTTTGACCGGGGCGGGACCGTGAGGCTGGGGGCAACGCGATGGGGGTTGGGAGCCCAAAGGTTTTATACAAAAATGGGCAAGTTTATGGCCGAACGCCCGATTTTCCCGTTGGCCCTGGGGGCGGTCGGTGGTCGGGCGGGGGTCCTCGGGGCCTCGGGAGGATTCGTCCCCGGGGGGGGAGGTCGGGTCGGGCCTGGGGGCGAACTCATGATCCGCGGGGCCCGGTGGGCTATAGCACACGGGTGGGGGCGGACGGGTTTTACTACCAAAAATGGGCAAGTTTTATGGCCGGCAATGAGGGGGCCGAACTCATGATCCAGGGCTGCGATTGCGGTTCCGTTTTGACCGGCGGGACCGTGAGGCGGGGGGCAACGCGATGGGGGGGTTGGGAGCCGGCGGTTTTACGGCCGAAAAATGGGCAAGTTTATGGGCGAACGCCCGATTTTCCCGCGGCCCCTCGGGGCGGTTGGTGGTCGGGCGGGGGCCCGGGGGCGGTCCCCGGGCACGGGGGCCGGTCAAGGGCTGGCGGGCGGACCGGCGGGGGCCCGGGTGGGCTATAGCACACGGCCGGCGGACGGTTTTACGGCCGAAAAATGGGCAAGTTTTATGGCCGGGCAATGAGGGGGCCGTAACTCATGATCCGGAGCTGCGATTGCGGTTCCATTCGGACCGGCGGGACCGTGAGGCGGGGAGCAAAGCGATGGGGGGTTGGGAGCTGGCGGTTTTACAAATAAAAATGGGCAAGTTTATGGTCGAACGCCCGATTTTCCCATTGGCCCCTGGGGCGGCGGTGGTCGGCGGGGGCCTGGGGGCCGGGTCCCCTGGGGGGCTGGTCGGCCGGGTCGGGGTCGGGCGGGCGGGCGGCCGGGGGGGCCCGGTGGGCTATAGCACACGGCCCGGACGGTTTTACTACTAAAAATGGGCAAGTTTTATGGTCGGCAATGAGGGGGCCGAACTCATGATCCGGCTGCGATTGCGGTTCCGCTTGGACCGGGGGACCGTGAGGCGGGGGCAACGCGATGGGGGTTGGGAGCCGGCGGTTTTACGGCCTTAAAAATGGGCAAGTTTATGGCCGAACGCCCGATTTTCCGCACCCCCCGGGGCGGTCGGTGGTCGGGCGGGGGCCCTGGGGCGCTGGTCCCGGGGGGGGGAGGCCGGTCGGGGGGGCGCTGGGCCCACCCGGGGCCCGGTGGGCTATAGCACACGGTCGTTGGCGGACGGTTTTACTACCGAAAAAATGGGCAAGTTTTATGGCCGGCAATGAGGGGGCCGTCAGAACTCATGATCCGGGCGCGATCATGGGGTTCCGCTTGGGACCGGCGGGACCGTGAGGCGGGGGGCAACGCGATTTGGGGGTTGGGAGCCAGTGGTTTTACGGCCAAAAAATGGGCAAGTTTATGGCCGAACGCCCTATTTTCCGGTTTTCAGCCCCTCGGGGGGGCGGTCGGTAGCCGGGGGCCCGGGGGCGCGGGTCCGGGGGAGGTCGGGGCCGGGGGCGGGCCCGCGGGGCCTGGTGGGCTATAGCACACACGGGCGGACGGTTTTACTACCGAAAAAAATGGGCAAGTTTTACGGCCGGGCAATGAGGGGGCCGTAACTCATGATCCGGCTCTGCGATTGCGGTTCCGCTTTGACCGTGGGACCGTGAGGCTGGGGGCAACGCGATGGGGGTTGGGAGCCTGGTTTTACCAAAAATGGGCAAGTTTATGGCCGAACGCCCGATTTTCCCGTTTTCGGCCCCTTGGGCGGTCGGTGGTCGGCGGGGGCCCTCGGGGCGGTCCTCCCTGGGGGGGGCCGGGCGGGGGGGGCTGGCGCGGCCTGGGGCCCGGTGGGCTATAGCACACACGGGCGGACGGTTTTACTAAAAAATGGGCAAGTTTTATGGCCGGCAATGAGGGGGCCGTGAACTCATGATCCGGCTGCGATTGCGGTTCCGTTTTTGACCGGGACCGTGAGGTTGGGGGCAACGCGATGGGGGTTGGGAGCCGGCGGTTTTACGGCCTAAAAATGGGCAAGTTTATGGCCGAACGCCCGATTTTCCTGGCTGGCCCTGGGGCGGTCGGTGGCCGCTGGGGGCCCTGGGGCTTCCCTGGGGCGGGGAGGGGCTGGCCGGGCCGGGGGCGGGCCCACGACGGGGGCCCGGTGGGCTATAGCACACGGTCGACGGTTTTACTACTAAAAAATGGGCAAGTTTTATGGTCGGCAATGAGGGGGCCGTAACTCATGATCCGGGCTGCGATTGCGGTTCCCTGGACCATGACCGTGAGGTGGGGGCAACGCGATGGGGGTTGGGAGCCGCGGGGTTTTACTACCGAAAAATGGGCAAGTTTATGGCCGAACGCCCGATTTTCCTGCTGCCTTCCGATCTGGGGGCGGTCGGTGGTCGGGCGGGGGCCCTGGGGCGCTGGTCCCCGACGCGGGGAGGCGGCCTGGGGCGGGCTGGCGCGGCTCCACGTGGCGGGGACACGGGTGGGCTATAGCACACGGCCGGCGGTCGGTTTTACGGCCAAAAAATGGGCAAGTTTTATGGCTGGGCAATGAGGGGGCCGTAACTCATGATCCGTGGCCGATTATGTTCCGCTTTGGACCATGGGACCGTGAGGCTGGGGCAACGCGATGGGGGTTGGGAGCCGGGCGGTTTTACGGCCGAAAATGGGCAAGTTTATGGCCGAACGCCCGATTTTCCCGCTGCCCCTGGGGCGGTCGGTGGCCGGGCGGGGGTCCCTGGGCGCTGGCCCCGATGGGCGGGGGGCTAGGGGTCGGGCTGGCGGCCCGGCGGGGCCCGGTGGGCTATAGCACACGGCCACGGACCAAAAAAATGGGCAAGTTTTATGGCCGGCAATGAGGGGGCCGAACTCATGATCCGGGCTGCGATCATGGTTCCGCTTTGGACCCGCGGGACCGTGAGGCGGGGGCAACGCGATGGGGGTTGGGAGCCGGGGCGGTTTTACTACCAAAAAATGGGCAAGTTTATGGCCGAACGCCCGATTTTCCAGCTTTCCCCCCTGGGCGGCTCTGGTCGGGCGGGGGCCCTCGGTGGGGCGGGTGGTCCCGGGGGGGGGGTCGGGTGGCGGCCACCCAAAAATGGGCCCTTGGGTGGGCTATAGCACACGGCCTGGACGGTTTTGGCTACCAAAACGGGCAAGTTTTATGGCCGGCAAAGAGGGGGCCGCCGAACTCATGATCGGGCTGCATTGCGGTTCCGCTTTGACCGGGGGACCGTGAGGCGGGGGCAACGCGATGGGGGGTTGGGAGCCATGCGGTTTTACTACCAAAAAATGGGCAAGTTTATGGCCAACGCCCGATTTTCCGCTGCCCCTGGGATTATGGGTCGGGGCCGGGCGGGGGTCCCAGAGGGGGTGGGGCGCGGGGCGGGCGATGGTCGGTCGGGCCTGGCGGGGGCGGGGCCCGGGTGGGCTATAGCACACGGCGGCGGACGGTTTTACGGCCTAAAAATGGGCAAGTTTTATGGCCGGGCAATGAGGGGGCCGTAACTCATGATCCGGCTGCGATTATGGTTCCGTTTGGGACCGGGACCGTGAGGCGGGGCAACGCGATGGGGGGTTGGGAGCCGGCGGTTTTACTGGCCCAAAAATGGGCAAGTTTATGGCCGAACGCCCGATTTTCCTGCTGGCCCCTGGGGGCGGTCGGTGGTCGGTGGGGCCCCTGGGCGGGTCCCCGGGCTGGGAGGCCGGTCCTGGGTCGGCGGGCGCGGCACGCGGGGCCGGGTGGGGCTATAGCACACGGCGGCGGACGGTTTTACTACCGAAAAATGGGCAAGTTTTATGGTCGGCAATGAGGGGGCCGTAACTCATGATCCGGGCGCGATTGCGGTTCCGCTTGGGACCAGGCGGGACCGTGAGGCGGGGGCAACGCGATGGGGGTTGGGAGCCTATGGTTTTACGGCCGAAAAAATGGGCAAGTTTATGGCCGAACGCCCGATTTTCCCTGCTGGCCCCCCTGGGGGCGGTCGGTGGCGGGCTGGGGTCCCTGGGCGCGGCCCCTGGGGGGCGGTGGTCGGGGGAGTGGGCGCGGACGGCTGGGGCCCGGTGGGCTATAGCACACACGGTCGGACGGACCAAAAATGGGCCCGAGCAATGAGGGGGCCGTAACTCATGATCCGCGGCTGCGATTGCGGTTCCGTTTGGACCGGCCGGACCGTGAGGCGAGGTGCAATGCGATGGGGGGGTTGGGAGCCGGCGGTTTTACGGCCGAAAAATGGGCAGTTTATGGCCGAACTCCCGATTTTCCCGTTTTCGACCCCTCGGTGGGCGGTCGGTGGCCTGGGGGGCCCTGGTGGCGCGGTCCGGGCGGGGGCGGTCGGGGGGGCGGGCCCCGGGCGGGGCCCGGTGGGCTATAGCACACGGCGGGCGGACGGTTTTTACTAAAAATGGGCAAGTTTTATGGCCGGCAATGAGGGGGCCGAACTCATGATCCGGCTGCGATTGCGTTGGTTCCGCTTTGGACCGAAGGACCGTGAGGAGGGGGCAACGCGATGGGGGTTGGGAGCCGGCGGTTTTACGGCTGAAAATGGCAAATTTATGGCCGAACGCCCGATTTTCCCTTGGCTGGGCCCTGGGGCGGTTTGGGGGGTGGTGGGGGGGAGGGCCTGGGTCCCCTGGGGGGAGGCCGGCCGGTCCTCGGCGGGGGCGGTCGGGGTCCGGCGGGGGCCCTGTGGGGTATGGGCACACACGGTTGGGCGGACGGTTTTACACTTAAAAATGGGCAAGTTTTATGGCCGGCAATGAGGGGCCGTAACTCATGATCCGGGTTTGCGATTGCTGGTTCCGCTTTGGACTGGTGGGACCGTGAGGCGGGGGCAACGCGATGGGGGGTTGGGAGCCGGCGGTTTACTACGAAAAAATGGGCAAGTTTATGGCCGAACGCCCGATTTTCCTGGCAAGTTTTCAACGCCTGGCTTCCCTGGGGCGGTCGTGGCTCGCACGGGGTCCCTGGCGCTGGTCGGTCCCGGGGAGGCCGGGTCAAGGTCCGGGGGCGCGGACGCCCGGCGGGCCCGGTGGGCTATACACACGGTCGGCGGACGGTTTTACGGCCTAAAAATGGGCAAGTTTTATGGCCGGCAATGAGGGGCCGAACTCATGATCCGGGCTGCGATTGGGTTCCGCTTGACCGGTGGGACCGTGAGGCGGGGGCAACGCGATGGGGGGTTGGGAGCTTGGTTTTTACGGGTCAAAAATGGGAAAGTTTATGGCCGAACGCCCGATTTTCCCATTTTCCCCTCGGGGGCGGTCGGTGGCCGGGCGGGGTCCCGATTTGGGGGCGGGTCCCTCGGCTGGGGCTGGCCGGGTCTTGGCCGGGGTCGGCGGGCGGCCCGGCGGGGCCCGGGTGGGCTATAGCACACTACCTGACGGTTTTACTACCAAAAATGGGCAAGTTTTATGGCCGGGCAATGAGGGGCCGTAACTCATGATCCGGGCTGCGATTGCGGTTCCGCTTGACCGTGACCGTGAGGCTGGGGCAACGCGATGGGGGGTTGGGAGCGGAGGGGTTTTACGCCTAAAAATGGGCAAGTTTATGGCCGAACGCCCGATTTTCCTGCTTTCGGGCCCCTGGGGCGGTCGGTGGTCGGGCGGGGTCCCCTGGGCGCGGTCCCCGGCGGGGGCGGTCGGTCGGGGTCGGGCGGGCGCGGTCCCCGGCGGGGGCCCGGGTGGGCTATAGCACACGGCCGGCGGACGGTTTTACGGCCGAAAAATGGGCAAGTTTTATGGCCGGGCAATGAGGGGGCCGAATCATGATCCGGCTGCGATTGTGGTTCCGCATTTGACCGGGCGAGTGACCGTGAGGCGGGGGGCAACGCGATGGGGGGGTTGGGAGCCGGTGGTTTTACGGCCGAAAAATGGGCAAGTTTATGGCCGAACGCCCGATTTTCCCGTTTTCGGCCCCTCGGGGGGCGGTCGGTGGAGGCTGGGGCCCTGAGGGATCTGGCCCCGGCATGGGAGGCCGGGAGGGGGCGATTTTCCTGGGCGCCGGCCCTGGGGCTGGGGCCGGGGTGGGCTATAGCACACCGGGCGGACGCTTTTTTACTGGCCGAAAAAATGGGCAAGTTTTATGGCCGGCAATGAGGGGCCAGAACTCATGATCCGGCTGCGATTGGGTTCCGCTTGGGACCGGAAGGGACCGTGAGGCTGGGGCAACGCGATGGGGTTGGGAGCCGGGCGGTTTTACGGCCGAAAATGGGCAAGTTTATGGCCGAACGCCCGATTTTCCCTGCTGGCCCCGCCCCTGGTGGGGCGGTGGGCTATAGGGTCGCCCTAAAGTGGGGTCCCTCCGGGGCGCGGTCCCGGCGGCCAAAAATGGGGCGGCCGGTCGGGTCGGGCCGGCGGCCCTGGGGCGGGACCCGGTGGGCTATAGCACACGGCCGGGGTGGGACGGTTTTACTGCCATGGCAAAAATGGGCAAGTTTTATGGCCGGCAATGAGGGGGCAGAATCATGATCCGGGCTGCGATTGCGGTTCCGCTTGGACCGGGCGGGACGTGAGGTGGGGGCAACGCGATGGGGGATTTGGTAGCCGGCGGTTTTACGGCCAAAAAATGGCAAGTTTATGGCCGAACGCCCGATTTTGGCTGGCCCCTCGGGCGGTCGGTGGCCGGGGGGGTCCCTGGGGCGTTTCGGTCCCTACGCTGAGGGGGGCTTGGTCGGGGGGGCGCGCCCGGCGGGGACCTGGGTGGGCTATAGCACACGGCCGGCGGATGTTTTACTACTAAAAATGGGCAAGTTTTATGGCCGGGCAATGAGGGGGCCGTAACTCATGATCCGGGGCTGTGATTACGGTTCCGTTCGGACCGGCGGGACCGTGAGGCGGGGGGCAACGCGATGGGGGGGTTGGGAGCCGGCGGTTTTACTACGAAAATGGGCAAGTTTATGGCCGAACGCCCGATTTTCCCTGCTGGCCCCTGGGGTGGTCTGTGGCCGCGGGGTCCCTCGGGCGCCGGTCCCGGGCGGGGAGGCCGGTCGGGTCGGGGGGCGCCCACGCTGGGGCCCGGTGGGCTATAGCACACACGGGCGGACGGTTTTACTACGAAAAAATGGGCAAGTTTTATGGCCGGCAATGAGGGGGCCAGAACTCATGATCCGGCTGCGACGGGGCGGTTCCGCTTTGACCGGCGGACCGTGAGGCGGGGCAACGCGATGGGGGGTTGGGAGCCAAGTGGTTTTACGCCAAAAATGGGCAAGTTTATGGCCGAATGCCCGATTTTCCTGCTTCGGGGCCCTGGGTGGCGGTCCGGGTGGCGGGGCCTCTGGCGGGCCCACAAGGGTCCCTGGGAGGCTGGGAGGTCGTAAAAATGGGCAAGTTTTATGGCCGAACGGGGGCTGAACATGGCGGGGCCTATGGTGGGCTATCCAAGCACGTGATGGACGGTTTTACGGCCGAAAATGGGCAAGTTTTATGGCCGGCAATGAGGGGTCCGAACTCATGATCCGGGGCGATTGCGGTTCCGTCTTGGGACCGCGGGGACGGGGAGGAGGCTGGGGCAACGCGATGGGGGTTGGGAGCGGGCGGTTTTACGGCCGACCGGGCCCAAAAATGGGCAAGTTTATGGCCGAACGCCCGATTTTCCGCTGCCCCTGGGGGGGAACCGGGCGGGGGGGGTGGGGTTTATCCGGAGCCCTTCCGGGGTCGGGCCGGCGGGGCTCGGCGGGTCTCGACGGAGGCTGGCTTGGGCTATAGCACCGTGGCCTGGTGGGCAATAGCGATGGCGGGCGGATGGTTTTACTACCTAAAAACGGGCAAGTTTTATGGCCGGCAATGAGGGGGCCAGAATCATGATCGGCTGCGACAGGTTCCGTTGGGACTGGTGACCGTGAGGCGGGGGCAACGCGATGTGGGGTTGGGAGCTATGGTTTTACTACGAAAATGGGCAAGTTTTGATTTCGAACGCCCGATTTTCTCCCATTTCGGCCTCGGGGCGGTCGGTGGCTGGCAGGGGGCCCGCGGGGGGCGTCGGTCCCCGGCGGGGGAGGCCGGCCAGGGACGGCGGGCAAAGCACCGGGCGGGGCCCTCGGGTGGGGGTATAGCACGGACGGTTTTACTAAAAATGGGCAAGTTTTATGGCCGGCAATGAGGGGGCCGAACTCATGATCCGGGGGCGATTGTGGTTCCGCTTGACCAAGGGGACCGTGAGGCGGGGGCAACGCGATGGGGGGTTGGGAGCCATGGTTTTACTACAAAAATGGGCAAGTTTATGGCCGAACGCCCGATTTTCCCGCTGGCCCCTGGGGCGGTCGGTCGGCTGGGGGTCCCGGTGGGCGCTGTCCCGGGGGGAGGCCGGTCGGGTCGGCGGGCTTGGCCAAAACGGGGCCTGGTGGGCTATAGCACACACGGGCGGATTTTTATAAAAATGGGCAAGTTTTATGGGGCAATGAGGGGGCCGTAATCATGATCCGGGCTGCGATATGCAGTTCCGCTTTGGACCGGCTGACCGTGAGGCTGGGGGCAACGCGATGGGGGGTTGGGAGCCATGCGGTTTTACGGCCAAAAAATGGGCAAGTTTATGGCCGAACGCCCGATTTTCCCGCTGGCCCCTGGGGCGGTCGGGTGGGGTGGGGTCCTCTGCTGGGAGGCCGGGGAAGGCTTTGGGGGCGCCCCCTGGACTGGGGCCCGGTGGGCTATAGCACACGGTCCGGATCTTTACTAAAAAATGGGCAAGTTTTATGGGGGAATGAGGGGGCCGTAACTCATGATCCTGGGGCTGCGATTGCGGTTCCGCTTGGACCGGGCGTGACCGTGAGGCGGGGGCAACGCGATGGGGGGTTGGGAGCCGGGCGGTTTTACGGCCGAAAAATGGGCAATTTTATGGCCGAACGTCCGATTTTCTGCCCCCCTGGGGCGGCCGGTGGCTGGGCGGGGCCCTCTGGGCGTCGGTCCCCGGGGCTGGGAGGCCGGTCGGGCCGGGGGGCGGCTGGCCCGGGCAAACCGGGTGGGCTATAGCACACGGCCTGATTTTCCGGTTTTACCCCAAAAATGGGCAAGGGGCAATAACTCATGATCCGGGCTGCGATTGTGGTTCCGCTTTGGACCGGCTGGGACCGTGAGGCGGGGGCAACGCGATGGGGGTTGGGAGCCGGTTTTACGGCCGAAAATGGGCAAGTTTATGGCCGAACGCCCGATTTTCCATTTTCGCTGCCTGGGCTGGCGGTCGGTGGCCGCGGGGTCCCTGGGCGCTTGTCCCAAAGGGGGGCCGGCCTGGGCCGGTCGGGTCGGGTGGCCCGGGCGGGGCCCGGGTGGGCTATAGCACACGGCCCGTGACGGTTTTTTACTAAAAATGGGCAAGTTTTATGGCCGGGCAATGAGGGGGCCGTGAACTCATGATCCGGCTGCGATTATGTTCCGCTTGACCGGCGGACCGTGAGGCGGGGCAACGCGATGGGGTTGGGAACCTGGGTTTTACGGCCGAAAAATGGGCAAGTTTATGGTCGAACGCCCGACGGGGCGCCTCCTGGGCGGCGGTGGTCGGGCTCGGGGGTCCCACGGCTGGGCCCATTTTCCCGTCTGGGAGGTCGGGGCGGGGGTCCTCGCCCGGGGGAGGCAAGGGGCCAAAGAGGGGGGAGAATCATGATCCACTGGAATGGGGCCGAGGCGGGGGGCTATAGCACACGGCTGGGCCAATGGACGGTTTTACGGTACGGGTCAAAAATGGGCAAGTTTTATGGCCGGCACAAAGAGGGGTCCGAACTCATGATCCGGGCTGCCGGGGTTCCGTTTGGGACCGGGCGGACCGTGAGGCGGGGGCAACGCGATGGGGGTTGGGAGCCGGCGGTTTTACTATGAAAATGGGCAAGTTTATGGCCGAACGCCCGATTTTCCTCGCTGGCCCCTGGGCGGTCGGTGGCACGGCGGGGGTCCCTCGGGGCGTCGGTCCCGGCGGGGAGGCCGGTGGGGTCGGGGGGTGGGCGCGGCGTGAGGCTGGGACCCGGTGGGCTATAGCACACGGTCGGGCGGACGGTTTTACGGCCGAAAATGGGCAAGTTTTATGGCCGGGCAATGAGGGGGCCGAACTCATGATCCTGGGCTGCATTATGTGCTTTCCGCTTTGGACCGCGGACCGTGAGGCGGGGGCAACGCGATGGGGGGTTGGGAGCCCGGCGGTTTTACTAAAAATGGGCAAGTTTATGGCCGAACGCCCGATTTTCCGGGCTTTCGGCCCCCCCCTGGGGCGGTCGGTGGCCGGCGGGGTCCCCGGGGCGCTGTCCCCTGAAAGCGGGAGGCTGGTCATGGCTGGGGGGGCGGGCGGCCCTTGGCTGGGACCCGGGGTGGGCTATAGCACACGGTCGGGTTGGACGGTTTTACTGCCAAAAATGGGCAAGTTTTATGGCCGGGCAAAGAGGGGGCCGAACTCATGATCCGGGGCTGCGATTGACAGGTTCCGCTGGGACCGGCGGGCGACCGTGAGGCGGGGGCAACGCGATGGGGGTTGGGAGCCATGGATGGTTTTACGGCCGAAAAATGGGCAAGTTTATGGCCGAACGCCCGATTTTCCCGTTCCCGGCCCCTGGGGGGGGGCGGTCGGTGGCCGGCGTGGGGCCCTGGGGCGCGGTCCCCGGGGGGTCGGCCTGGGTCAGACGGGGGCGGCCTGGCTGGGGCCCGGTGGGCTATAGCACACGGGTGGACGGCTTTACTACCGAAAATGGGCAAGTTTTATGGCCGGGCAAAGAGGGGGCCGAATCATGATCCGGCTGCGATTGGTTCCGCTTGACCGGGCGGGACCGTGAGGCGGGGGCAACGCGATGGGGGGTTGGGAGCCGGCGGTTTTACGGCCAAAAATGGGCAAGTTTATGGCCGAACGCCCGATTTTCCCATTTTCGCCCCGGGGGCGGTCGTGGTCGGGTGGGGCCCCTGGGGCGTCCTGGGGCCCGGTGGGGGAGGGAGGTCGGGCCGGGGCGGGCGGCCTGGGGCCCGGGTGGGCTATAGCACACGGGGTTGGACGGTTTTACGCAAAAAAATGGGCAAGTTTTATGGCCGGCAAATGAGGGGGCCGAATCATGATCCGGCTGCGATTATGGTTCCGCTTGGGACCGGGCAAGGGGACCGTGAGGTGGGGGGCAACGCGATGGGGGTTGGGAGCCGGGCGGTTTTACGGCCGAAAAATGGGCAAGTTTATGGCCGAACGCCCGATTTTCCGCTTCGGCCCCGGGGCGGTCGGTGGTCGGGCGGGGTCCCTGGGGGCGTCGGTCCCCCGGCTGGGGAGGGCGGTCGGGTCGGGGGGCGCTGGTGGCTGGGGCCCGGTGGGCTATAGCACACGGCCGGGCGGCGGACGGTTTTACCCCAAAAATGGGCAAGTTTTATGGCCGGGCAAATGAGGGGGCCGAACTCATGATCGGGCTGCGACATGTTCCGTTTGGGACCGGCGGACCGTGAGGCTGGGGCAACGCGATGGGGGTTGGGAGCCGGCGGTTTTACGGCCAAAAATGGGCAAGTTTATGGCCGAACGCCCGATTTTCCCGCTGCCCCGGGGCGGTCGGTGGTCGGGGGGGGTCCTCGGGGGCGGGTCCCTGGGGGGGGGTCTGGCCGGGCCTAATGGGGCGGCAGGTCGGCGGGCCCGGTGGGCTATAGCACCCGGTGGGTTTTAGCACTACTAAAAATGGGCAAGTTTTATGGCCGGGCAAAGAGGGGGCCGAATCATGATCCGGCTGCGATTGCGGTTCCGCTTGGACGGGCGGACCGTGAGGCGGGGGCAACGCGATGGGGGGTTGGGAGGAGCCGGTTTTACGGCCGAAAATGGGCAAGTTTATGGCCGAACGCCCGATTTTCCCCATTTTCGGCCCTGGGCGGTCGGTGGCTGGGGGCGGGGGCTCCCGGGGGCGGTCCCTCGGGCTGGGGGGAGGCCTGGTCGGGGTCGGGGCGGGGGCCCCGCGGGGCCCGGGTGGGCTATAGCACACGGCGGGCGGACGGTTTTACTACAAAAAAAATGGGCAAGTTTTATGGCCGGCAATGAGGGGGCCGTAACTCATGATCCGGGGCTACGATTGCGGTTCCGTTTCGACCGGAGGGACCGTGAGGCTTGGGGCAACGCGATGGGGGGGTTGGGAGCCGGCGGTTTTACGGCCGAAAAATGGGCAAGTTTATGGCCGAACGCCCGATTTTCCGGTTTTCGGCCCCTCGGGGGGCGGTCGGTGGCCGGCGGGGGGCCCTCGGGGGGCGTCGGTCCCCGGCGGGGGAGGCCGGGCGGGTGCGGCCCCCGGCGGGGGCCCGGGTGGGCTATAGCACACGGCCGGCGGACGGTTTTACGGCCGAAAAATGGGCAAGTTTTATGGCCGGCCCCAAAGAGGGGGCCGTAACTCATGATCCGGGGCTGCGATTGCGGTTCCGTTTGGACCGGCGGGACCGTGAGGCTGGGGGCAACGCGATGGGGGGTTGGGAGCCGGCGGGTTTACGGCCGAAAAATGGGCAAGTTTATGGCCGAACGCCGTTTTTCCGTTTTCCGGCCCCGGGGGGGGGGGTGGGTGGCGGGGGGGGGGCCCTCGGGGGGCGTCGGTCCCCGGCGGGGGAGGCCGGTCGGGGCCGGGCGGGCGCGCCCCCGGCGGGGGCCCGGGTGGGCTATAGCACACGGCCGGCGGACGGTTTAAGTTTTATGGCCGGGCAATGAGGGGGCCGTAACTCATGATCCGGGGCTGCGATTGCGGTTCCGCTTGACCGCGGACCGTGAGGCGGGGGCAACGCGATGGGGGGTTGGGAGCCGGCGGTTTTACGGCCAAAAATGGGCAAGTTTATGGCCGAACGCCCGATTTTCCTGCTCGGCCCCCTGGGGCGGTCTGGGTGGCCGGCTGGGGGCCCTGGGGCGGTCCCCCGGCGGGGAGGCCGGCGTCGGCCGGGCGGGGGGCGGCGGTGGCCTGGGGGGCCCGGTGGGCTATAGCACACCATGGATTGGGGGCCGTCGCTGGACGGTTTTACGACCGAAAAATGGGCAAGTTTTATGGCAGGGCAAAGAGGGGGCCGTAACTCATGATCCGAGACTGCGATTGCGGTTCCGTTTGGACCGGCGGACCCTGAGGCGGGGCAACGCGATGGGGGTTGGGAGCCGGCGGTTTTACTACCGAAAAATGGGCAAGTTTATGGCCGAACGCCCGATTTTCCCTCGGCCCCTGGGGGCGGTCGGTGGTGGGGCGGGGGCCCTGGGGCGGTCCCCCGAAAATGGGGGGCGCCCGGTCGGGGTCGGCGGGGGCGGCTGGGCTCCCCGGCGGGGCCCGGGTGGGCTATAGCACACACGGCCTACGGACGGTTTTACTACCAAAAATGGGCAAGTTTTATGGCCGGCAAAGAGGGGGCCGAACTCATGATCCGGGGCTGCGATTATGTTCCGTTTGGACCGGCGGGACCGTGAGGCGGTGGGGGGCAACGCGATGGGGGTTGGGAGCCGGCGGTTTTACGGCCGAAAAATGGGCAAGTTTATGGCCGAACGCCCGATTTTCCCATTTTCGGCCCCTCGGGGCCCTGGGGCGGTCTGGGGTCCCTGGGGCCCTCGGGCGCGGGGTCCTCGGCGGGGCCCGGTGGGGCCACGGGTCGGGGGGCATGGGGCCCCGATGGGCGGGGCCCGGTGGGCTATAGCATGGGGGGTTGGGAGACGGTTTTACGGCCGAAAAATGGGCAAGGGGCAAAGAGGGCGCCGTAACTCATGATCCGGGGCTGCGATTGCGGTTCCGTTTGGACCGGCGGGACCGTGAGGCTGGGGGCAACGCGATGGGGGTGTTGGGAGCCGGCGGTTTTACGGCCGAAAAATGGGCAAGTTTATGGCCGAACGCCCGATTTTCCATTTTTCGGCCCCCTGGGGCGGCCTGGTGGTCGGGCGGGGCCCTGGGGCTTGTCCCCGGGGGGGAGGCCGGTCGGGCCGGGGGCGCGGCCCGCTGGGGCCCGGTGGGCTATAGCACACGGTCGGGCGGACGGTTTTACTACTTAAAAATGGGCAAGTTTTATGGCCGGGCAATGAGGGGGCCGTAACTCATGATCCGGCTGCGATTGCGGTTCCCGCTTGACCGGCGGGACCGTGAGGCGGGGGCAACGCGATGGGGGTTGGGAGCCGGCGGTTTTACTACCGAAAAATGGGCAAGTTTATGGCCGAACGCCCGATTTTCCCGCTGGCTGCCCCTGGGGCGGTCGGTGGTCGGCGGGGCCCTCGGGGCGCGGTCCGGGCGGGGAGGCCGGGTCGGCCGAACGCGCACCGGCTGGGGACCCGGTGGGCTATAGCACACGGCCGGGCTGGACGGTTTTACTACAAAAATGGGCAAGTTTTATGGCCGGCAATGAGGGGGCCGAACTCATGATCCGGCTGCGATTGCGGTTCCGCTTTGACCGGCGGGACCGTGAGGCGGGGGCAACGCGATGGGGGTTGGGAGCCATGTTTTACGGCCCTAAAAATGGGCAAGTTTATGGCCGAACGCCCGATTTTCCCGCTTTGGCCCCTGGGGGCGGTTTGTGGGCGGTGGGGGGCGGGGCCCCGGGGCATGGGTCCCGGCGGGGGAGGCCGGTCGGGGCCGGGCGGGCGCGGCCCCCGGCGGGGGGCGTGGGGGGCTATAGCACACGACGGGCCGGGAGCGCCGGTTACGGCTAAAAATGGGCAAGTTTTATGGTAACGGCAATGAGGGGGCCGAACTCATGATCCGGCTGCGATTGCGGTTCCGTTTGACCGGCGACCGTGAGGCGGGGGCAACGCGATGGGGGTTGGGAGCCGGTTTTACGGCCGAAAATGGGCAAGTTTATGGCCGAACGCCCGATTTTCCTGCTGCCCCTGGGGGCGGTCGGTGGTCCCGGCTGGGGGGCCCTGGGGGGGGCGGTCCCGGGGGAATGGGGAGGCCTGGGGCCTGGGGTCGGGGGGCGGCCCCGGCTGGGGACCCGGTGGGCTATAGCACACGGCCGGGCGGACGGTTTTACTACCAAAAATGGGCAAGTTTTATGGCCGGGCAATGAGGGGGCCGAATCATGATCCGGGGCTGCGATTAAAGCCGAACGCCCATTTTCCGCTTGACCGGGGCGGACCGTGAGGCGGGGGCAACGCGATGGGGTTGGGAGCGCTGGGACCCGGTGGGGCGGTTTTACGGCCGAAAAAAATGGGCAAGTTTATGGCCGAACGCCCGATTTTCCCATTTTGGGAGGCTGGGCAACCCCTGGGGGGCGGTGGGTGGGCGGGGCGGGGTCCCTGGGGCGCCGGTCCCGGCGGGGGGCGGGGCAAGGGGTCGGGCGGGCGGGGGCCACGCGCGGGGCCCGGGTGGCTATAGCACACGGCGGGGCGGACGGGTTGGGAGATTTTACGGTTTTACTAAAAAATGGGCAAGTTTTATGGCCGGCAATGAGGGGGCCGAACTCATGATCCGGGCTGCGATTGGGTTCCGCTTGACCGGGCGGGACCGTGAGGCGGGGGCAACGCGATGGGGGTTGGGAGCCGCGGTTTTACTGGCCGAAAAATGGGCAAGTTTATGGCCGAACGCCCGATTTTCCCGCGGGCCTGGGGGGCGGTCGGTGGTCCGGCTGGGGTCCTCGGGCGCGTCGGTCCGCGGGGAGGCTCGGCCAAGGCCGGGGGGCGGGCGGGGCGGCCCCGGCGGGGCCCGGTGGGCTATAGCACACGGCCGGGCGGACGGTTTTACGGCCGAAAATGGGCAAGTTTTATGGCCGGGCAATGAGGGGGCCGAACTCATGATCCGGGCTGCGATTGCGGTTCCGCTTGGACCGGCGGGACCGTGAGGCGGGGGCAACGCGATGGGGGTTGGGAGCCGGGGCGGTTTTACGGCCGAAAAATGGGCAAGTTTATGGCCGAACGCCCGATTTTCCCGCTCGGCCCCTGGGGCGGTGGTGGCCGGCGGGGGCCCCTGGGCGCGGTCCCCGGGCTGGGGGAGGCCGGTCGGGTCGGGCGGGCGCGGCCCCCGACGGGGACCCGGGGGGGCTATAGCACACGGCCGGCAGACGGTTTTACTACTAAAAATGGGCAAGTTTTATGGCCGGCAATGAGGGGGGTGAACTCATGATCCGGGGCTGCGATTGCGGTTCCGCTTGGACCGGGCGACTGACCGTGAGGCGGGGGCAACGCGATGGGGGTTGGGAGCCGGCGGTTTTACGGCTGAAAATTGGGCAAGTTTATGGCCGAACGCCCGATTTTCCCGGCTCGGCCCCGGGGGGCGGTCGGGGTGGGGGGGGCCCGGGGGCGCGGTCGGGGCGGGGGAGGCGGCCGGGCGGGCGGGCGCTGGCCGGCGGGGCCCGGTGGGCTATAGCACACGGGGCGGACGGTTTTACTACCAAAAATGGGCAAGTTTTATGGCCGGCAATGAGGGGGCCGAACTCATGATCCCGGGGCTGCGATTCGGTTCCGCTTGGGACCGGGCGGGACCGTGAGGCGGGGGCAACGCGATGGGGGTTGGGAGCCGGCGGTTTTTACGGAAAAATGGGCAAGTTTATGGCCGAACGCCCGATTTTCCGCTGGCCCCTGGGGCGGTCGGTGGCCGGGCGGGGTCCTCTGGGGGCGCTGGCCCCCGGGGGGAGGTCGGGCCGGGGCGGGCGGGGCAGGGCCGGCCCGGCGGGGGCCCCGGGTTGGCTATAGCAAACGGCCGGCGGATGGTTTTACGGCCGAAAAATGGGCAAGTTTTATGGTCGGTCAATGAGGGGGACGTAACTCATGATCCGGGTCTGCGATGCGGTTCCGCTTTGACCGCGGACCGTGAGGCGGGGGCAACGCGATGGGGGGTTGGGAGCCGGGCGGTTTTACTACGAAAAATGGGCAAGTTTATGGCCGAACGCCCGATTTTCCTCGGCCCCTGGGGCGGTCGGTGGCCGGGCGGGGTCCCTGGGGCGCGGTCCCTGGGGGGGGGGCCGGTCTCGGGCGGGGCGGGGGCCGCGGGGCCCGGTGGGCTATAGCACACGGCCGGGCGGACGGGTTTTACGGCCGGAAAAAATGGGCAAGTTTTATGGCCGGGCAATGAGGGGGCCGTAACTCATGATCCGGGGCTGCGATTGCGGTTCCGTTTGGACCGGCGGGACCGTGAGGCGGGGGCCAACGCGATGTGGGGGTTGGGAGACGGCGGTTTTACGGCCGAAAAATGGGCAAGTTTATGGCCGAACGCCCGATTTTCCCGCTGGCCCCTGGGGCGGTCGGTGGGTCCTCCCCTGGGCGCCGGTCCCCTGGGGAGGCCGGCCGGGTGGCGGGCGGGCGGCCGGGGCGGGGCCGGGTGGGCTATAGCACACGGCCCGGGACGGTTTTACGGCCGAAAAATGGGCAAGTTTTATGGCCGGGCAATGAGGGGGCCGTAACTCATGATCCGGGTCTGCGATTGCGGTTCCGTTGTGACCGGCGGGACCGTGAGGCGGGGGGCAACGCGATGGGGGGGTTGGGGGCCGGCGGTTTTACGGCCGAAAAATGGGCAAGTTTATGGCCGAACGCCCGATTTTCCCGTTTTTGGCCCCTCGGGGGGGGGGGGGCGGTGGCCTGCGGGGGGTCCTCGGGGGGCGTCGGTCCCCGGCGGGGGAGGCCGGTCGGGCCGGGCGGGCGCGGCCCCCGGCGGGGGCCCGGGTGGGCTATAGCACACGGCCGGCGGACGGTTTTACGGCCGAAAAATGGGCAAGTTTTATGGCCGGGCAATGAGGGGGCCGTAACTCATGATCCGGGGCTGCGATTGCGGTTCCGTTTTGACCGCCGGGACCGTGAGACGGGGGGCAACGCGATGGGGGGGTTGGGAGCCGGCGGTTTTACTGCCGAAAAATGGGCAAGTTTATGGCCGAACGCCCGATTTTCCCGTTTTCGGCCCCTCGGGGGGGCGGTCGCCGGGCGGGGGTCCCCGGGGGCGCGGTCCCTGGGGGGAGGCGGGGGGGGGGCGTCGGTCCCCGGCGGGGGCCCGGGTGGCTATAGCACACGGCCGGCGGACGGTTTTATAGCAAAAATGGGCAAGTTTTATGGCCGGCAATGAGGGGGCCGAACTCATGATCCGGCTGCGATTGCGGTTCCATTTGACCGGGGGGACCGTGAGGCGGGGGCAACGCGATGGGGGGTTGGGAGCCGGTTTTACGGCCAAAAATGGGCAAGTTTATGGCCGAACGCCCGATTTTCCCTCCCCTGGGGCGGCTGGTCGGGGGGTCCCTGGGGGGTCGGCGGGGGGGGGGTCGGGGGGCGGCGGGGCCCAAGCACACGGCCGGCTGGGGGCCGAAAAATGGGCAAGTTTAAGAATGCCCCAAAGGGGGCCGAATCATGGGGGCCCGGGGGGCTGATAGTGAGGCTGGGGGCAACGCGATGGGGGTTGGGAGACGGTTTTACGGCCTAAAAATGGGCAAGTTTTATGGCCGAACGCCCGAGGGGGCGGAACTCATGATCCGGGGCGCGGTGCTGGGGGTTGGGCTTAGGACCGGCTGGGGCCCGGTGGCCTAAAATGGGCAAGTTTTATGGGCAAAGAGGGGGCCGTGAACTCATGATCCGGGGCAACGCGATGGGGGGTTGGACCGTGAGGCGGGGGCAACGCGATGGGGGGGGTTTTTACGGCCGAAAAATGGGCAAGTTTATGGTCGAATGCCCGATTTTCCAATTTTCGGCCCCTCGGGGGCGGTCGGTGGCCGGCGGGGGGCCCTCGGGGGGCGTCGGTCCCCGGCGGGGAAGGCCGGTCAAGGGCGGGGGGCGGGCTGGCGGGCCGGGGGGGCCGGGGGGGCTATAGCACACCGGGGCGGACGGTTTTACTGCCGAAAAATGGGCAAGTTTTATGGCCGGGCAATGAGGGGGCCGTAACTCATGATCCGGGGCTGCGATTGCGGTTCCGTTTGGACTGGCGGGACCATGAGGCGGGGGGCAACGCGATGGGGGGGTTGGGAGCCGGCGGTTTTACGGCCGAAAAATGGGCAAGTTTATGGCCGAACGCCTGATTTTCCCGTTTTCGGTCCCTCGGTGGGCGGTCGGTGGCCGGCGGGGGGCGTCGGTCCCCGGCGGAGGAGGGCGGTCGGTGGCCGGCGGGCGGCCCTCGGGGGCCGGGTGGGCTATAGCACACGGCCGGCGGACGGTTTTACTGCCGAAAAATGGGCAAGTTTTATGGCCTGGCAATGAGGGGGCCGTAACTCATGATCCGGGGCTGCGATTGCGGTTCCGTTTGGACTGGCGGGACCATGAGGCGAGGGGCAACGCGATGGGGTGGTTGGGAGCCGGCAGTTTTACGGCCGAAAAATGGGCAAGTTTATGGCCGAACGCCCGATTTTCCTGTTTTCGGCCCCTCGGGGGACGGCCGGTGGTCGGGTGGGGGTCCCGGGGGGGGCGTCGGTCCCCGGGGGGAGGGGGGCGGGCGGGGGGGGGCGGCCCCGGGCTGGGGCCCGGTGGGCTATAGCACACGGCCGGGCGGACGGTTTTACTAAAAAATGGGCAAGTTTTATGGCCGGCAATGAGGGGGCCGTGAACTCATGATCCGGGGCTGCGATTATGTTCCGTTTGGACCGGCGGGACCGTGAGGCGGGGGGCAACGCGATGGGGGGGTTGGGAGCCGGCGGTTTTACGGCCGAAAAAAGGGAAAGTTTATGGCCGAACGCCCGATTTTTTCCCTTGCCCCCCTGGGGCGGTCGGTGGCTGGGGGGGGTCCCGGGGGCGTTTCGGTCCCCCCGGGGGGGAGGAGGCGGGGGCGGGTCGGGGGGGGGGCCGCGGCGGGGCCCGGGTGGGCTATAGCACACGGCCGGCGGACGGTTTAGGGCCGAAACATGGGCAAGTTTTATGGCCGGGCAAAGAGGGGGCCAGAACTCATGATCCGGCTGCGATTGCGGTTCCGTTTGACCGGGCGGACCGTGAGGCGGGGGCAACGCGATGGGGGTTGGGAGCCGGCGGTTTTACTACGAAAAATGGGCAAGTTTATGGCCGAACGCCCGATTTTCCTGGCTGGCCCCCTGGGGCGGTCGGTGGCCGGCTGGGGTCCCTGGGCGCGGTCCCTGGGGGGGAGGCCGGGGAGGGGGGGGGCCGGCTGGGGCCCTGGTGGGCTATAGCACACGGGGGCGGACGGTTTTACTACCAAAAATGGGCAAGTTTTATGGCCAAATGAGGGGGCCGAACTCATGATCCGGGGCGATTGCGGTTCCGCTTGGACCGGTGGGACCGTGAGGCGGGGGCAACGCGATGGGGGTTGGGAGCCGGCGGTTTTACGGCCGAAAAATGGGCATTTATGGCCGAACGCCCGATTTTCCTGCTTTCCCCCTGGGGGCTGAGGGTGGTCGGCATGGGGCCCTCGGGGGCGCTTGGTCCCGGCCGAAAAATGGGGGGGGCGGTCGGGTCGGGTCGGGGGCTGGGCCCCCGGCGGGGCCCGGTGGGCTATAGCACACACGGCCGGCGGACGGTTTTACTACTACTAAAAATGGGAAAGTTTTATGGCCGGGCAAAGAGGGGGCCGTAACTCATGAACCGGGGCTGCGATTGCGGTTCCGTTTGCACCGGCGGACCCTGAGGCGGGGGGCAACACGATGGGGGGGTTGGGAGCCGGCGGTTTTCCGGCCGAAAAATGGGCAAGTTTATGGCCGAACGCCGGATTTTTCGGGCTGCCCCTGGGGCGGCGGTGGCGGCGGGCGGGGCCCCTGGGGCGCTTGGTCCCTGGGGGGGAGGCCGGGGGGTCGGGGGGGCGGCCCGGTGGGGCCCGGGTGGGCTATAGCACACGGCGTGGGGCGGACGGTTTTACTAAAAATGGGCAAGTTTTATGGTCGGGCAATGAGGGGGCCGAACTCATGATCCGGGCTGCGATTGCGGTTCCGCTTTGGACCGGCGGGACCGTGAGGCGGGGGCAACGCGATGGGGGTTGGGAGTTGGGGCGGTTTTACGGCCAAAAATGGGCAAGTTTATGGCCGAACGCCCGATTTTTCCGGCTTTTGGCCCCTGGGGCGGTCGTGGTGGTCGGGCGGGGCCCCGGGGGCTCGGTCCCTGGGCTGGGGAGGCCGGTCGGGGGCGGCGGGCGAGGCCCGGCGGGGCCCGGGTGGGCTATAGCACACGGCCGGGCGGATGGGTTTTACTACTAAAAATGGGCAAGTTTTATGGCCGGGCAATGAGGGGGCCGTGAACTCATGATCCGGCTGCGATTGCGGTTCCGTTGGGACCGGCGGGACCGGGAGGCGGGGGGCAACGCGATGGGGGGTTTGGGAGCCGGCGGTTTTACGGCCGAAAAATGGGCAAGTTTATGGCCGAACGCCTGATTTTCCCGTTTTCGGCCCCTCAAGGGGCGGTTGTGGTCCGGGCGGGGTCCCCTGGGGCGGGGCGGCGGAGTTTATGGGGGGGCGGGGGGGGGCGGGTCGGGCGGCGCCGGCGGGAGCCCGGGTGGGCTATAGCACACGGCAGGCGGACGGTTTTACGGCCGAAAAATTTGCAAGTTATATGGGCGGCCAATGAGGGGGCCGTAACTCATGATCCGGGGCTGCGATTCCGGTTCCGTTTGGACCGACGGGACAGTGAGCCGGGGGGCAACGCGATGGGGGGGTTGGGAGCCGGCGGTTTTACGGCCGAAAAATGGGCAAGTTTATGGCTGAACGCACGATTTTCCGGGGCTTTCGGCCCCCTGGGCGGGCTGGGTGGGGCCCGGGGGGGTCCCTGGGGGGCGGCGGCTGGGGGGAGGCGGTCAAGGTCGGCGGGCGGGGGCCCCGGGCTGGGGCCCGGTGGGCTATAGCACACACCGGGCGGACGGTTTTACTAAAAATGGGCAAGTTTTATGGCCGGGAAATGAGGGGGCCGTAACTCATGATCCGGGGCTGCGATTGCATGTTCGCGCTTTGACCGGGCTGGGACCGTGAGGCTGGGGGCAACGCGATGGGGGTTGGGAGCCGGTTTTACGGCCGAAAAATGGGCAAGTTTATGGCCGAACGCCCGATTTTCCCGGCTTGCTGCCCCCTGGGGCGGTCGGTGGTCGGGCGGGGGCCCCTGGGCGCTGGTCCCCTGGGGGGAGGCCGGTCGGGCGGGGCGGGCCCGGCTGGGGCCCGGGTGGGCTATAGCACACACGGCGGACGGTTTTACTACCAAAAATGGGCAAGTTTTATGGCCGGGCAATGAGGGGGCCGAACTCATGATCCGGGCTGCGATTGCGGTTCCGCTTGGACCGGGCGGACCGTGAGGCGGGGGCAACGCGATGGGGGTTGGGAGCCGCGGTTTTACGGCCGAAAAATGGGCAAGTTTATGGCCGAACGCCCGATTTTCCGCTGGCCCTGGGGGGCGGTCGGTGGTCGGGGGGGCCCCCGGGGCGCTGGTCCCTGGCTGGGGGGGGGCCGGTCGGGCGGGGGGGCCCCGGCGGGGCCCGGTGGGCTATAGCACACACGGGCCGGACGGTTTTACGGCCAAAAATGGGCAAGTTTTATGGCCGGCAATGAGGGGGCCGAACTCATGATCCGGGCTGCGATTGTTCCGCTTGGACCGGCGGACCGTGAGGCGGGGGCAACGCGATGGGGGTTGGGAGCCCGCGGTTTTACTACCAAAAATGGGCAAGTTTATGGCCGAACGCCCGATTTTCCCTGCCCTGGGGCGGCGGTGGCCGGCTGGGGGCCTGGGGGGCGGTGGGGCTGGCGGGGGGGGGGGCCCCGGGGGGCGGGGGGGGGGGGCTGGGGCTAAAAGCACGAAGTTTTATGGCTGGGGGCAAAGAGGGGGCTCATGATCCGGGGGCGGGGGGGGCTGGACCGGACCGGGCGGGGCCCGGGTGGGCTATAGCACACGATGGGGGGTTGGGAGACGGTTTTACCAAAAATGGGCAAGTTTTATGGCCGGGCAATGAGGGGGCCGAACTTGATGGGGCTGCGATTGCGGTTCCGCTTGGGACCGGGGACCGTGAGGCGGGGGCAACGCGATGGGGGGTTGGGAGCCGGCGGTTTTACTACTAAAAATGGGCAAGTTTTTATGGCCGAACGCCCGATTTTCCGGCTTTGGTTCCGTTTGGCCGGCGGGTGGGCGGGGGCAACGGATGGGGGTTGGGGTGGGGTTTTACCCGAAAAATGGGCAAGTTTATGGCCGGGGCTGGGACGGGGGGGGGCGGTCCTCGGGGGGCGGGGGCCCGGGGCGGGGGGGGGTGGGCTATAGCACACACGGGCGGACGGTTTTACTACCGAAAAATGGGCAAGTTTTATGGCCGGCAAATGAGGGGGCCGAACTCATGATCCGGGCTGCGATTGGGTTCCGCTTGGACCCGGGGACCGTGAGGCGGGGGCAACGCGATGGGGGTTGGGAGCGGCGGTTTTACTACCCAAAAATGGGCAAGTTTATGGCCGAACGCCCGATTTTCCCATGGCTGCCCTGGGGCCCCTGGGGCGGTGGGGCGGGGGGGCCCCGGGGGTCCCCGGGGGCGGCCGGTCGGGTCGGGGGGGGCCCACGGCTGGGGGGGGTGGGCTATAGCACACGGCCGGGCGGACGGTTTTACGGCCAAAAATGGGCAAGTTTTATGGTCGGCAATGAGGGGGCCGAACTCATGATCCGGGGCTGCGATTGCGGTTCCGCTTTGGACCGGCGGACCGTGAGGCGGGGGCAACGCGATCGGGGGGTTGGGAGCCGGCGGTTTTACAACCAAAAAATGGGCAAGTTTATGGCCGAACGCCAGATTTTCCCGTTTTCGGCCCCTGGGCGGTGGTGGCTGGGGTCCCGGGGGGGCCCCTGGGGGGGGGCCCCTGGGGGTAGCACCGGCGGGGGGCAAAATGGGGTTTTATGGCCGGGGGGGGGGGCGGCGTTTGGCGGGGACCGTGAGGCGGGGGGGGCAACGCGATGGGGGTTGGGAGCCGGCGGTTTTTTTACGCCCAAAATGGGGGTTTATGGCCGAACGCCCGATTTGAGGCTGATCTGGGGGGGGGGGCGGCTGGGCCCCGGTGGGGGGTGGGCTATAGCACCCCGGGGGGACGGTTTTTTACGGCCGAAAAATGGGCAAGTTTTATGGCCGGCAATGAGGGGGCCGAACTCATGATCCGGGGGCTGCGATTGCGGTTCCGCTTGGACCGGCGGGACCGTGAGGAGGGGGCAACGCGATGGGGGGTTGGGAGCCGGGGTTTTTTACTAAAAAAATGGGCAAGTTTATGGCCGAACGCCCGATTTTCCCGCTTTGGCCCCTGGGGCGGTCGGTGGCGGGGGCGCGATGGGGCCCCTGGGCGCCGGTCCCCGGCTGGGGGGCGGGGGGCCGGGTCGGGGGGCGGGGCCTGGGGCCCGGCTGGGGCCCGGTGGGCTATAGCACACACGGGCGGACGGTTTTACACCCGAAAAATGGGCAAGTTTTAGGGCCGGCAATGAGGGGGCCGTAACTCATGATCCGGGGCTGCGATTGCGGTTCCGTTTGGACCGGCGGGACCGTGAGGCGGGGGGCAACGCGATGGGGGGTTGGGAGCCGGCGGGTTTACGACCGAAAAATGGGCAAGTTTATGGCCGAACGCCCGATTTTCCTTTTTCGCCCCTCTGGGGCGGTCGGTGGCGGGCGGGGGCCCTGGGCGGTCCCCCGCTGGGGAGGCGGCCGGGGTCGGGGGCGGGGGGCCCGGCGGGGGCCGGGTGGGCTATAGCACACGGCCGGCATGGGGTTTTACTTCCGGCCGAAAAATGGGCAAGTTTTATGGCCGAAAGAATGGGGGGGCCGTAACTCATGATCCGGGGCTGCGATTGCGGTTCCGTTTCGACCGGCGGGACGCTGGGGCGGGGGGCAACGCGATGGGGGGGGCAGGAGCCGGCGGTTTTACGGCCGAAAAATGGACAAGTTTATGGCCGAACGCCCGATTTTCCATTTTTGGCCCCCGGGGCGGTCGGTGGTCGGTCGGGGCCCTGGGGGCCCTCGGGGGGGTCCCTGGGGGGGGGCCGGGGGTCCGGGGGGGGGGGCCGGCTGGGGCCCGGGTGGGTTTTATAGGGGCCCGTTTTATGGCCCAAAATAGGGGCCGGAACTCATGACGGGTTTTGGACGGACCGTGAGGCGGGGGCAAAATGGGCAAGTTTTATGGCCGAAAAATGGGCAATGAGGGGGCCGAACTCATGATCCGGGCGGGGCGGGGCGATTGTTCCCTTGGACCGGGGGCGGCCGGGACCGTGAGGCTGGGGGCAACGCGATGGGGGGTTGGGAGCCTACTAAAAATGGGTTTTACGGCCAAAAATGGGCAAGTTTATGGCCGAACGCCCGATTTTCCCTTGGGACCGGCTGACCGTGAGGCGGGGCAACGCGATGGGGGGTTGGGAGGGGGGGCCGAAAATGGGCAAGTTTATGGCCGAACGCCCGATTTTCCCTGGCCTGGCCCCTGGGGCGGGGTGGTGGGCGGGGCGGGGCCGGGCCTGGGTCCTGGGGGGGCGGGGGCCCGGCTGGGGCGGGGCCTGGGGCCCGGGGCTATAGCACACGGCTGGACGGTTTTACTACAAAAATGGGCAAGTTTTATGGCCGGGCAATGAGGGGGCCGAACTCATGATCCGGGGCTGCGATTGCGGTTCCGCTTTGACCGGGCGGGACCGTGAGGCGGGGGCAACGCGATGGGGGGTTCGGAGCCGGCGGTTTTACGGCCGAAAAATGGGCAAGTTTATGGCCGAACGCCCGATTTTCCTTTTCTGCCCCCCTGGGGGGCGGCGGTGGTCGGCGGGGGCCCTGGGGGGGGTCCCCATGGGTGCCGGCCTGGGCCGGGCGGGGCGCCCGGGGCGGCTGGGGGCCCGGGTGGGCTATAGCACACACGGGGCCGGACGGTTTTACTACCAAAAATGGGCAAGTTTTATGGCCGGCAATGAGGGGGCCGTAACTCATGATCCGGGGCTGCGATCGCGGTTCCATTTGGACCGGCGGGACCGCGAGGCGGGGGGCAACGCGAAGGGGGGATTGGGAGCGGGCGGTTTTACGGCCGAAAAATGGGCAAGTTTACGGCCGAACGCCCGATTTTCCCATTTTCGGCCCCTCGGGGGGTCATGGGGTGGCCTGGGGGGCGGGGCCCCTGGGCGGCGGTGGGCTATAGCACACGGGGGGATGGGGTTTTATGGCCGGGGGGGGCCGGTCATGCGGGCCGGTTCCGGTGGGGCCGGGTGGGCTATAGCACACACGGGGGGTTGGACGGTTTTACTACCAAAAATGGGCAAGTTTTATGGCCGGCAATGAGGGGGCCGAATCATGATCCCGGGCTGCGATTGCGGTTCCGTTGGGACCGTGACCGTGAGGCGGGGGCAACGCGATGGGGGTTGGGAGTTTTATGGCGGTTTTACGGCCGAAAAATGGGCAAGTTTATGGCCGAACGCCCGATTTTCCATTTTCCTGAGGCGGGCCCTGGGGGGCGGTCGGGGTCGGGGAAAATGGGGGCCCCGGGGGCGGGGTCCCCTGGGGGGGCCTGGGCGGGGTCGGCGGGGCGGGGCGGCCCGGGGGCCTGGGGTGGGCTATAGCACACACACGGCGGCGGACGGCTTTTTACGGCCTAAAAATGGGCAAGTTTTATGGCCGGCAAATGAGGGGGCCGAACTCATGATCCGGGCTGCGATCATGTTCCGCTTGGACGGCGGGACCGTGAGGCGGGGGCAACGCGATGGGGGTTGGGAGCGGCGGTTTTACGGCCGAAAAATGGGCAAGTTTATGGCCGAACGCCCGATTTTCCCTCGCCCCGGGGCCCCCTGGGGGCGGTCGGTGGCGGGGGGGGGCCCCTGGGGGGGGTCCCCTGGGGGGGGGGCCGGCGGGTCGGCGGGGGGGGGGGGCCCGGGTGGGCTATAGCACACACACGCATGACGGTTTTACTACTAAAAAATGGGCAAGTTTTATGGCCGGCAATGAGGGGGCCGTAACTCATGATCCGGGCTGCGATTGCGGTTCCGTTTGGACCGGCGGGACCGTGAGGCGGGGGGCAACGCGATGGGGGGGTTGGGAGCCGGCGGTTTTACGGCCGAAAAATGGGCAAGTTTATGGCCGAACGCCCGATTTTCCGGGGCTGGCCCCCCTGGGGCGGTGGTGGTGGTCCCGGGGGCTGGGGGCCCTGGGGGCCGGTCCCCTGGGGAGGTCGGTCGGGGGCGGGGGGGGCCCGGGCGGGGGCCTCGGTGGGCTATAGCACACGGCCGGCGGACGGTTTTACGGCCGAAAAATGGGCAAGTTTTATGGCGGGCAATGAGGGGGCCGTAAATCATGATCCGGGGCTGCGATTGCGGTTCTGTTTGGACCGCGGACCGTGAGGCGGGGGCAACGCGATGGGGGTTGGGAGCCGGCGGTTTTTACGGCCGAAAAATGGGCAAGTTTATGGCCGAACGCCCGATTTTCCCTTCCCCTTTTTCTGGGGGCGGCAAGGGGGGTCCCTGGGGTCCCGGGGCCCTGGGGGCGGCACCCCCGGGGGAGGGGTCGGGTCGGGGGGGGCGGCCACGGCTGGGGCCCGGTGGGCTATAGCACACACACGGGCGGACGGTTTTTTTTACGGCCTAAAAATGGGCAGTTTTTTTATGGCCGGCAATGAGGGGGCCGTAACTCATGATCCGGCTGCGATTGCGGTTCCGCTTTGACCGGGACCGTGAGGCCGGGGGCAACGCGATGGGGAGGTTGGGAGCCGGCGGTTCTACGGCCGAAAAATGGGCAAGTTTATGGCTGAACGCCCGATTTTCCTGGCTGGCCCCGGGGGGCGGTCGGTGGTCGGGGGGGCCCTGGGGGGTCCCCGGCGGGGGAGGACGGTCGGGGTCGGGCAGGCGCGGCCCACGGCGGGGGCCGGGTGGGCTATAGCACACGGCGGCGGATGGTTTTACTGCCGAAAAATGGGCAAGTTTTATGGGCGGGCAATGAGGGGGCCGTAACTCATGATCCGGGGCTGCGATTGCGGTTCCGTTTGGACCGGCGGGACCGTGAGGCGGGGGGCAACGCGATGGGGGGGTTGGGAGCCGGCGGTTTTACGGCCGAAAAATGGGCAAGTTTATGGCCGAACGCCCGATTTTCCCATTTGGCCCTGGGGGCGGCGGGGGTGGTTGGGGTGGCTCGGGGGGGTCCCTGGGGGCTTGGGGCCCCCGGGGGGGGCGGTCGGGGTCGGGGGGGGCGGGCGCGGGGCGGGGCCCGGGTGGGCTATAGCACACACGGCGGACGGACGGTTTTTTTGGGCCAAAAATGGGCAAGTTTTATGGCCGGGCAATGAGGGGGCCAGAACTCATGATCCGGGGCTGCGATTGCATGGTTCCGTTTGGACCGCGGACCGTGAGGGGGGGCAACGCGATGGGGGGTTGGGAGCCGGGTTTTACGGCCAAAAATGGGCAAGTTTATGGCCGAACGCCCGATTTTCCCGCTGCCCTGGGGGGGTCGGTGGGTCGGGGGGGGCCCCTGGGGGCCTGGGTCCCCGGCTGGGGGAGGCGGGTCGGGTCGGGGGCGGGCCACGGGCGGGGACCGGGGGGCTATAGCACACGGCCGGGCGGACGGTTTTACTACCGAAAAAATGGGCAAGTTTTATGGCCGGCAATGAGGGGGCAGAACTCATGATCCGGTCTGCGATTGCGGTTCCGCTTGGACCCGCGGACCGTGAGGCTGGGGGGCAACGCGATGGGGGTTGGGAGCCGGCGGTTTTACTACGAAAAATGGGCAAGTTGATGGCCGAACGCCCGTTTTTCTCTTTTGCGGCCCGTGGGGGGGGCGGTGGGAGGCCGGCGGGGGCCCTCGGGGGGGGGGCCGGGGGGGGGGGGGGGGGGGGGGGGGGGGGGGCGCCCCCCGGCGGGGGCCCGGGTGGGCTATAGCACACGGCCGGCGGACGGTTTTACGGCTGAAAAATGGGCAAGTTTTATGGCCGGCAATGAGGGGGCCGTAACTCATGATCCGGGCCCGCGATTGCGGTTCCGTTTGGCCCGGTGGGACCGTGAGGCTGGGGGCAACGCGATGGGGGGGTTGGGAGCCGGCGGCTTTACGGCCGAAATATGGGCAAGTTTATGGCCGAACGCCCGATTTTCCCGCATTTTCCCCTGGGGGCGGTCGGTGGTCGGGCGGGGTCCCTCGGGGGCGTCGGTCCCGGGGGGGGGAGGTCGGCCGGGTCGGGGGGCGCGGCAGGGGCGGGGGCCCGGGTGGGCTATAGCACACGGCCGGCGGACGGTTTTACTACTAAAAAAATGGGCAAGTTTTATGGTCGGGCAATGAGGGGGCCGAACTCATGATCCGGGGCTGCGATTGCGGTTCCGCTTTGGACCGGGCGTGACCGTGAGGCGGGGGCAACGCGATGGGGGGTTGGGAGCCGGGGGTTTTACGGCCGAAAATGGGCAAGTTTATGGCCGAACGCCCGATTTTCCGCTGGCCCCTGGGGCGGCGGTGGTCTGGGGCGGGGGGCCCTGGCGGTCCCGGGGGGGGGCGGTCGGGGTCGGTCGGGCGGGGCGGGCCGGGCTGGGGCCCGGTGGGCTATAGCACACTACACGGATGGGTTTTACTACCGAAAAATGGGCAAGTTTTATGGCCGGCAATGAGGGGGCCGAACTCATGATCGGGCTGCGATTGCGGTTCCGCTTTGGACCGGGCGGACCGTGAGGCGGGGGCAACGCGATGGGGGTTGGGAGCCGGGTTTTTACCCAAAAATGGGCAAGTTTATGGCCGAACGCCCGATTTTCCGCATTTTCCCCCTCTGGGCGGTGGGGGGGTGGCGGGGCGGGGGGCCTCCTGGGGCCCTCCGGCGGGGAGGCCTGGGGGCGGCTCTGGGGGGGGCCCTGGGGGGGCCCGGGTGGGCTATAGCACACGGCCGGGGGGTGGGCTATTTTACGGCCGGGAAAATGGGCAAGTTTTAAAAATGGGCAAGTTTTATGGCCAATGAGGGGGCCGTAACTCATGATCCGGCTGCGATTGCGGTTCCGCTTTGGACCCCGGGACCGTGAGGCGGGGGCAACGCGATGGGGGTTGGGAGCCGGCGGTTTTACCACCGAAAAATGGGCTAGTTTATGGCCGAACGCCCGATTTTCCCGTTTTTGGCTCCGGGGGGGGGGGGCGGGGGCCCTGGGCGCTGGGGCCCGGTCGGGGGGCTGGGAGGGGGTCGGGGTCGGGTCGGGCGGGGGGGGCCGGTGGGGCCCGGGTGGGCTATAGCACACACGGGGCGGACGGTTTTACAGCCCAAAAATGGGCAAGTTTTATGGCCGGGCAATGAGGGGGCCGTAACTCATGATCCGGGGCTGCGATTCGGTTCCGCTTTGGACCGGGCGGGACCGTGAGGCGGGGGCAACGCGATGGGGGTTGGGAGCCAAGGGTTTTACGGCCGAAAAATGGGCAAGTTTATGGCCGAACGCCCGATTTTCCCTTTCCCCCTGGGGCGGCGGGGGCGGGGGGTGGGGCCGGGGGGGGTCTGGCCCGAAAATGGGGGGGGGGAGGCGGTCGGGTCGGTCGGGGCGGGGGGGGGCCCGGGGCGGGGCCCGGTGGGCTATAGCACACGGCACCGGGCACGGTTTTACTACGGCGAAAAAATGGGCAAGTTTTATGGCCGGGCAATGAGGGGGGTGAACTCATGATCCGGGGGGCTGCGATTGCGGTTCTTTGGACCGGGCGGGACCGTGAGGCGGGGGCAACGCGATGGGGGTTGGGAGCCGGCGGTTTTACTACCAAAAATGGGCAAGTTTATGCCCGACCGCCCGTTTTTCCGGTCTGCGGCCCCGGGGGGGGCGGTGGGGGGCGGGGGGGGGGCTTGGTCCCTGGGGGGGGGCGGGGGCGGCGGGGCGGGTCGGCGCGGCGGCCGGCTGGGGCCCGGTGGGCTATAGCACACGGGCACAAATGGACGGTTTTACTACCAAAAATGGGCAAGTTTTATGGCCGGCAATGAGGGGGCCGAACTCATGATCCGGGTCGCGATTATGCGGTTCCGTTTGGACCGGCGGGACGGTGAGGCTGGGGGCCACGCGATGGGGGGGGTGGGAGCCGGCGGGTTTACGGCCGCAAAATGGGCAAAGTTTATGGCCGAACGCCCGATTTTCCCTTTTCCCCTGGGCATTTGGGCCCCGGGGGCTGGGGCGGTGGCCGGCGGGGGCCCCTGGGCCCCCTGGGGAGGCTTGGGGGCGGGGGGGGGCTGGGGGGCTGGCCCGGGTGGGCTATAGCACACACACGGGCGGACGGTTTTACTAAAAAATGGGCAAGTTTTATGCCGGCAATGAGGGGGCCGAACTCATGATCCGGGGGCTGCGATTGCGGTTCCGTTTGGACCGGGCGACCGTGAGGCGGGGGCAACGCGATGGGGGGTTGGGAGCCGGCGGTTTTACTACCTAAAAAAAATGGGCAAGTTTATGGCCGAACGCCCGATTTTTCCCTTTTTCTGCCCCCTGGGGCTGGGGGCGGTCGGTGGCGGCGGGCTGGGGCCCGGGGGGGGTCCCCGGCTGGGGAGGGGGTCGGGCGGGGGCGGCCCCGGGCCCGGGGGCCCGGTGGGCTATAGCACACACACGGCGGACGGTTTTACTACTAAAAATGGGCAAGTTTTATGGCCGGCAATGAGGGGCCGAACTCATGATCCCGGGGCTGCGATTGCGGTTCCGTTTGACCGGCGGGACCGTGAGGCGGGGGCAACGCGATGGGGGGTTGGGAGCGGCGGTTTTACGGCGAAAAATGGGCAAGTTTATGGCCGAACGCCCGATTTTTCCTGCTGGCCCCCTGGGGCGGGGCGGCCGGCGGGGCTCGGGGGCCCTGGGGGGGGTCCCCTGGGGGGCCGGGCTGGGGTCGGGGCGGGGGGCGGCCGGCTGGGGCCCGGTGGGCTATAGCACACACGGCCATGGACGGTTTTACTACTAAAAATGGGCAAGTTTTATGGCCGGCAATGAGGGGGCCGAACTCATGATCCGGGGCTGCGATTTGGTTCCGTTTGGACCGGGCGGGACCGTGAGGCGGGGGCAACGCGATGGGGGTTGGGAGCGGCATGGTTTTACGGCCGAAAAATGGGCAAGTTTATGGCCGAACGCCCGATTTTCCCCTGGGGCGGGCTGGCCCCTGGGGGCGGTCGGCTGGGCGGGGGCTGGGGGGGGGCGGCGGGGGGGCCCTGGTGGGGGGACGGTTTTACTACAAAAATGGGCAAGTTTTATGGCCGGCAAATGAGGGGGCATGATCCGGGGGGCTCCATTTGACCGGCGGGCGGGGGCAACGGGGGGGGTTGGGCGGCGGGGAAAAATGGGCAAGTTTATGGGAACGCCCGATTTTCCCGGGCCCTCGGGGGCGGGGGGCTATAGCGGGGGGTCCCGGGCGGTTTTTGGGGGGCTAAAATTGGGCAAGTTTTATGGCCGGGCAATGAGGGGGCCGTAACTCATGATCCGGGGCTGCGATTGCGGTTCCATTTGGACCGGCGGGACCGTGAGGCGGGGGGCAACGCGATGGGGGGGTTGGGAGCCGGCGGTTTTACTGCCGAAAAATGGGCAAGTTTATGGTTGAACGCCCTATTTTTCGGTTTTCGGCCCCTCGGGGGGCAGTCGGTGGCCGGCGGGGGGCCCTCGGGGGGCGGGTCCCCTGGGGGAGGGGGGTCGGGGGGGGCGGGGCGGCCCCGGCTGGGGGCCGGTGGGCTATAGCACACACGGGCGGACGTTTTTACTAAAAAAATGGGCAAGTTTTATGGCCGGGCAATGAGGGGGCCGAACTCATGATCCGGGGCGCGATTGCGGTTCCGCTTGGACCGGGCGGACCGTGAGGCGGGGCAACGCGATGGGGGTTGGGAGGAGCGGTTTTACTAAAAAAATGGGCAAGTTTATGGCCGAACGCCCGATTTTCCGCTGCCCCCTGGGGGCGGGGCGGGCTGGGGCCCTGGGGTCCCGGGGGCCCTGGCTGGGGGGCGGGGGGCCGGGGTGGGGGGGGCGGCCGCGGGGGGGGTGGGCTATAGCACACGGCACGGGATGGACGGTTTTACGGTTTTACTAAAAAATGGGCAAGTTTTATGGCCGGGCAATGAGGGGGCCGTAACTCATGATCCGGGGTTGCGATTGCGGTTCCGTTTGGACCGGCGGGACCGTGAGGCGGGGGGCAACGCGATGGGGGGGTTGGGAGCCGGCGGTTTTACGGCCGAATAACTGGCAAGTTTATGGCCGAACGCTCAATTTTCCCATTTGGCGGCCTGGGCCTGGGGCGGTGGGTGGGCGTGGGGTCCCTGGGGGGGGTCCCCTGGGGGGGGGCGGGGGGGGGGGGGGGGCTGGGGGGTGGGCTATAGCACACGGGCGGGCGGACGGTTTTACTACTAAAAATGGGCAAGTTTTATGGCCGGCAATGAGGGGGCCGAACTCATGATCCGGCTGCGATTGCGGTTCCGTTTGGACCGGCGGGACCGTGAGCCGGGGCGCAGCGCGATGGGGGGGTGGGGAGCCGGCGGTTTTACGGGCGAAAAATGGGCAAGTTTATGGCCGAACGCCCGATTTTCCCTGCTTTGCCCCCGGGGGGGCGGCGGTGGTCGCGGGGCCCTCGGGGGCGTTGGTCCCCGGGGGGGGAGGCCAGTCGGGGCCGGGCGGGGGCCCGAGTGGGCTATAGCACGGGGGCGGACGGATTTTTTTTACCGAAAAATGGGCAAGTTTTATGGCCGGGCAATGAGGGGGCCGTGAACTCATGATCCGGGCTGCGATTGCGGTTCCGCTTTGGACCGGCGGGACCGTGAGGCGGGGGCAACGCGATGGGGGTTGGGAGCCGGCGGTTTTACTACCGAAAAATGGGCAGTTTATGGCCGAACGCCCGATTTTCCCCTTGGGGCCCCTGGGGCGGTCGGTGGTCGGGGGCCCTGGGGGCGGGCCCCCAGGGGGGGGAGGCGGGGGGGCCGGGGGGGGCCGGGCAGGGGCCCGGGTGGGCTATAGCACACGGCCGGCGGACGGGTTTACTAAAAATGGGCAAGTTTTTATGGCCGGCAATGAGGGGGCCGAACTCATGATCCGGGGCTGCGATTGCGGTTCCGTTTGGACCGGGAGGACCGTGAGGCGAGGGGCAACGCGATTGGGGTGGTTGGGAGCCGGCGGTTTTACGGCTGAAAAATGGGCAAGTTTATGGCCGAACGCCCGATTTTCCCCGCTGGCCCCTGGGGCGGCTGGTCGGGGGGTCGGGGGGCCCTGGGGGGGGCGGGGTCGGGCTGGGGGGGGGGCGGGGGGCGGGCGGGCGGGCCGGGGCCTGGGGCGGGGACCTGGTGGGCTATAGCACACGGCCGGCGGACGGTTTTACTGCCGAAAAACGGGCAAGTTTTATGGCCTGGCAATGAGGGGGCCGTAACTCATGATCCGGGGCTGCGATTAGGGTTCCGATTGGACTGGCGGGACCATGAGGCGAGGGGCAACGCGATGGGGTGGTTGGGAGCCGACAGTTTTACTAAAAATGGGCAAGTTTATGGCCGAACGCCCGATTTTCCTGTTTTCGGCCCCTCGGGGGGCGGTTGGGGGCCGGCGGGGGGCCCTGGGGGCGCTGGTCCCCGGCTGGGAGGAGGCCGGCGGGGGGGCGGGCGGCCCACGGCTGGGGCCCGGTGGGCTATAGCACACGGGCGGACGGTTTTACTACCGAAAAATGGGCAAGTTTTATGGCCGGCAAAGAGGGGGCCGAACTCATGATCCGGGGGCTGCGATTGCGGTTCCGCTTGGACCGGCGGACCGTGAGGCGGGGGCAACGCGATGGGGGGTTGGGAGCCGGCGGTTTTACTACCGAAAAATGGGCAAGTTTATGGCCGAACGCCCGATTTTCCGCTTTCCCCTGGGCGGGTCGTGGGGATGGGGGCCCATGGGGGGGGGCCCAATGGGGCTCCCCGGGGAGGCGGTCGGGTCGGGGGCGGGGGGCCCGGCGGGGCCCGGGGGCTATAGCACACGGCACCGGCGGACGGGACGTTTTACTACTACTAAAAATGGGCAAGTTTTATGGCCGGGCAATGAGGGGGGGCCGAACTCATGATCCGGCTGCGATTGCGGTTCCGCTTTGGACCGGCGGGACCGTGTGAGGGGGCAACGCGATGGGGGGTTGGGAGCCGGCGGTTTTACGGCCAAAAATGGGCAAGTTTATGGCCGAACGCCCGATTTTCCGATTTTTGCGGCCCCTGGGGCGGTGGCGGTGGTCGGGGGGGGTCCTGGGGGCGGTCCCCGGGGGGGGCGGTCGGGGGGGGCGGGGCCCCGGGGCCCGGTGGGCTATAGCACACGGCCGGCTGACGGTTTTATAGAAAAAATGGGCAAGTTTTTATGGGCAATGAGGGGGCCGTGAACTCATGATCCGGGCTGCGATTGCGGTTCCGTTTGACCGGGGGACCGTGAGGCGGGGGCAACGCGATGGGGGTTGGGAGCGGTTTTACGGCCGAAAAATGGGCAAGTTTATGGCCGAACGCCCGATTTTTTCCTTGCTGCCCCGGGGGGGGTCGGTGGTCGGGGGGGCCCTGGGGGCGCCGGCCGGGGGGGAGGGGGGTCGGGGGGGGCGGGGCCCGGGGGGGGGGCCCGGGTGGGCTATAGCACACGGCCGGCGGACGGTTTTACGGCCGAAAAATGGGCAAGTTTTATGGCCGGGCAATGAGGGGGCCAAAACTCATGATCCGGGGCTGCGATTGCGGTTCCGTTTGGACCGGCGGGACCGTGAGGCGGGGGGGACGCGATGGGGGGGTTGGGAGCAGCGGTTTTGCGGCCGAAAAATGGGCAAGTTTATGGCCGAACGCTCGATTTTCCCATTTTCGGCCCTTAGGGGGACGGTCGGTGGCCGGCGGGGCCCCTGGGGGGCGCGGTCCCCGGGGGGAGGGGGGCTTGGGGTCGGGGGGGGGGGGCGGGGCCCTGGCCCGGGTGGGCTATAGCACACGGCCGGCGGACGGTTTTACGGCCGAAAAATGGGCAAGTTTTATGGCCGGGCAATGAGGGGGCCGTAACTCATGATTCGGGGCTGCGATTGCGGTTCCGTTTGGACCGGGACCGACCAGGCGGGGGCAACGCGAGGGGGGGGTTGGGAGCCGGCGGTTTTACGGCCGAAAAATGGGCAAGTTTATGGCCGAACGCCCGATTTTCCCATTTTCGGCCCCTCGGGGGGCGGTCGGTGGCCGGCGGGGGGCCCTCGGGGGCATCGGTCCCCGGCGGGGGCGGCCGGTCGGGGTCGGGCGGGGCGTGGGCCCGGTGGGGCCGGGTGGGCTATAGCACACACGGGCGGATGGTTTTACTGCCGAAAAATGGGCAAGTTTTATGGCCGGCAATGAAGGGGCCGAAACTCATGATCCGGGGCTGCGATTGCGGTTCCGTTTGGACGGGCGGGACCGTGAGGCGGGGGCAACGCGATGGGGGGGTTGGGAGCCGGCGGTTTTACGGCCGAAAAATGGGCAAGTTTATGGCCGAACGCCCGATTTTCCCGCTGCCCCTCTGGGGGGCGGTGGGCGGGTCGGGGGGCGGGGCCCCGGGGGGGGTCCCGGGGGGGGGGTGGTCGGCCGGGTCGGGGGGCGGGGCCGGCGGGGGCCCGGGGGTGGGCTATAGCACACACGGCCGGCGGGGGTTTTACTACCAAAAATGGGCAAGTTTTATGGCCGGGCAAAGGGGGCCGAACTCATGATCCGGCTGCGATTGCGGTTCCGCTTTGACCGGCGGGACCGTGAGGCGGGGGCAACGCGATGGGGGTTGGGAGCCGGTTTTACGGCCAAAAAAAATGGGCAAGTTTATGGCCGAACGCCCGATTTTCCCCATTTGCGCCCCTGGGGCGGGTCGGTGGTGGGCGGGGTCCCGGGGGGGGTCCCCGGGCGGGGGGTCGGCCGGGTCGGGGGGGGCTGGGGTCGGGGGGGCGGGGGCCCGGGTGGGGCCCGGGTGGGCTATATAGCCACGGACGGTTTTTTACTACTAAAAATGGGCAAGTTTTATGGCCGGCAAAGAGGGGGCCGAACTCATGATCCGGCTGCGATTGCGGTTCCGCTTTGGACCGGGCGGACCGTGAGGCGGGGGCAACGCGATGGGGGTTGGGAGCAATGGTTTTTTACCGAAAAATGGGCAAGTTTATGGCCGAACGCCCGATTTTCCCATTTTGCCCTGGGGGGGCTGGGGCCGGGCGGGGCCCTCTGGGGGGGGGTCCCTGGGGGCTGGGGGGGAGGGCGGGGGGCTCGGGCCGGGGGGGGCCCGGTGGGCTATAGCACACACGGGCGGACGGTTTTACTAAAAATGGGCAAGTTTTATGGCCGGCAATGAGGGGGCCGAACTCATGATCCGGGGCTGCGATTGCATGGTTCCGCTTGGACCGACGGACCGTGAGGAGGGGGCAACGCGATGGGGGTTGGGAGCCGGCGGTTTTTTACGGCCGAAAAATGGGCAAGTTTATGGCCGAACGCCCGATTTTCCCGCTTTCCCCTGGGGCGGTCGGTGGCGGGGCGGGGTCCCTGGGGCGCGGTCCCCGGGGGGGAGGAGGCCGGGTCGGGGGGCGGCGGCCCCGGGGGGGCGGTGGGCTATAGCACACGGCCGGGAATGGGACGGTTTTACTACCTAAAAATGGGCAAGTTTTATGGCCGGCAATGAGGGGGCCGTAACTCATGATCCGGGGCTGCGATTGCGGTTCCGTTTGGACCGGCGGGACCGTGAGGCGGGGGGGAACGCGATGGGGGGGGTGGGGGCCGGCGGGTTTACGGCCGGAAAAAGGGCAAGGTTATGGCCGAAAGCCCGATTTTCCCGGCTGGGGCCCGGGGGGGGGGCTGGGGGGCTGGGCTGGGGGGTCGGGGGGCCCGGGGGGCTTGGTCCCGAAAATGGGCAAGGGGAGCGGGGGGGGGCCCCGGGGGGGGGGTCGGTCCCGGGGGGGGGGGGGGGACCCCGGGTGGGCTATAGCATGGGGGGTTGGGGGACGGTTTTACGGCCGAAAAATGGGCAAGTTCTATGCCCGGGCAATGAGGGGGCCGTAACTCATGTTCCGGGGCCGCGATTGCAGTTCCGTTTGGCCCGGCGGGACCGTGAGGCGGGGGGCAACGCGATGGGGGGGTTGGGACCCGGCGGTTTTACTACCGAAAAATGGGCAAGTTTAAGGCCGGACGCCCGATTTTTCCGCTTCCGGCCCCCCTGGGGCGGGGCGGGTGGTCGGGGGGGCCCTGGGGGCGCCGGGCCGGGGCTGGGGAGGCAAAAATGGGGGGGCGGGGCGGGCCCGGGCAGGGGCCCGGGTGGGCTATAACACACGGCCGGCGGACGGTTTTACTACTAAAAATGGGCAAGTTTTATGGCCGGGCAATGAGGGGGCCAGAACTCATGATCCGGGGCTGCGATCATGGTTCCGCTTTGGACCGGCGGGACCGTGAGGCGGGGGCAACGCGATGGGGGGTTGGGAGCCCATGGTTTTTTACGGCGAAAAATGGGCAAGTTTATGGCCGAACGCCCGATTTTCCATTTTTCGGCCCTGGGGCGGGGTGGGCTGGGGGGCCCTGGGGGCTCGGCCCCGGGGGGGGAGGCGGGTCTGGGGGCGGGGGCGCGGCCACGGCGGGGGGCCCGGTGGGAGATAGCACACGGCCGGCGGACGGTTTTACTGCCGAAAAATTGGCAAGTTTTATGGCCGGGCAATGAGGGGGCCGAAATCATGATCCCGGGGCTGCGATTGCGGTTCCGCTTTGGACCGGGACCGTGAGGCGGGGGCAACGCGATGGGGGGTTGGGAGCCGGCGGTTTTACTACCAAAAATGGGCAAGTTTATGGCCGAACGCCCGATTTTCCATTTTGGCCCGGGGCTGGGGCGGTCGGGGTGGGCGGGGGGCCCTGGGGGCGGTCCCCGGGCGGGGGGCGGCCGGTCGGGCCGGGCGGGCGGCCATGATCCTGGGGGGCCCGGGTGGGCTATAGCACACGGATGGGGGCATGGGACGGTTTTACTACTAAAAATGGGCAAGTTTTATGGCCGGCAATGAGGGGGCGTAACTCATGATCGGGGGCTGCGATTGCATGTTCCGCTTGGACCGGGGCGGGACCGTGAGGCTGGGGCAACGCGATGGGGGTTGGGAGCCGGCGGTTTTTACCGAAAAATGGGCAAGTTTATGGCCGAACGCCCGATTTTGGCCCCCGATTTGGCCTCTGGCCCCCTGAGGCTGGGGGTCGCGGTGGGGCGGATGGGGGCGGGGGGGGCGGCAAAATGGGGCCCTGGGGGGGGGCCGAACTCATGATCCGGGGCCGGGTTCCGGGGACCGGTGACCGTGAGGCGGGGGGCGATGGGGGGTTGGGGGCGGTTTTACTGGGCCAAAATGGGGGGGCCCTGGGGCCCTGGGGCCCGGGGGGGTGGGCTATAGCACACGGCAGGGGGACGGTTTTACTACTTAAAAATGGGCAAGTTTTATGGAAAAATGCAATGAGGGGCCGAACTCATGATCCGGGCTGCGATTTGCGGTTCCGCTTGGACCGGCGGACCGTGAGGCCGGGGGCAACGCGATGGGGGGGTTGGGAGCCGGCAGTTTTACGGCCGAAAAATGGGCAAGTTTATGGCCGAACGCACGATTTTCCGGTTTTTGGCCCCTCGGGGGGCGGGGTCGGTCGGGGGGGCCCCTGGGGGGGGCCGGGCCGGGGGGGGGGTGGGCGGGGGGGCTGGCGGCGGCTGGGGCCCGGTGGGCTATATAGCACACGGGCATGGACGGTTTTACTACTAAAAATGGGCAAGTTTTATGGCCGGGCAATGAGGGGGCCGAACTCATGATCCGGCTGCGATTGCGGTTCCGCTTGGACCGGGCGGACCGTGAGGGCGGGGGCAACGCGATGGGGGTTGGGAGCGGGCGGTTTTACGGCCAAAAATGGGCAAGTTTATGGCCGAACGCCCGATTTTTTTTCCCTGGGCTGGCCCCGGGGGCGGTCGGTGGGGCCCTGGGGCCCTGGGGGCTGGTCCCCCGGGGGGGGGGGGGCTGGGGGGGGCTGGGCCCGGGGGGGGCCCGGGGGGGGGATAGCACACGGCCGGGCGGACGGTTTTACTACAAAAAATGGGCAAGTTTTATGGCCGGCAATGAGGGGGCCGAACTCATGATCCGGCTGCGATTGCGGTTCCGCTTGGGACCCGGGACCGTGAGGCGGGGGCAACGCGATGGGGGGGTTGGGAGAGGGCGGTTTTACGGCCGAAAAATGGGCAAGTTTATGGCCGAACGCCCGATTTTCCTTTCGGGCCCCCCTGGGGCGGTGGCGGGGCCGGCGGGGGGGGGCTGGGGTCCTGGGCGGGGAGGGGGTCGGGCGGGCTGGGGACGGGGGGCCCGGGGTGGGCTATAGCACACGGCGGCGGTTTTTTACTACCAAAATGGGCAAGTTTTATGGTCCGGCAATGAGGGGGCCGAACTCATGATCCGAATCATGATCCGCATTGGTTCCGCTTGGACCGGGCGGACCGTGAGGCTGGGGGCAACGCGATGGGGGTTGGGAGCCGGCATGGGTTTTACGGCCAAAAATGGGCAAGTTTATGGCCGAACGCCCGATTTTCCCGCTGGCCCCTGGGGCGGTCTGGGGGCCGGCGCGGGGGCCCTGGGCGCCGGTCCCCCGGGGGGGAGGCGGCCGGGGTCGGGGGGCGGCCCCGGCGGGGCTGGGTGGGCTATAGCACACGGCCGGCGGACGGATTTACTACCGAAAAATGGGCAAGATTTATGGCCGGCAATGAGGGGGCCGAACTCATGATCCGGGCTGCGATTGCATGTTCCGCTTTGGACCGGGTGACCGTGAGGCGGGGGCAACGCGATGGGGGGTTGGGAGCCATGGTTTTATGGCCGAAAAATCGGCAAGTTTATGGCCGAACGCGCGATTTTCCCCTGCCCCTCGGGGGCGGTGGTGGGGGGCTGGGGGGGCCCTGGGGGGGCTGGCCCGGGGGGGGGCGGTCTGGGGTCGGGCGGGGGGCCGGCGGGGGCCCGGGTGGGCTATAGCACACGGCCGGCGGACGGTTTTTCTGCCGAAAAATGGGCAAGTTTTATGGTCGGGCAATGAGGGGGCCGTAACTCATGATCCGGGGCTGCGATTGCGGTTCCATTTGGACCGGCGGGACCGTGAGGCGGGGGGCAACGCGATAGGGGGGTTGGCGGCCGGCGGTTTTACGGCCCAAAAATGGGCAAGTTTATGGCCGAACGCCCGATTTTCCCGTTTTCGGCCCCTCGGTGGGCGGGGGGGGGGCGCGGGGGCCCCGGGGGGGCTGGGGGCCTGGCCGGGGGGGGGGCGGGGGGGGGGGCGGTTTTACGGCCTGGGGCAAGTTTATGGGTGGGCTATAGCACACGGCCTGGGCGGATTTGGGACGGTTTTACTACCAAAAATGGGCAAGTTTTATGGCCGGGGAATGAGGGGGCCGTAACTCATGATCCAGGGCGGCGATTGCGGTTCAGTTTGGACCGCGGGACCGTGAGGCGGGGAGCAACGCGATGGGGGGGTTGGGAGCCGGCGGTTTTACGGCCGAAAAATGGGCAAGTTTATGGCCGAACGCCCGATTTTCCTTTCGGCCCTCGGGGGGGGGCGGTGGTCGGGCGGGGGCCCCTGGGGGGCGGTCCCTGGGCCGGGGGGCGGCCGGGTCGGGCGGGGCGCGGGGGCCCGGGCTGGGGGCCCGGTGGGCTATAGCACACACGGGGCGGGACGGACGGTTTTACTACCGAAAAATGGGCAAGTTTTATGGCCGGCAAAGAGGGGGCCGAACTCATGATCCGGGCTGCGATTGCGGTTCCGCTTGGACCAAGTGACCGTGAGGCGGGGGCAACGCGATGGGGGTTGGGAGCCATGTTTTTTTACGGCCAAAAATGGGCAAGTTTATGGCCGAACGCCCGATTTTCCCATTTTGGCCCCCCTGGGGGGGGGTGGCGGGGGGGTCTCTGGCGCGCTGGGGCCCCCGGGGGGGGGCGGCTGGGGGGGGCGGGGGGGGGGCCGGGGCCCGGGGCTATAGCACACACGGCTGGGGACGGTTTTACTATAGAAAAATGGGCAAGTTTTATGGCCGGCCCCAAAGAGGGGGCCGAACTCATGATCCGGCTGCGATTGCGGTTCCGTTTGGACTGGCGGGACCGTGAGGCGGTGGGCAACGCGATGGGGGGGTGGGAGCCGGCGGTTTTACGGCCAAAAAATGGGCAAGTTTATGGCCGAACGCCCGATTTTCCGGCTGGCCCCTGGGGCGGTCGGGCCGGGGGGGCCCCTCGGGGGGCTGGTCCCGGGGGGGGAGGCGGTCGGGGCGGGGGGGGGGCCGGGGGGCCTGGGTGGGCTATAGCACACACACGGATGGGGTTTTACGGCAAAAATGGGCAAGTTTTATGGCCGGCAATGAGGGGGCCGAACTCATGATCCGGGCTGCGCATGGGTTCCGCTTTGGACCGGGCGTGACCGTGAGGCGGGGCAACGCGATGGGGGGTTGGGAGGAGCCGGTGGGTTTTTACAAAAATGGGCAAGTTTATGGCCGAACGCCCGATTTTCCCATTTTGCGCCCCGGGGCGGGGCGGCGGGTCGGGCGGGGGGGGCCCGGGGGCTGGGTCCCCGGGCTGGGGGGGGCGGGTCGGGTCGGGGGGGGCGCTGCCACTGGGCGGGGCCCGGTGGGCTATAGCACACGGCCGGGCGGACGGTTTTACTACCAAAAATGGGCAAGTTTTATGGCCGGCAAAGAGGGGGCCGTAACTCATGATCCGGCTGCGATTGCGGTTCCGTTTGGACCGGCGGGACCGTGAGGCGGGAGGCAACGCGATGGGGGGTTGGGAGCCGGCGGTTTTACGGCCAAAAATGGGCAAGTTTATGGCCGAACGCCCGATTTTTCCTGCTGGCCCCTGGGGCGGTCGGTGGTCGGCGGGGGCCCTGGGGCGCCGGGTCCCCGGCGGGGGGAGGCCGGTCGGGCAAGGGGGGGGCGGGCTGGGCGGGGGGCCCGGTGGGCTATAGCACACGCGGGGCGGACGGTTTTACTACTAAAAATGGGCAAGTTTTATGGCCGGGCAATGAGGGGGCCGAACTCATGATCCGGCTGCGATTGCGGTTCCGTTTGGACCGGGGGACCGTGAGGCGGGGGCAACGCGGGGGGGTTGGGAGCGGCGGTTTTACTACCAAAAATGGGCAAGTTTATGGCCGAACGCCCGATTTTTTGCTGCCCCGGGGCGGCTTGGTCGGGGGGGTCCTGGGGGCGGAGGCGGGGTCCCCGCTGGGGGCTATGGGCTGGGGGGGGGGCGGGCACATGGCCGGGGCGGGGGGCCCGGGGGGGGCCCGGTGGGCTATAGCACACACACGGACGGTTTTACGGCCTGAAAAATGGGCAAGTTTTATGGCCGGGCAATGAGGGGGCCATAACTCATGATCCGGGGCTGCGATTGCGGTTCCGTTTGGACCGGCGGGACCGTGAGGCTGGGGGCAACGCGATGGGGGGGTTGGGAGCCGGCGGTTTTACGGCCGAAAAAAGGGCAAGTTTATGGCCGAACGCCCGATTTTTCAGTTTTCGGCCCCTCGGGGGGCGGTCGGTGGCCGGCGGGGGTCCTCGGGGCGGTCTGTCCTCGGCTGGGGGAGGCGGTCTGGGGGCGGGGGGCGGGGCTGGGGCCCGGGTGGGCTATAGCACACGGCCGGGCGTGGGACGGTTTTACTACTAAAAATGGGCAAGTTTTATGGCCAGGCAATGAGGGGGCCGTAACTCATGATCCGGGGCTGCGATTGCGGTTCCGTTTGGACCGGCGGGACCGTGAGGCGGGGGGCAACGCGATGGGGGGTTGGGAGCCTATGGTTTTACGGCCGAAAAAATGGGCAAGTTTATGGCCGAACGCCCGATTTTCCCCCTTTTCTGGGGGCGGCCCCCGGGGGGCGGTGGTGGGGGCGGGGCCCTGGGGGGGGGGGCCGGCTGGGGGGCGGTCGGGGTCGGGCGGGCGCGGCCCGGCGGGGGCCCTGGTGGGCTATAGCACACACGGGCATGGACGGTTTTACTACTAAAAAAAAAAATGGGTTTTATGCCCGGCAATGAGGGGGCAGAACTCATGATCCGGGGCTGCGATTGCGGTTCCGTTTGGACCGGCGGGACCGTGAGGCGGGGGCAACGCGATGGGGGGGTGGGAGCCGGCGGGTTTTACTAAAAATGGGCAAGTTTATGGCCGAACGCCCGATTTTCCCGTTTGCCCCCGGGCGGGGCGGTGGCGGGGTCCCCTGGGCGCTGGTCCCCGGCTGGGGGGGTCGGTCGGGCGGCGGGGGGGCCGGGGGGCCCGGTGGGCTATAGCACACGGCGGACGGTTTTACTACTAAAAATGGGCAAGTTTTATGGCCGGCAATGAGGGGGCCGAACTCATGATCCGGGCTGCGATTCGGTTCCGCTTTGGACCGGGCGTGACCGTGAGGCGGGGGCAACGCGATGGGGGTTGGGAGCCGCGGTTTTACGGCCAAAAATGGGCAAGTTTATGGCCGAACGCCCGATTTTCCATTTGGCCCCTGGGGCGGCGGGTGGGGCGGGGGGGCCCCTGGGGGGGGGCTGGCGGGGGGGGCGGCGGGGGGCGGGCGCGGTCCTCGGCGGGGGCCCCGGGGGGGCATAGCACACCGCCCGCGGGCGGTTTTACTACTAAAAATGGGCAAGTTTTATGGCCGGGCAATGAGGGGGGCCAGAATCATGATCCGGGGCTGCGATCATGTTCCGCTTGGACCGGCGGGACCGTGAGGCGGGGGGCAACGCGATGGGGGGGTGGGAGCCGGCGGTTTTACGGCCGAAAAATGGGCAAGTTTATGGCCGAATGCCCGATTTTCCCGCTGGCCCCCTGGGGGGCGGTGGTGGCGGGGGGCCCTGGGGGGCGTGGTCCCCTGGGGGAGGGGCCGGGGGGGGGGCGGGAGCGGGGCCGGCTGGGGCCCGGTGGGCTATAGCACACGGCCGGGCGGACGGTTTTTACTAAAAATGCTCAAGTTTTAAGGCCGGGCAATGAGGGGGCCGTAACTCATGATTCGGGGCTGCGATTGCTGTTCCGTTTGGACCGGCGGGACCGTGAGGTGGGGGGCAACGCGATGGGGGGGTCGGGAGCCGGCGGGTTTACTACGAAAAATGGGCAAGTTTATGGCCGAACGCCCGATTTTCCTGGGGCCCCTGGGGCGGTCGGTGGCCGGGGGGTCCCTGGGGCGGGGCCCCCTGGGGGGAGGCGGTCGGGGGGGCGGCGGCCCTGGCTGGGGCCCGGTGGGCTATAGCACACGGCGGGCGGGCGGGTTTTACTACTAAAAAATGGGCAAGTTTTATGGCCCGGCAATGAGGGGGCCGAACTCATGATCCGGGGCTGCGATTTGGTTCCGCTTTGACCGCGGACCGTGAGGCGGGGGCAACGCGATGGGGGGTTGGGAGCCGGCGGTTTTACGTCCGAAAAATGGGCATGTTTATGGCCGAACGCCCGATTTTCCGCTGCCCCTGGGGGGCGGTCTGGGGGGTGGTGGGCGGGGGGGTCCTGGGGGCGCCCCCCGCGGGGGGGGGCGGGCGGGGCCGGGCGGGGGGGGGCGGCTGGGGGGCCCGGGGTGGGCTATAGCACACGGGGCACGGTTTTACTACTAAAAATGGGCAAGTTTTATGGCCGGGCAATGAGGGGGCCGAACTCATGATCCGGCTGCGATTGCGGTTCCGCTTTGGACCGGCGGGACCGTGAGGCGGGGGCAACGCGATGGGGGGTTGGGAGCCATGGGTTTTACGGCCGAAAAATGGGCAAGTTTATGGCCGAACGCATGATTTTCCCATTTTTGGGCCCCTGGGGGCGGTCGGTGGCGGGCTGGGGCCCCTGGGGCGGTCCTGGCTGGGGGGGGGCGGGTCGGGGGGCGGGCCCCCCTGGGGGGCGGGGACGGGGTGGGCTATAGCACACGGCCGGCGGACGGTTTTACGGCCGAAAAATGGGCAAGTTTTATGGCCGGGCAATGAGGGGGCCGTAACTCATGATCCGGGGCCGCGATTGCAGTTCCCTTTGGACCGGCGGGACCGTGAGGCTGGGGGCAACGCGATGGGGGGGTTGGGAGCCGGCGGTTTTACGGCCGAAAAATGGGCAAGTTTATGGCCGAACGCCCGATTTTCCCATTTTCCCTGGGCGGGGCTGGGGCGGGGGGGGTCCCGGTGGGGGGCTGGGGTCCTGGGGGGGGCGGTCCGGGCTGGGGAGGGGGTCGGGCTGGGTCGGGCGGGGCGCCCACGGGGGGGGCCCGGTGGGCTATAGCACACGGCCGGGCGGACGGGTTTTACTACTAAAAATGGGCAAGTTTTATGGCCGGCAATGAGGGGGCCAGAACTCATGATCCGGGCTGCGATCATGTTCCGCTTTGACCGGCGGACCGTGAGGCGGGGGCAACGCGATGGGGGGTTGGGAGCCGCGGTTTTACGGCCAAAAATGGGCAAGTTTATGGCCGAACGCCCGATTTTCCTGCTGGCCCCTGGGGCGGGCGGTGGTCCGGCGGGGGTCCCTGGGGCGCTGGTCCCCGGCGGGGGGCGGCCGGGGGCCGGGGCGGGCTGGGGCGGGGGCGGGGCCCGGGGTGGGCTATAGCACACACGGGCGGACGGTTTTACTACTAAAAATGGGGAAGTTTTATGGCCGGGCAATTAGGGGGCCGTAACTCATAATCCGGGGCTGCGATTGCGGTTCCGTTTGGACCAACGGGACCGTGAGGCGGGGGGCAACGCGATGGGGGGTTGGGAGCCGGCGGTTTTACGGCCGAAAAATGAAAAAGTTTATGGCCGAACGCCCGATTTTTCCTGGCCCCTGGGCCCCTGGGGCGGTGGTCGGTGGGGGGTCCCTCGCTGGGGCCGGTGGCCCCCTGGGAGGGTCGGGTCGGGTCGGGCTGGGGCCCGGCTGGGGCCCGGGTGGGCTATAGCACACACGGGCGGGCGGACGGTTTTACTACCAAAAATGGGCAAGTTTTATGGCGGGCAATGAGGGGGCCGTAACTCATGATCCGGGGCTGCGATTGCGGTTCCGTTTGGACCGGGCGGACCGTGAGGCGGGGGCAACGCGTTGGGGGGTTGGGAGCCTGCGGTTTTACGGCCGAAAAATGGGCAAATTTATGGCCGAACGCCCGATTTTCCAGCATTTGCCGCCCCGGGGGGGGGGGTGGGGGGCCGGGGGGGGGTCCTCGGGGGGGGTCCCCTGGCTGGGGCGGCTTGGGGGCGGGCTGCGGGCGGGGGCCCGGGTGGGCTATAGCACACACGGGGGGACGGTTTTACTACTAAAAATGGGCAAGTTTTATGGCCGGGCAATGAGGGGGCCGAACTCATGATCGGGGCTGCGATTGCGGTTCCGTTTGGACCGGGCGGGACCGTGAGGCGGGGGCAACGCGATGATGGGGGTTGGGAGCGGCGGTTTTACGGCCGAAAATGGGCAAGTTTATGGCCGAACGCCCCCGATTTTCCCCGCCCCCGGGGGGCGGCGGGGGTGGGGGCGGGGGCTCCTGGGCGGGGGTCCCCCGGGGGGGGCCGGGCCATGGGTCGGCGGGGCGGGCGGGCCCGGGGGCGGGGCCCGGGGGGGCTATAGCACACGGCCGGCGGACGGTTTTACTACTTAAAAAATGGGCAAGTTTTATGGCCGGCAATGAGGGGGCCGAATCATGATCCGGGGCTGCGATTGCGGTTCCGTTTGGACCGGCGGGACCGTGAGGCGGGGGGCAACGCGATGGCGGGGTTGGGAGCCGGCGGTTTTACGGCCGAAAAATGGGCAAGTTTATGGCCGAACGCCCGATTTTCCCTTTTTCGGCCCCTCGGGGGGCGGTCGGTGGCCGGCGGGTGGGGGCCCATGGGGGGGGTCCCTGGCGGGAGGCGGTCGGGCGGGCGCGGGGATCCCCGGCGGGGGGCCCGGGTGGGCTATAGCACACGGCACGGGCGGACGGTTTTACTACCAAAAATGGGCAAGTTTTATGGCCGGCAATGAGGGGGCAGAACTCATGATCCGGGACTGCGATTGCGGTTCCGTTTGGACCGGCGGGACCGTGAGGCGGGGGGCAACGCGATGGGGGGGTTGGGAGCCGGCGGTTTTACGGCCCAAAAATGGGCAAGTTTATGGCCGAACGCCCGAGAGGGGGCTTTCTGGCCCCCTGGGGGGCGGTGGGCTGGGGGCGGGGCCCCTGGGGGCGGTCCCTGGGGGGGGCTCGGGGGCCGGGCGGGGGGGGGCTGGCCCGGGCCCGGGTGGGGTGGGCTATAGCACACACGGGCGGGCGGTTTTATGGGGGTTAAAAATGGGCAAGTTTTATGGCGGGCAAATGAGGGGGCCGAACTCATGATCCGGGGCTGCGATTGCGGTTCCGCTTTGGACCGGGGGACCGTGAGGGGGGGGCAACGCGATGGGGGTTGGGAGCCGGTGGTTTTACGGTTTTACGAAAAATGGGCAAGTTTATGGCCGAACGCCCGATTTTCCGGGTTTTCGCCCTCGGGGGCGGGGTGGTCGGGCTGGGGGCCCTGGGGCGGGATGGGGGGTTGGGGGGGGGGGGGCCGGCTGGGTGGGGTTTATGGGGCGGCCTGGGGGGGGCCCGGGTGGGCTATAGCACACGGGCGGACGGGGGTATTTACGGGCCAAAAATGGGCAAGTTTTATGGCCGGGCAATGAGGGGGCAGAACTCATGATCCGGGCTGCGATTGCGGTTCCGCTTTGGACCGGCGTGACCGTGAGGCGGGGGCAACGCGATGGGGTTGGGAGCCATGGTTTTTTACGGCCGAAAAATGGGCAAGTTTATGGCCGAACGCCCGATTTTCCCCATTGCCCCTGGGGCCCTGGGGCGGCCCTCGGTGGTGGCCGGGCGGGGGGGGCGCCGGTCCCCGGGGGAGGGCGGCTCGGGGTGGGGGGCTGGCGGGCCCTGGCCGGCGGGGCCCGGGGTGGGCTATAGCACACGGCCGGGCGGACGGTTTTACTACCTAAAAATGGGCAAGTTTTATGGCCGGCAATGAGGGGGCCGAACTCATGATCGGGCTGCGATTGCGGTTCCGCTTTGACCGGGCGGACCGTGAGGCGGGGGCAACGCGATGGGGGTTGGGAGCCGGCGGTTTTACTACCAAAAATGGGCAAGTTTATGGCCGAACGCCCGATTTTCCATTTTCGCGGGCCCCTGGGGGGGTCCTGGGGCCGGGCGGGGGGTCCCTGGGGGGCGGTCCCGGGGGGGAGGCTTATGGCCGGGTCGGCGGGGGCTGGGCCTGGGCAGGGGCCCGGGTGGGCTATAGCACACGGCCGGCGGACGGTTTTACGGCTGAAAAATGGGCAAGTTTTATGGCCGGGCAATGAGGGGGCCGTAACTCATGATCCGGGGCTGCGATTGCGGTTCCGTTTGGACCGGCGGGACCGTGAGGCTGGGGGCAACGCGATGGACGGGTTGGGAGCCGGCGGTTTTACGGCCGAAAAATGGGCAAGTTTATGGCCGAACGCCCGATTTTCCCATTTTCGGCCCCTCGGGGGGCGGTCGGTGGCCTGGGGGCGGGGGCCCCTGGGGGCTGGCCGGGCCCGGGGGGCGGTCGGCCGGGGGGGGGGCCCCGGCTGGGGGCCCGGGTGGGCTATAGCACACGGCCGGGCGGACGGTTTTACTACGGCCGAAAATGGGCAAGTTTTATGGCCGGCAATGAGGGGGCCAGAACTCATGATCCGGGCTGCGATTGCGGTTCCGCTTTGACCGGCGGGACCGTGAGGCGGGGGCAACGCGATGGGGGGTTGGGAGCCGGCGGTTTTACGGCCAAAAATGGGCAAGTTTATGGCCGAACGCCCGATCGCTGCCCCCTGGGGGGCGGCGGCGGGGGGCGGGGGGCCCGGGGGCGCTGGTCCCCGGGGGAGGCGGCCGGGGTCGGGCTGGGGGCGGGCCCCCCTGGGGCCCGGGGTGGGCTATAGCACACGGCCGGGCGGACGGTTTTACGGCCAAAAATGGGCAAGTTTTATGGCCGGCAATGAGGGGGCCGAACTCATGATCCGGGGCTGCGATTGTTCCGTTTGGACCGGGGGACCGTGAGGCGGGGGCAACGCGATGGGGGGTTGGGAGCGGCGGTTTTACTACCGAAAATGGGCAAGTTTATGGCCGAACGCCCGATTTTCCCCTGCTGGCCCCCTGGGGCGGGTCGGTGGTCGGGGGGTCCTCGGGGGCGGTCCCCGGGCGGGGGGGAGGCCGGCGGGGCGGGGCGGGGGCCCCGGGCTGGGGCCCGGGTGGGCTATAGCACACGGCCGGGCGGACGGTTTTACTACTAAAAATGGGCAAGTTTTATGGTCGGCAATGAGGGGGCCAGAACTCATGATCGGGGCTGCGATTGCGGTTCCGCTTGGACCGGGGGACCGTGAGGCTGGGGCAACGCGATGGGGGGTTGGGAGCCTGGCGGTTTTACTACCGAAAAATGGGCAAGTTTATGGCCGAACGCCCGATTTTCCGGCTTTTGGCCCCCTGGGGCGGTCGGTGGCCGGGGGGGGTCCCCTGGGGCGCGGTCCCCGGCTGGGGGCGAAAATGGGGGTCATGGGGTCGGGTCGGGGGGCGGGCGCGGCTGGGGCCCGGTGGGCTATAGCACACACGGCTGGACGGTTTTACTACTAAAAATGGGCAAGTTTTATGGCCCAAATGAGGGGGCCAGAACTCATGATCCGGGCTGCGATCATGCGGTACCGTTTGGACCGGCGGGACCGTGAGGCGGGGGGGAACGCGATGGGGGGTTGGGAGCCGGCGGTTTTACCGCCAAAAAATGGGCAAGTTTATGGCCGAACGCCCGATTTTCCTGCTGCCCCCTGGGGCGGCGGGTGGTCTGGGGCGGGGGCCCTCGGGGGCGCTGGGGCGGGGGGGGGCGGGGGTCGGGTGGCGGGGGGCCGGCGGGGGCCCGGGTGGGCTATAGCACACGGCCGGCGGAGGGTTTTATGGTTTTTTTATGGGCAAGTTTTATGGCCGGGCAATGAGGGGGCCGTAACTCATGATCCGGGGCTGCGATTGCGGTTCCGTTTGGACCGGCGGGACCGTGAGACGGGGGGCAACGCGATGGGGGGGTTGGGAGCCGGCGGTTTTACGGCCGAAAAATGGGCAAGTTTATGGCCGAACGCCCGATTTTCCCGTTTTCGGCCCCTGGGGCGGCTGGGTGGTCGGGGGCCCCTGGGGGCGGGTCCCCGGGGGGAGGCTGGCCGGGTCGGGTCGGGGCCCCCGGCGGGGGCCCGGGTGGGCTATAGCACACGGTCCGGCGGACGGTTTTACGGCAGAAAAATGGGCAAGTTTTATGGCAAATGAGGGGGCCGAACTCATGATCCGGGGCTGCGATTGGGTTCCGTTTGGACCAAAAATGGGACCGTGAGGCGGGGCAACGCGATGGGGGTTGGGAGCTGGGTTTTTACGGCCGAAAAATGGGGCAAGTTTATGGCCGAACGCCCGATTTTTTCCTCCCCTGGGGGGCGGTCGGTGGTCGGGGGGGCCCTGGGGGCTGGTCCCTGGGCTGGGGAGGGGGCCGGCGGGGGGCGGGGGCCGGGCGTGGGCCCGGGTGGGCTATAGCACACGGCCGGCGTACGGTTTTTCGACCGCAAAATGGGCAAGTTTTATGGCCGGCAATGAGGGGGCCGAACTCATGATCCGGGCCGCGATTGCGGTTCCGCTTTGGACTCAAGGGACCGTGAGGCGGGGGCAACGCGATGGGGGTTGGGAGCCGGCGGTTTTACGGCCAAAAATGGGCAAGTTTATGGCCGAACGCCCGATTTTCCTGCTGCCCCCGGGGGCGGCTGGTGGGGGGGGGGGGGTCCCTGGTGGGCCCCGGGGGGGCCGGTCGGGGGCCGGGGGGCTGCTGGGGGACCCCCGGGGCTATATAGCACACACGGACGGTTTTTACTACTAAAAATGGGCAAGTTTTATGGCCGGGCAATGAGGGGGCCGTGAATCATTCCGGCTGCGATCATGCGGTTCCGCTTTGGACCGGGCGGACCGTGAGGCGGGGGCAACGCGATGGGGGGTTGGGAGCCTGCGGTTTTACGGCCAAAAATGGGCAAGTTTATGGCCGAACGCCCGATTTTCCATTTTCGGCCCCCTGGGGGCGGCGGTTGGCGGGTCGGCGGGGGGCCCTGGGGGGCGGTCCCAAAAGGGGGCTGGGGGAGGCGGGGGGGGCTGGGGCGGGCCCGGCGGGGCCCGGGTGGGCTATAGCACACGGCCGGGGACGGTTTTACGACCGAAAAATGGGCAAGTTTTATGGCCGGGCAATGAGGGGGCCGAACTCATGATCCGGCTGCGATTATGTTCCGCTTTGGACCGGCGGACCGTGAGGCGGGGGCAACGCGATGGGGGGTTGGGAGCCGGCGGTTTTACGGCCAAAAATGGGCAAGTTTATGGCCGAACGCCCGATTTTCCTGCTGCCCCTGGGGGGCGGGCGGTGGTCGGGCGGGGCCCTGGGGGGGGGGCGCGGGGGGGCTGGGGGGGGCGGGGCGGGGGGGGGCTACGGGGGTGGGCTATAGCACACGGCCGGACGGACGGTTTTACTACCAAAAATGGGCAAGTTTTATGGCCGGCAATGAGGGGGCCGAACTCATGATCCGGGCTGCGATTGCGGTTCCGCTTGGACCAAGGGACCGTGAGGCGGGGGCAACGCGATGGGGGTTGGGAGCCGGCGGTTTTACGGCCAAAAATGGGCAAGTTTATGGCCGAACGCCCGATTTTTCGCTTTTGGCCCTCGGGGGCCCCTCTGGGGGCGGTGGCCGGCGGGGGCCCCTGGGGGGTCCCTGGGGGCGGGGAGGGCGGGGGGTCAAGGCCGGGGGCGGGGCGCCCAGGGGGGGGCCCGGTGGGCTATAGCACACGGCCGGGGCGGACGGTTTTACGGCCTACCTAAAAATGGGCAAGTTTTATGGCCGGGCAATGAGGGGGCCAGAATCATGATCCGGGCTGCGATTGCGTTCCGTTTGGACCGGGCGGGACCGTGAGGCGGGGGCAACGCGATGGGGGTTGGGAGCGGCGGTTTTACGGCCGAAAAATGGGCAAGTTTATGGCCGAACGCCCGATTTTCCCGCTGGCCCCTGGGCGGCGGGCCGGGGGGCGGGGTCCTCTGGGGGGGTCCCGGGGGGTCCCGGGCGGGGCGGGCCGGCCGGGGGGCGGGCCTGGGGGGGCCCGGTGGGCTATAGCACACGGCCGGCGGACGGTTTTACTACGGCCTAAAAATGGGCAAGTTTTATGGCCGGCAAATGAGGGGGCCGAACTCATGATCCGGGCTGCGATCATGGTTCCGTTTGACCGGCGGACCGTGAGGCGGGGGCAACGCGATGGGGGTTGGGAGCGGCGGTTTTACGGCCAAAAATGGGCAAGTTTATGGCCGAACGCCCGATTTTCCGGCTTTTGCCCTGGGGGGCGGCTGGGTGGCCGGGCGGGGCCCCGGGGGCGGGTCCCCGGCTGGGGGCGGCCTGGGGGGGGGGGGCCCCGGGGGCGGGGCCCGGGGGGGCTATATATAGCACACGGGCGGCGGACGGGTTTAGGGCCGAAAAATGGGCAAGTTTTATGGCTGGGCAATGAGGGGGCCGAACTCATGATCCGGGGCGCGATTGGGGTTCCGTTTGGACCGCCGGGACCGTGAGGCGGGGGGCAACGCGATGGGGGGGTTGGGAGCCGGCGGTTTTACGGCCGAAAAATGGGCAAGTTTATGGCCGAACGCCCGATTTTCCGGCTGGCCCCGGGGCGGTCGGTGGCCGGCTGGGGCCCCTGGGGCGCGGCCCCGGCGGGGCTGGGCGGCCGGTCGGGGGGGCGGGCGGGGCCCGGGCCCGGGTGGGCTATAGCACACGGCGGGCGGACGGTTTTACGGCCGAAAAATGGGCAAGTTTTATGGCCGGGCAATGAGGGGGCCGTAACTCATGATCCGGGGCTGCGATTGCGGTTCCGTTTGGACCGGCGAGACCATGAGGCGGGGGCAACGCGATGGGGGTTGGGAGCCGGCGGTTTTACTACCAAAAATGGGCAAGTTTATGGCCGAACGCCCGATTTTCCCCTGCTCGGCCCCTGGGGGCGGTGGGGTCCTGGGGGCCCTGGGGGTCCCCCCTGGCGGGGCGGCGGGTCAAGGGGCGGGGGGGTCGGGGGGGGCCCGGGTGGGCTATAGCACACGCCGGTCGGGTGGGTTTTAGCACGGCCAAAAATGGGCAAGTTTTATGGCCGGCAAAGAGGGGGCCGAACTCATGATCCGGGGCTGCGACGGTTCCGTTTGGACCGGTGACCGTGAGGCGGGGGCAACGCGATGGGGGGTTGGGAGCCGGCGGTTTTTTACCGAAAAATGGGCAAGTTTATGGCCGAACGCCCGATTTTCCATGATGCCCCTGGGGCGGCTGGGCGGGGGCCCTGGGGCGGGTCCCCCGGGCGGGGAGGGGGTGGCCGGGGGGGGGGGCCGGGGGGTTGGGCTATAGCACACGGCCGGGCGGGGGGCAAAAATGGGCAAGTTTTATGGCCGGGCAATGAGGGGGCCAGAACTCATGATCCGGGCTGCGATTGTTCCGCTTGGACCAAGCGGACCGTGAGGCGGGGGCAACGCGATGGGGGGGTTTGCAGCGGCTGGTTTTCCGGCCGAAAAATGGGCAAGTTTTTATGGCCGAACGCCCGATTGAGGGGGCCTCGCCCTCCTCATGATGGCTGGGGGGGGCGGGGGGGGGGGCGGGGGGGGGGGGGGGGGGGGGGGGGGGCGCGCCCCCGGGGGGGGCCCCGGGTGGGCTATAGCACACGGCCGGCGGACGGTTTTACGGCCGAAAAATGGGCAAGTTTTATGGACGGGCAATGAGGGGGCCGTAACTCATGATCCGGGACTGCGATTGCGGTTCCGTTTGGACCGGGCGGGACCGTGAGGCGGGGGCAACGCGATGGGGGTTGGGAGCCGGTTTTACGGCCAAAAATGGGCAAGTTTATGGCCGAACGCCCGATTTTCCGGTTTGCGGCCCGGGGGGGGGCGGTGGGGGGCGGGGGGGGCCCCGGGGGCGCTGGCCCCGGGGGGCGGGAGGGGTCGGGTCGGGGGGGCGGCCCTGGGGGGGCCCAGGTGGTCTATAGCACACGGCCGGCGGACGTTTTTACGGCCGAAAAATGGGCAAGTTTCATGGCCGGGCAATTAGGGGGCCGTAACTCATGATCCGGGACTGCGATTGCGGTTCCGTTTGGACCGGCGGGACCGTGAGGCTGGGGGCAACACGATGGAGGGGTTCGGAGCCGGCGGTTTTACGGGCGAAAAATGGGCAAATTATGGCCGAACGCCCGATTTTCCCGTTTTCGGCCCCTCGGGGGGCGGTCGGTCGGCGGGGGGGGCCCTGGGGCGCGGTCCGGTCGGGCGGGGAGGGGTCGGGTCGGGGGGGCGGGCGGCTGGGGCCCGGTGGGCTATAGCACACGGCCGGACGGATTTTTTACGGCTAAAGATGGGCAAGTTTTATGGCCGGGCAATGAGGGGGCCATAACTCATGATCCGGGGCTGCGATTGCGGTTCCGTTTGGACCGGCGGGACCGTGAGGCGGGGGGCAACGCGATGGGGGGGTTGGGAGCCGGCGGTTTTACGGCCAAAAAAATGGGCAAGTTTATGGCCGAACGCCCGATTTTCCTGCTGCCCCTGGGGCGGGTCGGGTGGTCGGGCGGGGCCCGGGGGGGCTGGGTCCCCGGCTGGGGGGGAGGCCGGTCTGGGTCGGGCGGGCGGCCCCGGCGGGGCCCCAGGTGGGCTATAGCACACTACGGGCGGACGGTTTTACTAAAAAATGGGCAAGTTTTATGGCCGGGCAATGAGGGGGCCGTAACTCATGATCCGGGCTGCGATTGCGGTTCCGTTTGGACCGGCGGGACCGTGAGGCGGGGGGCAACGCGATGGGGGGTTGGGAGCCGGCGGTTTTACGGCCAAAAAATGGGCAAGTTTATGGCCGAACGCCCGATTTTCCGGCTGCCCCTCGGGGCGGTCGGTGGGGGGCGGGGCCTCGGGGGGGCGGCCCCTGGGGGGGGGGTCGGGGGCGGGGGGGGGGCCCTGGGGCCCGGGTGGGCTATAGCACACGGCCGGCGGACGGTTTTACGGCCGAAAAATGGGCAAGTTTTATGGCCGGGCAATGAGGGGGCCATAACTCATGATCCGGGGCTGCGATTGCGGTTCCGTTTGGACCGCAGTGACCGTGAGGCGGGGGCAACGCGATGGGGGTTGGGAGCCTGTTACGGCTGAAAAAATGGGCAAGTTTATGGCCGAACGCCCGATTTTTCCCTTTGCCCCTTGGGGGGCGGTCGGTGGCCGGCGGGGGTCCTCATGGGGCGTCGGTCCCCGGCGGGGGAGGCCGGTCGGGGCGGGGGGCGGCTGGGGCCCGGGGACCCGGTGGGCTATAGCACACACGGCGGGCGGACGGTTTTACTACCTAAAAATGGGCAAGTTTTTTATGGCCGGGCAATGAGGGGGCCGAACTCATGATCCGGGCTGCGATTGCGGTTCCGTTTGACCGGGCGGACCGTGAGGCGGGGGCAACGCGATGGGGGGTTGGGAGCCGGCGGTTTTACGTACCGAAAATGGGCAAGTTTATGGCCGAACGCCCGATTTTCCTGCTTCCCCCTGGGGCGGGGTGGTCGGCCGGGCGGGGGCCCTCGGGGGGCGGGTCCCGGGGGGGGGCGGCCGGGTCGGGGGGCGGGGGCGCGGTCCCGGCGGGCCCCGGTGGGCTATAGCAAACGGCCGGGATGGGACGGTTACTACTAAAAATGGGCAAGTTTTATGGCCGGCAATGAGGGGGCCGAACTCATGATCCGAAATTGCGATTGCGGTTCCGTTTGGACCGGCGGGACCGTGAGGCGGGGGGCAACGCGATGGGGGGGTTGGGAGCCGGCGGTTTTACGGCCGAAAAATGGGCAAGTTTATGGCCGAACGCCCGAGTTTCCTGCTGCCCCCTGGGCGGCGGCGGGTGGGTCGGGCGGGGGCCCTCGGGGCGCTGGTCCCCGGGGGGAGGCGGCCGGGCCCGGGGGGGGCGTCGGTCCCCGGCGGGGGCCCGGGTGGGCTATAGCACCCGGCCGGCGGACGGTTTTACGGCTGAAAATGGGCAAGTTTTACGGCCGGGCAATGAAGGGGCCGTAACTCATGTTTCGGGACTGCGATTGCGGTTCCGTTTGGACCGGCGGGACCGTGAGGCCGGGGGCAACGCGATGGGGGTGGGGTTGGGTGCCGGCGGTTTTACGGCCGAAAAATGGGAAAGTTTATGGCCGAACGCCCGATTTTTTTCCCTCGGGGGCGGCGGGGCCCCCGGGGGCTGGTCCTGACCCTGGGCCCTGGGGGGTTGGGGGCCCGGGGCGGCCAAAATGGGCAAGTTTTATGGGGAATGGGGGGCCGGTCATGGGGGGGCGACGGCGGCCCGGGGGGGCCGGGTGGGGGCACGGTGGGGGCAACGCGATGGGGGGTTGGGAGCACACGGTTTTACTACCGCCAAAAATGGGCAAGTTTTATGGCCGGGCAATGAGGGGGCCGAACTCATGATCCGGCCGCGATTGCGGTTCCGCTTTGGACGGGGCGCGACCGTGGAGGCGGGGGCAACGCGATGGGGGTTGGGAGCCTGGGTTTTACGGGCCCGAAAAATGGGCAAGTTTATGGCCGAACGCCCGATTTTCCGGCGGCTGCCCCCTGGGGCGGTCGGTGGGCGGGGGGCCCTGGGGCGCTGGCCCCTGGGGGGAGGCCGGTCGGGGTCGGGCGGGGGGGCCGCGGGGCCCGGTGGGCTATAGCACACGGCCATGGATGGTTTTACTACTAAAAATGGGCAAGTTTTATGGCCGGCAATGAGGGGGCCGAACTCATGATCCGGCTGCGATTGCGGTTCCGCTGACCGGCGGACCGTGAGGCGGGGGCAACGCGATGGGGGTTGGGAGCCCGGTTTTACGGCCTTAAAAATGGGCAAGTTTATGGCCGAACGCCCGATTTTCCTGCTGCCTGGGGCCTCGGGGCGGGGGGCTCGGGGGGGGGGGCGGGGCCCGGGGAGGCCTGGGCGGCGGCGGCGGGCTGGGGGGCCGGGGTGGGCTATAGCACATCCGCCCGAGGTTTTCGGGAAAATGGGCAAGTTTTATGGCCGACAATGAGGGGGCCGAACTCATGATCCGGGGCAAGTTTATGGCTGACCGGAGACCGTGAGGGGCAACGCGATGGGGGGTTGGGAGCCCGGGCCGTTTTACGTCACCAAAAATGGGCAAGTTTATGGCCGAACGCCCGATTTTTTCCCCTGGGGGGCGGGGCCGGGTCCCGGGCTGGGGAAGCGGGTCACGCCCGGGACGGGGGGGCCCGGGGCCCCCGGGTGGCCTATAGCACACGGCCCCGACGGGCCAAAAATGGGCAAGTTTTATCTCAATGAGGGGGGCCTCCATGATCCGGGATTGCTGCCCGCTTTCATCCCACGGACCGTCCTGGGGCAACGGATGGGGGGTTGGGAGGTGGCGGTTTTGAACACCGAAAATGGGCAAGTTTATGGCCGAACGCCCGATTTTCCCGCTTTGCTGGGGCTCGGGGCCGGTGGCCGGGCCCGGGGCCTCGGGGCCCCCGGGGAGGCGGCCTCAGGTCGGGGATGGGCCCCTCGGGGCCGGGTGGGCTATAGCACACGGGGTTTTACTACGGCCAAAATGGGCAAGTTTTATGGCCGGCAATGAGGGGGCCGAATCATGATCCGGTGCATGCCCGGCACCATCCGCCCGAGGCGGGGGGCGATGGGGGGGGGTGGCTGGTTTTTTACGCCGAAAAATGGGCAAGTTTATGGCCGAACGCCCGATTTCCCTGCACGGGGTCCACCCATGGGCCCTGGGGCGGCTGGGCCCTGGGGGGCCCCTTAAAGGGGGCGGCCGGCCGGGCGGGGCCCTGGGGGGCCGGGGTAGCACCCATGGCCTATAGCACACCGGGCCCGATGGTCCAAAGAAGGGGCCGTAATCTCATGATCGGGCCTCCGCGCCCTTTCGCGTTTGGCCCCACGGGACCGCCCCTGGGGCAACGGACCATGGGGGTGGGCCGCCCGGTTGAATCGAAAAAAACGGGCAAGTTTATGGCGAACGCCCGATTTTCCCCAGAAACGGGGCCCTGGCCCCAACGGGGCCGGCATGGGGGGGCCCGGGGGCCTGGGGCCCACGGGCCGGGGCCGGGTCCAAACGGTCACCCGGGGACCATCCGCCCGAGAAATGGGGTTACGGCCCCGAGGCTTGGGCAAGTTTATGGCCGGTGCCGATCATTTTTTCAGCCCGGACCCGAGGCTGGGCAACGCTGGGACTCACGGCCGCGGCCTCGAAAATGGGCCCGGCTGGCCGAACGCCTGGGACCGACGCCACCGAGGCCCCCGGGCGGCCACCGACCTGGGCCCGAGGGGCAACGAATGGGGGGGAAAATCGGGGGGGTTTTACTCGCCATAAACTGGGCCCATTTTTATGGCCAGAAACCGGGGCTCCCAACCCCCATCGCTGTTGCCCCCGCCTCACGGCCCCGAGGCGGGGTCCAAACGGAACCGCAATCGCAGCCCTGATCATCATGAGTTACGGCCCCTCATTGCCCGGCCATACTCATTTTTATGGCGAACACAAAACGATTTTTTTGCCCAGCCCACTCGGGCCACTAAACCGCCGGGCCGGGACGCCCTACTATAGCTCACCGGGCCCGGCCACGGCCACCGACCGGGGAGGGGCCGAAAATGGGAAAATCCAAGGTTCGGCCATAAACTTGCCCATTTTATGGCCGTAAACCGAGGGCCCCAACCCCCATCATGATCCCGCCTCATGGTCCCGCGGTCCAAACGGAACCGCAATCGCAGCCGCGGTGATCATGAGTTACGGCCCTCATTGCCCGACCATAAAACTTGCCCATTTTTTTGGCCAGAAAGTCACGGGGGGTGCTATAGCCCACTGGGCCCGCCGGGGGCCGCACCCGCCCGGCCCCGAACGGCCGCCCCCGGCGGGGACCGACGCCCCTCGAGAGGCCCCCGCCGGCCACCGACCGCCCCCCGAGGGGCCGAAAACCGGAAAATCGGGCGTTTGGCCACAAACTTGCCCATTTTTCGGCCAGAAAAGGGGGCCCCAACCCCCATCGCGTTGCCCCCGCCTCACGGTCCCGCTGGGTCCAAACGGAACCGCAATCGCAGCCTTGGATCATGAGTTACGGCCCACTCATTGCCCGGCCATAAAACTTGCCCATTTTTTTGGCCAGAAACGCCCCCACGGGGGTGTGCTATAGCCCACCCGGCCCCTCACGGGGGCCGCCCGCCGGGGCCCCGGGCCCCCCGCCGGGACCGACGCCCCCGGGGGCCCCCGCCGGCCACTGACCGCCCCCCGAGGGGCCGAAAACGGAAAACGGCGTTTTGGCCATAAACTTGCCCATTTTTCTGGCCAGAAACCGGGCCTCAACCAACCCCCATCGGCCCCCGCCTCACGGTCCCGCTGGTCCAAACGGAACCGCATCGCAGCCCCGATCATGAGTTACGGCCCTCATTGCCCGGCCATAAAACTTGCCCATTTTTTTTGGTCAGAAAACGGGGCCTGTGTGCTATAGCCCACCTGGCCCCTGGGCTGGGGCCGCGCCCGCCCGGCCCCGACCCCCCGGGCTGGGACCGACGCCACCGAGGGCCCCCCGCCGCCACCGACCGCCCCGAGGGGCCGAAACGGAAAATGGGGTGTTCGGCCATAAACTTGCCCATTTTTTGGCCGTAGAAACCGCGGCCCCAACCCCCCATCGCTCCCCCCGCCTCACGGTCCCGTTTGGGGTCCAAACGGAACGCATCGCAGCCCCGGATCATGAGTTACGCCCTCATTGCCGGCCATAAAACTTGCCCATTTTTCGGCCAGAAGGGGGTCACGGGGCCGTGGTGCTATAGCCCACCCGGCCCCCGGGGGCCGGACACGCCCGGCCCGACCGGGACCCGCCGGGGATCGACGCCCACCGAGGGCCCCCCTCCGGCCACCGTACGGCCCCAGAGGGGCCGAAAACGGGAAAATCGGGCGTTCGGCCATAAACTTGCCCATTTTTCGGGGGCCAGAAACCGCCGGGCTCCCAACCCCCATCGACTTCCCCGCCTCACGGTCCGGCCGGTCCAAACGGAACCGCAATCGCACCCCCAGATCATGAGTTGCGGCCCGTCATTGCCCGGCCATAAAACTTGCCCATTTTTCGGCCGTAAAACTGTCCTCCGGTCGTGTGCTATAGCCCACCCGGACTCCCAACGGGGACCGCACCCGCCCGGCCCCTACCGGCCGCCCCCGCCGGGGACCGACGCCCACCGAGGGCCCCCCGCCGGCCACCGACCGCCCCCCGAGGGGCCGAAAACGGGAAAATCGGGCGTTTGGCCATAAACTTGCCCATTTTTTTTTGGCCCAGAAACCGCGGCTCCCAACCCCCATCGCTGCTCCCCGCCTCACGGTCCCGCGGTCCAAACGGAACCGCATCGCAGCCCCGATCATGAGTTACGGCCCTCATTGCCCGGCCATAAACTTGCCCATTTTTTTGGCCAGAAACCGCCCACGGCTGTGGTGCTATAGCTCACCCGGCTCCCGGGGCCGCGGCCGCCCGCCCGACCGACCGCGGGCCTCCGGCTGGGGACCGACGCCCACCGAGGACCCCAGCCGGCCACCGACACCCCCCGAGGGGCCGAAACGGAAAATCGGGCGTTCGGCCATAAACTTGCGCATTTTTCGGCCAGAAACCGCCGGCCCCAACCCCCATCGCTCCCCCCGCCTCACGGTCCCGCGGTCCAAACGGAACCGCATCGCAGCCCCGATCATGAGTTACGGCCCCTCATTGCCCGGCCATAAACTTGGGCCAGAAACGTCCACGGTGGTGCTATAGCCCACCCGCCAATGGCCGCCGGGCCCCCGCCCGGCCCCGACCGACCGCCCCCACCGGGGACCGACGCCCACCGAGGACCCCCACCGGCCACCGACCGCCCCCCGAGGGGCCGAAAACGGGAAAATCGGGCGCCTCGCCATAAACTTGCCCATTTTTCGGGCCAGTGAAACCGCGGCCTAACCCCCCTATCGCGTTGCCCCCCGCCTCACGGTCCCGCCGGTCCAAACGGAACCGCAATCGCAGCCCCGGATCATGAGTTACGGCCCCCTCATTGCCCGGCCATAAAACTTGCCCATTTTTCCGCCGCCAGAAACGTCACGGCCGTGTGCTATAGCCCACCCGGGCCCCCGCGGGCTGGGGTCCGCGCCGCCGCCGGGGACCCGGGCCGGGGACCGACGCCCCCCGAGGGCTTCCCGCCAGCCACCGACCGCCCCCCGAGTAACCGAAAACGGGAAAATCGGCGTTCGGCCATAAACTTGCCCATTTTTCGGCCGTAAAACCGCCGGCTCCCAACCCCTCCATCGCGTTGCCCCCCGCCTCACGGACCCGCCGGTCCAAACGGAAACGTAATCGCAGCCCCGGATCATGAGTTACGGCCCCCTCATTGCTGGGGCCATAAACTTGCCCACTCACGGCCGTGTGCTATAGCCCACCCGCCCGGCCCGGGGCCGCGCCGCCCGCCCGACGACTGGGCCCCCGCTGGGACCGACGCCACCGAGGGCCCACGGCCACCGACCGCCCACCGAGGGCCGAAAACGGAAAAATCAAGCGCTCGCCATAATCTTGCCCATTTTTCGGCCATAAACCCGCCGGCTCCCACCCCCCCCATCGCATTGCCCCCCGCCTCACTGTCCCGCCGGTCCAAACGGAACCGCAATCGCAGCCCGGATGATGAGTTACGACGCCCTCTTTGCCCGGCCATAAAACTTGCCCATTTTTCGGCCAGAAACCGCTCCACGGCCAGGTGCTATAGCCCACCCGGCCTCGCTGGGGCCGCGCCTGGGCCCGGCCCCGACCGCCGCCCCGCGGGACCGACGCCACCGAGGGCCCCCCGCTGCCACCGACCGCCCCCGAGGGGCCGAAACGGAAAATCGGGCTCGGCCATAAACTTGCCCATTTTTTTTACCAGAAACCGCCGGCCCAACCCCCATCGCTGCCCCCGCCTCACGGTCCCGCGGGTCCAAACGGAACGCATCGCAGCCCCGGATCATGAGTTACGGCCCTCATTGCCCGGCCATAAAACTTGCCCGGCCAGAAACTGCTCACGGCCGTGGTGTTATAGCCCACCCGGCCCCATGGGCCTGGCGCCGCCCGCCCGGCCCTGATTGACCGCCCCCGCCGGGGACCGACGCCCACCGAGGGCCCCCCGCCAACCACCGACCGCCCCCCGAGGGGCCGAAAACCGGAAAATCGGGCGTTCGGCCATAAACTTGCCCATTTTTCGGCCAGAAACCGGGGGCCCTAACCCCCATCGTTGCCCCCCGCCTCACGGCCCCGCCGGTCCAAACGGAAGCGCAATCGCAGACCCGGATCATGAGTTTCGGCCCCCTCATTGCCCGGCCATAAAACTTGCCAATTTTTCGGCCAGAAAACTGGTCCGGCCGGCTGTATAGCTATAGCCCCGGGGCCTCGCCGGGGCCGCGCCTGCCCGGCCCCGACCGGCCTCACCCGCCGGGGACCGACGCCCGAGGGCCCCCGCGCCACCGACCGCCAACCGAGGGGCCGAAACGGAAAATCCGCGGGTTCGCCATAAACTTGCCCATTTTTGGCCAGAAACCGCGGCCCCAACCCCCATCGCGTTGCTCCCCGCCTCACGGCCCCCGCTGGGTCCAAACGGAACCGCATCGCAGCCCCGGATCATGAGTTACGGCCCTCATTGCCCGGCCATAAAACTTGCCCATTTTTCGGCCCGGTCCAGAAACTGGGCACCCACGGGGGCCGGCCCGCTATAGCCCACCGGCCCCTCCGGGGGGACCGACGCCACCGAGGACCCCCGCCTGCCACCGACCGCCCCCCGAGGGGCCGAAACGGAAAATCCAAGGCTTCGGCCATAAACTTGCCCATTTTTGGCCAGAAACCGCCGGCTCCCAACCCCCCCATCGCGTCGCTCCCCGCCTCACGGTCCCGCGGTCCAAACGGAACCGCAACCGCCGCCCCGGATCATGAGTTACGGCCCCTCATTGGGGCCATAAAACTTGCCCATTTTTTGGCCAGAAACTGTTCACGGCCGTGTGTGCTATAGCCCACCCGGCCCGCGGGGGTGCACCCGACACGCCGGGCCACCCCGACGCCCGCCCCCGGGGACCTGGGACCGACGCCCGACCGGGGCCGAGGGGGCCACACCGACCGCCCACCGAGGGGCCGAAAACGGAAAATCCAAGCGTTTCGCCATAAACTTGCCCATTTTTCGGCCAGAAACCGCGGGCCCCAACCCCCATCGCTTGCCCCCGCCTCACGGTCCCGCTGGTCCAAACGGAACGCATCGCAGCCCCGGATCATGAGTTACGGCCCTCATTGCCCGGCCATAAACTTGCCCATTTTTCGGCCAGAAACTGGCTCCTCACGGCCGTGGTGCTATAGCCACCGGGCCCCCCCGCCATGGACCGGGCCGCCCGCCATGACAAGTCGCCCCGCCTGGGACCGACGCCACCGAGGGCCCCGCCGCCACCGACCGCCCGAGGGGCCGAAAACGGAAAATCGGGCGCTCGGCCATAAACTTGCCCATTTTTTCCAGAAACCGCCGGCCCAAACCCCCATCGTTGATTTGCCCCCGCCTCACGGCCCCGCGGTCCAAACGGAACCGCATCGCAGCCTCGGATCATGAGTTACGGCTCCTCATTGCCCGCCATAAAACTTGCCCATTTTTTTGGCCAGAAACTGCCCGCCACGGGCCGTGTGCTATAGCCCACCCGGCCCCCGGGGCCGCGCCCCCGGCCCGCTGGCCTCGCTGGGACCGACGCCACCGGCCTCGCCGCCACCGACCGCCCCGAGGGGCCGAAACGGAAAATCGGGCGCTCGCCATAAACTTGCCCATTTTTCCGTGAAACCGCTGGCTCCCAACCCCCATCGTTGCCCCCGCCTCACGGTCCCGCCGGTCCAAATGGAACTGCAATCGCAGCCCCGATTCATGAGTTACGGCCCTCATTGCCCGGCCAAAAACTTGCCCATTTTTGGGGCCAAAACTGGCCAGGCTATAGCCCACGGGCCCGCTGGGTTATAGCCCAGACGGCCCCCCGCGCCCGCGCGACTGCCCCGACCGCCACCCGCGACCGCTGGGACCGACGCCACCGAGGGCCCCGCTGCCACCGACCGCCACCGAGGGGCCGAAAAACGGAAAATCGGGCGCTCGCCATAAACTTGCCCATTTTTGGCCAGAAACCGCGGCTCCCAACCCCCCATCGCTGCTCCCCGCCTCACGGTCCCGCCGGCCCAAACGGAACCGCATCGCAGCCCGGATCATGAGTTACGGCCCTCGATTGCCCGACCATAAAACTTGCCCATTTTTGGCCAGAAACTGTCCACGGCCGTGTTATAGCCTAACCGGGGTCCCTCGCCATGGACCGCGCGCCGCCCGCCCCATGACCGGCCGCCGCGCGGGGTCCGACGCCACCGAGGGCCCCCGCTGACACCGACCGCCCACCGAGTGGCCGAAAACGGGAAAATCCGGTGTTTCGGCCATAAACTTGCCCATTTTTCCGCTCAGAAACCGCCCGCTCCTAACCCCCATCGCGTAGCCCCCGCCTCACGGCCCCGCGGGTCCAAACGGAACGCATCGCAGCCCCGATCATGAGTTACGGCCCTCATTGCCCGGCCATAAACTTGCCATTTTTTTGGTCAGAAACCGATCACGGTGTGTGCTATAGCCCACCCGGCACCGCTGGGGCAGCGCCCGCCGCCCCGACCGGGCCCGCTGGGACCGACACCCACCGAGGGCCCACAGGCTGCAACCGACCGCCCCGAGGGGCCGATAACGGAAAATCGGGCGCTCGCCATAAACTTGCCCATTTTTCGGCCAGAAACCGCCGGCCAAGCCCCCATCGCTGCTCCCCGCCTCACGGTCCCGCCCTGGGTCCAAACGGAACCGCAATCGCAGCCCGATCATGAGTTACGGCCCTCATTGCAAGGCCATAAAACTTGCCTCATTGAAGATATGATGATAATTTGATTACATGGTTGTTTTATATGATAATTTTGTGTTATGAGTTATTGACTTGGTAATTGATGGAATGATGGTTCATGATCATTTTATGGTTGATGGATTATGTGATGATTTATGTATAGAGTTTGTTTGTATGATGATTTATGATAATTTAGGAGTAATATTGTTAAACTTGTATTTGAGGTGATGCTTGTTGTTAGGGGGAGATTCTATCAAAATTTCTACTCGGACAACATGGGTAACAAATTTGCTACTCTTATTCTTTTCCTTTAAGTTTTCTTTTTAATGATGAAGGGGGAGAAGAATACATGTTTTTAAATTTATAAAATTTTCTATTCTTTTTCTTTGCCAATTAAGTTTTTCTTTTTGATGATGAGGGGGAGAAGAAAAATGCATGTATTTAAATTTGTTAATTTAGCTAATTGGCAAATTGTAAGAGAAGCTTATATTTAAGGGGAGCAATTTATGGAATCATTCTTTAAATACATGAAAAGTTTGTCATCATCAAAAGGGGGAGATTGTTAACATTTATGTTAACATAATGTTGATTTTGATGATAACAAACAAAATTAAGAATGATTAAGTTTTTGAAAGCTTAAATTATTTTTCTTCCATTTTAAATAAATCATTATTTTCACATTATAAAGGTTTTATATCTAATGGAAAAATGATTTTATGAAATTAGTTGTTTTTCAAGTTTATGGTTTAATTGAAAGAATTTTGAAATATTTGAAATCAACAAGTATTGCTTGAAAATTTAGAGAAGGATTTATTTGAAATATTTCATAGTATTTTGGGTCATATTATAATTTCAGAAAGTTTTGGGATTCACAGTGTATTATTTAGAAATTCTGAAATTGGACCTGTTTGTAAAGTTTCATAACGTTTTGGGCCATAGTATAGTTATATAAAGTTTTGGGGTCAAACTGTCATTTTATAAAATAGTTCACTGTAGCAGTTACTGTAGCAGTTACTGTAGATAACGGCGATCCGACATCTAAGATAACGGCGATCCGACAGTGAGCAGAATTGAGGATTAGCCTCTGGACACTAACGGCGATCCGACATCTAAGATAACGGCGATCCGACAGTGAGCGTAATCAAGATTAGCCTCTGGACACTAACGGCGATCCGACATCTTGATAACGGCGATCCGACAATTTGAAAATCTAGCCCAACGGTCATATTGACCAGTCAAACGGCGATCCGACATCTCTAGTTAACGGCGATCCGACAGTGAGCAAAAAGTGCATAACGGCTAGTTTTTGAGTTCCAACTATATAAACTCAAATCCAAATCATTTTTGGTAATCTTGGCAAGCATAAACAAGTGCACACAACATATATTGAGCTTCAAATTCGAAAATCATCATAGATTAAATTCTTATTGTGCTATTATTTGCATATCCACTCTTAAAGAGAGTTTTTGTTGTAATCTTTATTTTTCTCATCAAATTTGTGAGTGTATAAGTGTGGGAAACACTTGAGTGAAGAGATTGGGGGATAATCTCTTGTTGTAAAGGTTCATTGACACCTTGGAAGTCAATTGTAAACATTTGAAGCCTTGGAAAGGCTTGGATAGTGAAATCCTCAAGCTTGGGTTGCTTGGAGGCGTGGACGTAGGCGGGGATAGCCGAACCACGTAAAAATCCTTGAGTTTGCTTTCTCCTCCCTTACTCATTTATTATTGCGCTTTTATTGAATTTATTGTTTTGGATTCTATTAAGGCATTAGATTTAATTGTTGTGTGGTTTGCTTAAGATAAGTTTTTAAATCCCAATTCACCCCCCCTCTTGGGTTGCACACTTGCATTGCAGCGCCGGATCATGATTTACGGCCCCCTTTGGGGGTCCGGTCCTGTGCTATAGCCCACCGGGCCCCCGGGGCCGCGCCCGCCTTGACCGCCCCCCCGGACCGGACCGACGCCCGGGGGGCCCTCGCCCGCCACCGACAGCCCCCCGAGGGGCCGAAAATGAGAAAATCGGGCAAGGTGCTCGCCATAAACTTGCCCATTTTTCGGCCAGAAACCGCGGCCCCAACCCCCATCGTGTTGCCCCCGCCTCACGGTCCCGCCGGGTCCAAACGGAACCGCAATCGCAGCCCCGACTCATGAGTTACGGCCCCCTCTTTGCCCGGCCATAAAACTTGCCCATTTTTTATGGCCAGAAACTGCCACGGCCTGTGCTATTATAGCGCACCCGGGGGGCCCCGGGGGGCCTCGGGGCCCGCTTTGACCGGCCTCCCACGGGGACCGACGCCCCGGGGCCCATTGCCACCGGCCCCGAGGGGCCGAAAATGAAAAACTCGGGGTTCGCCATAAACTTGCCCAAAACGGAAAATCGGGGGTTCGCCATGCCTTGCCCAACGGAATCAGAAATCGCCGGATCATGATTTACGGCCCAACCCCCATCGTGCTTGCCCACCAGGCCCCTCACGGGCCCGCCGGCCGCCCGACGGGAATTTGGGACCGGGACGCCACCGGGGACCCCTCATGAGGCCTCCCGAGGCCGAAACGGAAAATCGGGCTATAGGGCCATAAACTTGCCCATTTTTCGGCCGCGCCGGCTCCCAACCCCCATCGCTGCCCCCGCCTCACTGGGACCGACGGCCCAAATAAAAACGCACCGCAGCCCCGATCATGAGGGAAAACGGAAAATTGCTTGGCCATAAACTTGCCCATTTTTTCGGCCAGAAACCGCCGGCCCTAACCCCCATCGCGGTGCTCCCCGCCTCACGGTCACGCCGGCCCAAACGGAACGCCGCATCGCAGCCCCGATCATGAGTTACGGCCCCATGGGGTCTTTGGGCTCCGCTTGCCCGCCGGCCGGGCCGGCCCCCGAGAACCCCTCGACGGCCCGGGGACCGACGCCACCGAGGGGCCCGGGGGGCCACCGACCCCCGAGGGCCGAAAACGGAAAATTTGCTCGCCATAAACTTGCCCATTTTTCGGCCGTGAAACCGCCGGCCCAACCCCCATCGCGTTGCCCCCGCCTCACGGTCCCGCTTGGGCCCAAACGGAACCGCATCGCAGCCCCGGATCATGAGTTACGGCCCCTCATTGCCCGGCCATAAAACTTGCCCATTTTTTTCGGCCAGAAACTGGCTCCGGCAAACGGTGTGCTATAGCCCACCCGGGCCCCATGGGCCGGGGCCGCGCCCGGGCCTTGACCGGCCCCCGGGACCGACGCCACCGAGGGCCCCCGCTGCCACCGACCGCCCCCGAGGGGCCGAAAAACGGAAAATCGGGCTGTTCGCCATAAACTTGCCCATTTTTCGGCCGCCAGAAACCGCCGGCCCCAACCCCCATCGTTGCCCCGCCTCACGGTCCCCCGGGGTCCAAACGGAACCGCAATCGCAGCCTGGGATCATGAGTTACGGCCCCTCATTGCCCGGGCCATAAAACTTGCCCATTTTTTGGCCAGTAAAACGTCCCACGGCCGTGTGTGCTATAGCCCACCCGGGCCCGGGGGCCACGCCCGCCCGGCCCCGACCGGCCTCCCCCGCCGGGGACCGACGCCCCCCGAGGGCCCCCTCCCGGCCACCGACCGCACCCCGAGGGGCCGAAAACCGGAAAATCGGGCGTTCGGCCATAAACTTGCCCATTTTTCGGCCGTAAAACCGCCGGCTCCCAACCCCCCCATCGCGTTGCCCCCCGCCTCACGGTCCCGCCGGTCCAAACGGAACCGCAATCGCAGCCCCGACTCATGAGTTACGGCCCCCTCATTGCCCGGCCATAAAACTTGCCCATTTTTCTACGGCCAGAAACCGTCCGTCCACTGTGGTGCTATAGCCCACCGGCCCCGCTCGGGGGCGCCGCCCGACCGGCCGACTGCCTCTTCCCCTGGGACCGACGCCCACCGAGGACCCCCGCCGGCCACCGACCGCCCCCCGAGGGGCCGAAAACTGGAAAATCGGGCGTTCGGCCATAAACTTGCCCATTTTTCGGCCATAAAACCGCCGGCTCCCAACTAGCCCATCGCGTTGCCCCCCGCCTCACGGTCCCGCCGGTCCAAACGAAACCGTAATCGCAGCCCCGGATCATGAGTTACGGCCCCCTCATTGCCCGGCCATAAAACTTGCCCATTTTTCGGCCAGAACGCAGAAACCGTCCGGCCGTGTGCTATAGCCCACCCGGCCCCCCGCCGGGGGCCGCGCCGCCCCGCCCGGCCCGCTGGCTCCCTGGGCCTGGGACCGACGCCCAGGGCCCCCGCTGCCACCGACCGCCCCCCGAGGGGCCGAAAACGGAAAATCGGGCGTTTGGCCGTAACCTTGCCCATTTTCCGGCCGTAAACCCGCCGGCTCCCAACCCGCCCATCGCGTTGCCCCCCGCCTCACGGTCCCGCCGGTCCAAACGGAACCGCAATCGCAGCCCCGGATCATGAGTTACGGCCCGTCATTGCCCGCCATAAAACTTGCCATTTTTCGGCCCAGAAACTGTCCTCACGGGCGGTGGTGCTATAGCCCACCGGGGCCCGCTGGGGCCGAGGCCGCCGGGCCCGACCGACCGACTGCCCATTTTTCGGGGACCGACGCCCACCGAGGACCCCCGCCGGCCACCGACCGCCCCCCGAGGGGCCGAAAACGGGAAAATCGGGCGTTCGGCCATAAACTTGCCCATTTTTCGGCCGTAAAACCGCCGGCTCCAAACCCCCCCATCGCGTTCCCCCCCGCCCCCCGGTCCCGCCGGTCCAAACGGAACCGCAATCGCAGCCCCGAATCATGAGTTACGGCCCCCTCATTGCCCGGCCATAAAACTTGCCCATTTTTCGGCCGTAAACTGCTCACGCGGCCGTGTGCTATAGCCACCCGGGCCCACCTGGGCCGCGCCCCCGGCCCCGACCGCCTCGCCGGGACTGGGACCGACGCCCCTCGAGGGCCCCCCCCCGGCCACCGACCGCCCCGAGGGGCCGAAAACGGGAAAATCGGGCGTTCGGCCATAAACTTGCCCATTTTTTCGGCCGTGAAACCGCCGGCCCCAACCCCCATCGCTGCCCCCGCCTCACGGTCCCGCCGGTCCAAACGTAACCGCAATCGCAGCCTCGGATCATGAGTTACGGCCCCTCATTGCCCGCCATAAAACTTGCTCATTTTTTGGCCAGAAACTGTCCTCACGGGTGTGCTATAGCCCACCGGCCCCCGCTGGGGCCGCGCCCGCCCGGCCCGACGGCACCGGCCCGGGGCTGGGACCGACGCCACCGAGGGACCCCGCTGCCACCGACCGCCCCCGAGGGGCCGAAAACGGAAAATCGGGGCGTTCGGCCATAAACTTGCCCATTTTTCGGCCAGAAACCGCGGCCTCCCTAACCCCCATCGCTGCCCCCGCCTCACGGTCCCGCTGTCCAAACGGAACCGCACCGCAGCCCCGATCATGAGTTACGGCCCTCATTGCCCGGCCATAAAACTTGCCCATTTTTCGGCCAGAAAACGGGTCCGCCGTGTGCTATAGCCCACCCGGCCCGCGGGGCCCACGCCCGCTGCCCGCCCCGGGACGCCGGGACCGACGCCACCGAGGCCCCGCGGCCACCGACCGCCCGCCGAGGGGCCGAAACCTGGAAAATCAGGCGTTCGGCCATAAACTTGCCCTTTTTTCGGCCGTAAAACCGCCGGCTCCCAACCCCCATCGTTGCCCCTGCCTCACGGTCCCGCCGGTCCAAACGGAAACGCAATCGAAGCCCTGGATCATGAGTTACGGACCCCTCATTTCCCGGCCATAAAACTTGCCCGCCGGCCAGAAACTGTCTCCGGGCCGTGTGCTATAGCCCACCCGGCCTCACCCGCCAGCCCGGCCCCGACGGCACGCCCCGCTGGGACCGACGCCCCCCGAGGGCCCCCCGCCGCCACCGACCGCCCCCCGAGGGGCCAAAACGGGAAAATTTGCTGCTCGGCCATAAACTTGCCCATTTTTCGCCCAGAAACCGCCGGCCCAACCCCCATCGTTGCCCTCGCCTCACGGTCCCGCGGTCCAAACGGAACCGCAATCGCAGCCCCGGATCATGAGTTACGGCCCTCATTGGGCCATAAAACTTGCCCATTTTTTGGCCAGAAAGCCCACGGCCGTGTGCTATAGCCCACTGGGGCCCGCCTCGGGCCCGATCGCCAGCCGCCCCGACCGCCCGCGGGGACCGACGCCACCGAGCTCCCCCAGGCCGGCCACCGACCGCCCCGAGGGGCCGAAAACGGAAAATCGGCGCGGCCATAAACTTGCCCATTTTTCGGCCAGAAACCGCCGGCCCAACCCCCATCGCTGCTCCCCGCCTCACGGTCCCGCTGGTCCAAACGGAACCGCATCGCAGCCCCGATCATGAGTTACGGCCCTCATTGCCCGGCCATAAAACTTGCCCATTTTTCTGGCCAGAAACCGCTCACGGGCCCAGTGCTATAGCCCACCTGGCCGGCCCGGGCCGTGGGCGCGCCCGCCCGCCCCGACCGCCCGCTGGGACCGACGCCCGAGGGCCCCTCGGCCACCGACCGCCACCGAGGGGCCGAAAACGGAAAATCGGGCGCTCGCCATAAACTTGCCCATTTTTTTCTACAGAAACCCGCCGGCTCCCAACCCGCCCATCGCGTTGCCCCCCGCCTCACGGTCCCGCCGGTCCAAACGGAATCGCATTCGCAGCCCCGGATCATGAGTTACGGCCCTCATTGCCCGCCATAAAACTTGCCCATTTTTTCGGCCAGAAACTGTCTCTCACGGCTGTGTGCTATAGCCACACCGGAACCGGGCGGGGCCGCTGGCCCGCCCGACCGCCCCGACCGCCTGCGGGGACCGACGCCACCGAGGGCCCCCGCCGCCACCGACCGCCCCCGAGGGGCCGAAACGGAAAATCGGGCGTGTTCGCCATAAACTTTGCCCATTTTTCGGCCAGAAACCGCGGCTCCCAACCCCCATCGCTGCCCCCGCCTCACGGCCCCGCCGGTCCAAACGGAACCGCATCGCAGCCCCGATCATGAGTTACGGCCCTCATTGCCCGGGCCATAAAACTTGCCCATTTTTTCGGCCAGAAACTGCCCACGGCCGTGGAAAGCTATAGCCCACCCGGCCCGCCGGGCCGCGCGCCAGCCCCGCCCCGACCGGCCGCCCCGCTGGGACCGACGCCCCGAGGCCCCTGCTGCCACCGACCGCCCCCCCGAGGGGCCGAAGACCGGAAAATCGGGCGTTCGGCCATAAACTTTCCCTTTTTTCGGCTGCAAAACCGCCGGCTCCCAACCCCCCCATCGCGTTGCCCCCCGCCTCACGGTCCCGCCGGTCCAAATGGAAACGCAATCGCAGCCCTGGATCATGAGTTACGGCCCCCTCATTGCCCGGCCATAAAACTTGCCCATTTATCGGCCAGAAACCGCTCCACGGCCGTGTGCTATAGGCCACCCGGGCCCCCGCCGGGGCCGCTCCCGCCCGTCCCCGACCGACCGCCCCCGCCGGGGACCGACGTCCACCGAGGACCCCCGCTGCCACCGACCGCCACCGAGGGGCCGAAACGGAAAATCCGGCTCGCCATAAACTTGCCCATTTTTCGGCCGTGAAACCGCCCTCCCAACCCCCATCGCTGCCCCCGCCTCACGGTCCCGCTGAGGTCCAAACGGAACGCATCGCAGCCCCCTGATCATGAGTTACGGCCCCTCATTGCCCGGCCATAAAACTTGCCCATTTTTCGCCAGAAACCGTCTCACGGCCGCCGTTATAGCCCACCGAGGTGCTATAGCACCCGGGGCCGCCTCGAGGGGCCGCGCCTCGCCCCTGCCCCCGACTGGGGACTGGGACCGACGCCCCCCGAGGGCCCCCCGCCGGCCACCGACCGCCCCCCGAGGGGCCGAAAACGGGAAAATCGGGTGTTCGGCCATAAACTTGCCCATTTTTCGGCCAGAAACCGGGCCGGCTTCCCAACCCCCATCGCTGTCCCCCCCCGCCTCACGGTCCCGCTGGGTCCAAACGGAACCGCAATCGCAGCCCCGATCATGAGTTACGGCCCTCATTGGGCCCGGCCATAAAACTTGCCCATTTTTTTAGGGGAAACCGCCACGGCCGTGGTGCTATAGCCCACCCGGGCCCGCTGGGTGCCGCGCTAGCCGGCCCTTGACTGGGGCCGACCCCGCTGGGACCGACGCCCCGAGGGCCCCCGGCCACCGAGCCGCCCGACGCCGAGGCCGAAATGAAAACGGAAAATCGGGCGGGCCATAAACTTGCCCATTTTTTCAGCCAGAAACCGCCGGCTCCCAACCTCCCCATCGCGTTGCCCCCCGCCTCACGGTCCCGCCGGTCCAAACAGAAACACCATCGCAGCCCCGGATCATGAGTTACGGCCCCCTCATTGCCCGGCCATAAAACTTGCCCATTTTTTCTGGCCAGAAACTGTCTTTCACGGCCGTGTGCTATAGCCCACCCGGCCCCCGCCTGGGCGCGCCCGCCCGGCCTGACGCCTCCCTGGGCTGGGGACCGACGCCCACCGAGGGCCCCCGCCGGCCACCGACCGCCCATCGAGGGGCCGAAAACGGGAAAAACGGGCGTTCGGCCATAAACTTGCCCATTTTTCGGCCAGAAACCGCTGCCTCCCAACCCCCAAGTTGCCCCCCGCCTCACGGTCCCGGCGGTCCAAACGGAACCGCAATCGCAGCCCCGACTCATGAGTTACGGCCTCATTGGGGGTTGGGGCCATAAAACTTGCCCATTTTTCGGCCAGAAAATGGGCCAGGTTTATGGCCCACCCGGGCCCCAATGAGGGGCCTGCCCGGCCCCGACCGGGGGGCCGCATTGGCCCGCTGGGACCGACGCCACCGAGGGCTCCCCGGGCGGCCACCGACCGCCCCCGAGGGGCCGAAAACGGAAAAGCGGTTTTCGGCCATAAACTTGCCCATTTTTCGGCCGTGAAACCTAACGGCTCCCAACCCCCATTGCTCCCCGCCTCACGGTGGGGCTGGGTCCAAACGAACCGCATCGCAGCCCCGGATCATGAGTTACGGCCCCCTCATTGCCCGGCCGTAAAAACTTGCCCATTTTATGGCCAGAAACCAAGTTTCCGCCGGCCGCTGGTGCTATAGCTCACCCGGCAGCTCGGGGCCCGCCGGGGCCGCGCCGCCCGGCCCCGGCTGGGGGCGCCCCGGGCCGGGACCGACGACGCCACCGAGGACTCCCCGCGCCGCCACCGACCGCCCCGAGGGGCCGAAAATGGGCAGCGCTGCGGGCCATAAACTTGCCCATTAGGGGGCCAGAAACCGCCGGGCCCAACCCCCATCGCTGCCCCGCCTCACGGTCCCGCGGTCCAAACGGAACCGCGGTCGCAGTCCCGGATCATGAGTTACGGCCCTCATTGCCCGCCATAAAACTTGCCATTTTTCGGCCAGAAAAAACTGTCCGGCCTGGGTGCTATAGCTCACCGGCCCGCACCGGCCGCGCGACCGCCGCCACGCCCTTAAAAATGGGCTGGGACCGACGCACCGAGGGCCTCCCACTGCCACCGACCGCCCCGAGGGGAAAACGGGAAAAACGGGCGCTCGCCATAAACTTGGCATTTTATGGCCGGGCAGAAACCGGGCCCAACCCCCATCGCTGCGCCTCACGGTCCCGCCGGTCCAAAGGAACCGCACCGCAGCCCCTGATCATGAGTTACGGCCTCATTGCCCGGCCATAAAACTTGCCCATTTTTTTCTACAGAAAATGGGCCGGGTGTTATAGCCCACCACGGCCCGCCTGGGCCGCCGCGCCGCCCGGCCTTGGGCCTGCCGGGGACCGACGCCCCGCGCGGGCCCCCCGCCGGCAACCGACCGCCTCCCGAGGGGCCGAAAACGGGAAAGTTCGCGGGCTAGCCATAAACTTGCCCATTTTTCTGGCCAAAAATGGGGCGGCCCCAACCCCCCGCTGGGCCCCCGCCTCACGGTCCCCCAGCTCGGGTCCAAACGGAAATGGCCGCCCCGGATCATGAGTTACGGCTACGCATTGCCCGGCCATAAAACGGCCCATTTTTCAAAAATGAAACAAGTTTATGGCCGAACGTGCTGATAGCCCACTTCGGGCCGGCGGCCGCTCCTCGGGGCGGGGGGGTCCGACGGGCCGGTCCCCGGGCGGGAGGGGGGACCGACGTCCTCGAGGGCCCCGGTGGCCAGCTGGACCCGCCCGGGCCAAACGGGAAAACGGCCACGGGCAAGTTAAACTGCCCATGAGGGGTAAACCGGGATCCAAGGGCCCGTAAATCATGATCCGGCACCTTTGACCTGTCCCACGGTCCGGACCTGAGGCGGGGGCAACGCGATGGGGGTTGGGAGTTACGGCCCCTCACGGCCGCCAAAAATGGGCAAGTTTATGGCCGAACGCCCGATTCGCGGTGGTGCATTTTAGCTCCCTCGGGCGGTCGGAGGGATGGGTCGGCTGGGCCCCTGGGGCACTTGGCCCCTGGGCGGCCGGGTTGGGGCCGCGGGCGCGGCCACCCACCGGGACCCGGGGCTAAAGCACACGCCGGCCATAAACTTGCCCATTTTTGGGTCAAAAATGGGCAAGTTTTATGGCCCAGGGGGCCGTAATCATGATCCGGCCGTTCCGCTTGGACCGGTCCCGGTGACCGTGAGGCTGGGGGCAACGCGATGGGGGGTTGGGAGCGAATCATTGTTTACGGCCTAAAATGGGCAAGTTTATGGCCGAACGCCCGATTTTCCGCTGCCGTTTTATACCCTCGGGCGGCCGGGCGGGGCCCGGGGGGCCGGGGTGGGGCGGGAGGGCCTGGGCGGGACCGAGCCCGGGGGCCGGGGTGGGGGGGGGCCGGGGTTATAGCACACGGGGGTGGACGATTTTTATAGAAAAATGGGCAAGTTTTATGGCCGGCAATGAAGGGGGAACTCATGATCCGGCGCGATTGCGGTTCCGCTTGGACCGGCGACCGTGAGGTGGGGGGCAACGCGATGGGGGTTGGGAGCCGCGGTTTTACGGTGAAAAATGGGCAAGTTTATGGCCGAACGCCCGATTTTCCCATTTTCTACCCTGGGCGGTCGTGGTGGGGCGGGGGCCGGCTGGGCTGGGGTGGCATGGGGAGGGGGCGGGCGGGCCCGAGGGACCGTTCGGGGGCTGGGTTATAGCACACGGGGAGTGACAGTTTTACGGCTGAAAAATGGGCAAGTTTTATCGCCGGGCAATGAGGGGGCCGTAACTCATGATGCGGGGCTACGATTGCGGTTCCGTTTGGACTGGCGGGACCGTGAGGCGGGAGGAAACGCGATGGGGGGGTTGGGAGCCGGCGGTTTTACGGCCGAAAAATGGGCAAGTTTATGGCCGAACGCCCGATTTTCCTGCTGCCCTCGGGGCGGTCGGTGGCGGGGCGGGGCCCTGGGCGCTTGTCCCCGGGCGGGGGCGGCGGTCTGCCCAAAAAGGGGGCGGGCTGGCGGGATCGCCCCAAGGGGCCCGAGGTGGGCTAAGCACATGGGGGCGGCCGACGGTTTTACTACCAAAAATGGGCAAGTTTTTATGGCCGGGCAATGAGGGGGCCGTGAACTCATGATCCGGGGGGCTGGGATGTTCCGCTTTGGACCAAGTGACCGTGAGGCGGGGGCAACGCGATGGGGGGGTTGGGAGCCGACCGGCCGGTGTTTTACAGGGGGTAAAAATGGGCAAGTTTATGGCCGAACGCCCGATTTCCGCATTTTGGCCTCCTGGGGCGGTCGGGGCCGGGCGGGGGCCTCGGCTATAAAATGGGGTCCTCCAAAGGGGAGGCCGGTGGGGGCGTCCCAGGCGGGCCGGTGGGCTATAGCACAGGACGGGCGGACGGTTTTTTAGAAAAATGGGCAAGTTTTATGGCCGGGCAATGAGGGGGCCGAACTCATGATCCGGGATCGCGATTGCGGTTCCGCTTTGGACCGGCGGGACCGTGAGGCGGGGGCAACGCGATGGGGGTTGGGAGCCGGCGGTTTTACTACCAAAAATGGGCAAGTTTATGGCCGAACGCCCGATTTTCCCATTTCGCCCCTCTGGGGGCGGCTCTGGTCGGCGGGGGCCCGGGGGTGGTCCGGCTGGGGAGGTGGGAGGCCGGCGGCTGCGCGCCTCCGGCGGGGCCCGGTGGGCTATAGCACACGGCCGACGGTTTTACTACCAAAAATGGGCAAGTTTTATGGCCGGGCAATGAGGGGGTGAACTCATGATCCGGGCTGGCATTGCGGTTCCGCTTTGACCGGGCGGACCGTGAGGCGGGGGCAACGCGATGGGGGTTGGGAGCCGGCGGTTTTACGGCCGAAAAATGGGCAAGTTTATGGCCGAACGCCCGATTTTCCTGCTGCCCCTGGGGCGGTCGCGTGGTCAATGGGGGGCGGGGGCCCCTGGGGCGCGGTGGCTGCGGCGGGGCTCCGGTGGGGCTCGGGCGGGCGGGCAACGCTGGGGCCCGGTGGGCTATAGCACACGGTCGGGATTTTTACGGGGCCGAAAAATGGGCAAGTTTTATGGCAAATGAGGGGGCCGTGAATCATGATCCGGGCTGCGATTGGGTTCCGCTTGGACCGGGCGTGACCGTGAGGCGGGGGCAACGCGATGGGGGTTGGGAGCCATGCGGTTTTACGGCCGAAAAATGGGCAAGTTTATGGCCGAACGCCCGATTTTCCTGCTGGCCTGGGGGGCGGTGGCGGGCGGGGTCCTCGGGGGGGTGGCGGGGCGGGGCGGGGCTCGGGCTGGGGGCGCGGCACGGGGGGCCGGGTGGGCGATAGCACACGGCCGGGCGGACGGGACTAAAAAATGGGCAAGTTTTATGGCCGGCAAAGAGGGGGCCGAATCATGATCCGGGCTGCGACATTGCGGTTCCGTTTGGACCAGCGGGACCGTGAGGGGGGGGCAACGCGATGGGGGGGTTGGGAGCCGGCGGTTTTACGGCCGAAAAATGGGCAAGTTTATGGCCGAACGCCCGATTTTCCCTTCTGCCCCTGGGGCGGTCGGTGGCCGGCGGGGGCCCTCGGGGGCGGTCCCCGGGGGGAGGCCTGGTCGGGTCGGGGGCGCCCCCGGGGGGGGACCCGGGTGGGCTATAGCACACGGCCGGCGGACGGTTTTACGGCCGAAAAATGGGCAAGTTTTATGGCCGGCAATGAGGGGGCCGAACTCATGATCCGGGCTGCGATTGCGGTTCCGCTTTGGACCGGGCGTGGACCGTGAGGCGGGGGCAACGCGATGGGGGTTGGGAGCCGAGAGCGGTTTTACTACTAAAAAAAAATGGGCAAGTTTATGGCCGAACGCCCGATTTTCAGGGCTGGCCCCTCGATGGGGGGGCGGTCGGGTGGCGGGCGGGGTCCCGGTGGGCGCCGGCCTCCCGGCGGGGAGGCCGGTCGGGTCGGGCGGGCGCCCGGCGGGACCCGGTGGGCTATAGCACACGGCCGGGTGGGTGGACCGGCCGGGCCAAGTTTTATGGCCGGGCAAAGAGGGGGCCGTAACTCATGATCCGGGCTGCGATTGCGGTTCCGTTTGGGACCGGGCGGGACCGTGAGGCGGGGGGGCAACGCGATGGGGGTTGGGAGCCATGCGGTTTTACGGCCAAAAATGGGCAAGTTTATGGCCGAACGCCCGATTTTCCCGCTGGCCCCCGGGGCGGCGGTGGGCGGGGGGCCCCTCGGGGCGCCGGTCCCGGCGGGGAGGGTCAAGGCGGGTGGCGGCTGGGGCGGGGCCCGGTGGGCTATAGCACACTGGCCGGCGGACGGTTTTACTAAAAATGGGCAAGTTTTATGGCCCCAAAGAGGGGGCCGAATCATGATCCGGCTGCGATTGGTTCCGCTTTGACCGGCGGGACCGTGAGGCGGGGGCAACGCGATGGGGGGTTGGGAGCCGGCGGTTTTACGGTCGAAAAATGGCAAGTTTATGGCCGAACCCCCGATTTTCCCATTGGTTTTCTGGCCCCTGGGGGGCGGTCGGGTGGCGGGGGGGCCTGGGGCTGGCTATGGCCCACGGAATTTGGCTGGGGAGGCGGCCGAACAACCGATTTTCCCATTTGGCTGGGGGGCGGGGGGGGCCCGGTGGGCTATAGCACACGGCCGGGCGACGGTGGGCTATAGAAAATGGGCAAGTTTTATGGCCGGGCAAAGAGGGGGCCGAACTCATGATCCAGGCGACACAGGTTCCGTTTGGACCGACGGGACCGTGAGGCGGGGGGCAACGCGATGGACGGGTTGGGAGCCTGCGGTTTTACGGCCAAAAAATGGGCAAGTTTGTGGCCGAACGCCCGATTTTCCTGGGCTGGGGGCCCCTCGGGGCTCGGTGGCGGCGTGGGGGCGGGGGCCCGGGGCGCGGGTCCCGCTGGGAGGGTCGGGCCAGGCGGGCGCGGCCCCCGGCGGGGGCCCGGGTGAGCTATAGCACACGGCCGGCTGACGGTTTTACGGCCGAAAATGGGCAAGTTTTATGGCCGGGCAATGAGGGGGCCGAAACTCATGATCCGGGCTGCGATTTGGTTCCGTTTGGACCGGCGGGACCGTGAGGCGGGGGCAACGCGATGGGGGGTTGGGAGCGGCGGTTTTACTACAAAAATGGGCAAGTTTATGGCCGAACGCCCGATTTTCCCGCTTCTCCCCTGGGGCGGCGGTCGGTGGCCGGGCGGGGCCTGGCTGGGGCGCGGGTCCCCATGGGGAGGCCGGCCTGGGTCGGGGGGGCGTGGCAACGCTGGGGTCCGGGTGGGCTATAGCACACGGCCGGCGGACGGTTTTACGGCTCAAAAATGGGCAAGTTTTATGGCCGGGTAATGAGGGGGCCGTAACTCATGATCTGGGGCTGCGATTGTGTTTCCGTTTGGACCGGCGGGACCGTGAGGCGGGGGCAGGGCGGTGGGGGGGTGGGGAGCCGGCGGTTTTACGGGCGAAAAATGGGCAAGTTTATGGCCGAACGCCGGATTTTCCTGCTTTGGCCCCTGGGGGCTGTCGGTGGCGGGCCGGCGGGGGCCCTCGGGCGCTTGGCCCGCGGGGGGGGTCGGTCGTGGTCGGGGCGCGGTCCCCGGCGGGGCCCCGGGTGGGCTATAGCACACGGCCGGGGGACTGCCAAAAATGGGGGCCGAACTCATGATCCGGGGCTGCGATTGCGGTTCCGTTTGGACCGGCGGGACCGTGAGGCTGGGGGCAACGCGATGGGGGGTTGGGAGCCGGCGGTTTTACGGCCAAAAAATGGGCAAGTTTATGGCCGAACGCCCGATTTTTTCCGCTGGCCCCCGGTGCGGTCGGTGGCCGGCGGGGGGCCCTCGGGGGGCGTCGGTCCCCGGCGGGGGAGGCCGGTCGGGGTCGGGCGGGCGCGGCCCCCGGCGGGGGCCCGGGTGGGCTATAGCACACGGCCGGCGGACGGTTTTACGGCCGAAAAATGGGCAAGTTTTATGGCCGGGCAATGAGGGGGCCGTAACTCATGATCCGGGGCTGCGATTGCGGTTCCATTTGGACCGGCGGGACCGTGAGGCGGGGGGCAACGCGATGGGCGGGTTGGGAGCCGGCGGTTTTACGGCCGAAAAATGGGCAAGTTTATGGCCGAACGCCCGATTTTCCCGTCTTCGGCCCCTCGGGGGGCGGTCGGTGGCCGGCGGGGTCCCGGGGGCGCGGTCCCGGGGGGGGGAGGGGCGGGAGCCTGGTCGGGCGGGGCGGGCGCACGGCTGGGGCCCGGGTGGGCTATAGCACACGGGTGACGGTTTTACGGGACCCGAAAATGGGCAAGTTTTATGGCCGGCAAGAGGGGGCCGAACTCATGATCCGGGCGATTGGTTCCGCTTGGACCGGGCGGGACCGTGAGGCGGGGGCAACGCGATGGGGGGTTGGGAGCCGGCGGTTTTACGGCCAAAAATGGGCAAGTTTATGGCCGAACGCCCGATTTTCCTGCTGCCCCTCGGGGCGGTCGGTGGCCGGGCTGGGGTCCCTGGGCGCTGGTCCCCGGCGGGGAGGCGGCGGGGGTCGGGGGCGCTGGAGGGCCCGGGGACCCGGGTGGGCTATAGCATACGGCCGGCGGATGGTTTTACGGCCGAAAAATGGGCAAGTTTTATGGCCGGGCAATGAGGGGGACGTAACTCATGATCCGGGGCTGCGATTGCGGTTCCGTTTGGACCGGCGGGGCCGTGAGGCGGGCGGCAACGCGATGGGGGGGTTAGGAGCCGGCGGTTTTACGGCCGGAAAATGGGCAAGTTTATGGCCGAACGCCCGATTTTCCCGTTTTCGGCCCCTCGGGGGGCGGTCGGTGGCCGGCGGGGGTCCTCGGTGGGCGTTGGTCCCCGGCGGGGGCGGTCGGGCCGACGGGCGAGGGCCCGGGGCCCGGTGGGCTATAGCACACTGGCGGACGGTTTTACTACCAAAATGGGCAAGTTTTATGGCCGGGCAATGAGGGGGTCGTAACTCATGATCCGGCTGCGACATTGCGGTTCCGCTTTGGACCGGGCGGACCGTGAGGCGGGGGCAACGCGATGGGGGTTGGGAGCCGGGCGGTTTTACGCCAAAAATGGGCAAGTTTATGGCCGAACGCCCGATTTTCCCGCTGCCCCTGGGGCGGTCGGTGGCCGGGCGGGGCCCTCGGGCGCTGTCCCCGGCGGGGAGGTCGGTGGGTCGGGCGGGCGCTGGCGGGGCCCGGTGGGCTATAGCACACGGCGGACGGTTTTACTACCAAAAATGGGCAAGTTTTATGGCCGGGCAATGAGGGGGCCGTAACTCATGATCCGAGGCTGCGATTGCGGTTCCGTTTGGACAGGCGGGACCGTGAGGCGGGGGGAAACGCGATGGGGGGGTTGGGAGCCGGCGGTTTTAGGGCCGAAAAACGGGCAAGTTTATGGCCGAACGCGCGATTTTCCCGCTGCCCTCGGGGCGGTCGGTGGCCGGGGGGGGTCCTCGGTGGGGCGGTCCGGCGGGGCGGCCGGTCGGGTCGGGGGCTGCCGGTCGGGGCCCGGGTGGGCTATAGCACACGGTCCGGGCGCCTTTACGGCCGAAAATGGGCAAGTTTTATGGGCAAATGAGGGGGCCGAATCATGATCCGGGGCTGCGATTGCGGTTCCGCTTTGGACCGGCGTGGACCGTGAGGCGGGGGCAACGCGATGGGGGTTGGGAGCCATACGGTTTTACGGCCGAAAAATGGGCAAGTTTATGGCCGAACGCCCGATTTTCCAGTTTTCCCCTGGGGCGGTCTGTGGTCGCAACGGGGCCCTGGCGTTTGCCCCGGGGGGAGGCTGGGGCATCGGGGCCATGGGCCCGGGTGGGCTATACACACGGCGGGCGGACGGTTTTACGGCCAAAAATGGGCAAGTTTTATGGCCGGGCAATGAGGGGGCCAGAATCATGATTGGGGCTGCGATTGGGTTCCGTTTGACCGGGGGACCGTGAGGCGGGGGCAACGCGATGGGGGTTGGGAGCCGCGGTTTTATGCCCGAAAAATGGGCAAGTTTATGGCCGAACGCCCGATTTTCCCATTTTTGGCCCCCTCGGGGTGGGGGTCGGTGCATGGGGGGGGCCCGGGGGTTCGGCCGAAAATGGGGGGCCGGCCGGCCTGGCGGGCGGGGCTCGGGCGGGGACCCGGTGGGGCACGGTATGGGCGGTTTTACACTGGGAAAAATGGGCAAGTTTTATGGCCGGCAAAGAGGGGGCCGAACTCATGATCCTGAAGGGGGGCTGCGATTGTGGTTCCGCTTTGGACCAAGTGACCGTGAGGCGTGGGGGCAACGCGATGGGGGTTGGGAGCCGGGTTTTACGGCCCAAAAATGGGCAAGTTTATGGCCGAACGCCCGATTTTCCTGCTGGCCCCTCGGGGGCGGCGGGGCGGGGCCCTGGGCGCGGTCCCCGGGCGGGGAGGCGGTGGGGGGCGGGGGGCCTGGGGGCCCGGTGGGCTATAGCACACGGGGGACGGTTTTACGGCCGAAAAAATGGGCAAGTTTTATGGTCGGGCAATGAGGGGGCCAGAACTCATGATCCGGGAGATCATTGTTCCTTTGACCGGGCGGGACCGTGAGGGGGGGCAACGCGATGGGGGTTGGGAGCCACGGTTTTACGGCCGAAAAATGGGCAAGTTTATGGCCGAACGCCCGATTTTCCGCTTCTGACCTGGGGTGTGGTCGCTGGTGGGCATGGGGTCTTGGACCGGGCGGGACCGTGAGGCGGGGGCAACGCGGGGCCCGGGGGGTTAGCACAAACGAGCCGACCGCCTTAAAAAGGGGGCAAGTTTATGGCCGAACGTTCCGATTTTCCGGCGGGACCGGAGGCGGGGGCAACGCGATGGGGGTTGGGCTCCTGGTTTTACGCCAAAAATGGGCAAGTTTATGGGGATTTTCCCGCTTCGGGCGGGGGTGGGCTGGGAACTGGGGGCCCGGGGGCCCCGCGTGGGCTATAGCGGGGGGGCCTGGGTGATTTCGGTCGGGCGGGTTTTACTACGGGGCCCGAAAAATGGGCAAGTTTTATGGCCGCCCCAAAGAGGGGGCCGAATCATGATCCAGGGGCGGCGATTGCGGTTCCGTTTGGCCCTGCGGGACCGGGGGGCGGGGGGCAACGCGATGGGGGGTTGGGAGCCTAAGGTTTTACGGCCGAAAATGGGCAAGTTTATGGCCGAACGCCCGATTTTCCCGCTTTGGCCCGGGGGCGGTCGGTGGCCGGGCGGGGTCCCTGGGGCTCAATCCCCTGGGGAGGTCGGGTCGGTCGGCGGCGCGGCGCCCGGCGGGGACCCGGCGGGCTTATAGCACACGGCCGGGCGGACGGTTTTAGCAAAAATGGGCAAGTTTTATGGCCGGCAATGAGGGGGCCGAACTCATGATCCGGCTGCGATTGGGTTCCGCTTGGACTGGGCGGGACCGTGAGGCAGGGGGCAACGCGATGGGGGTTGGGAGCCGCGGTTTTACGGCCAAAAATGGGCAAGTTTATGGCCGAACGCCCGATTTTCCGCTGGATGCCCCTGGGGGGCGTTCCGGTGAATCAAGCGGGGGCCCCGATGGGGGGGGGGCAAAATGGGCAAGCCGGCGGGAGGCCGGCGCCCTGGGGCGGTCGGTGGCCGGCGGGGTCCTCGTGGCGGCGGGGGTCGGGGTCGGGGCGGAGCTGGCCAGTGGGCCTCGGTGGGCTATAGCACACGGCCGGCGGACTGTTTTACGGCCGAAAATTGGGCAAGTTTTATGGCCGGGCAATGAGGGGGCCGTAACTCATGATCCGGGGCTGCGATTGGGGTTCCGTTTGGACCGCCGGGACCGTGAGGCTGGGGGCAACGCGATGGGGGGGTTGGGAGCCGGCGGTTTTATGGCCGAAAATTGGGCAAGTTTATGGCCGAACGCCCGATTTTCCGCTGACCCCTCGGGCGGTCGGTGGGGCGGGCCTCCTGGGGCGCGGTCCCCACGGCGGGCGGGGGGGCTGGCACGGGGCGAGGCCACGGGACCGGGTGGGCTATAGCACACGGGCGGACGGTTTTTACCAAAAATGGGCAAGTTTTATGGCCGGCAATGAGGGGGCCGAATCATGATCCGGGGCTGCGATTGCAGTTCCGCTTGACCGCGGGACCGTGAGGCGGGGGCAACGCGATGGGGGTTGGGAGCCGCGGTTTTACGGCCAAAATGGGCAAGTTTATGGCCGAACGCCCGATTTTCCGCCTCAAAGCCCCTGGGGGCGGTGGCGGGGGTCCTGGGGTCCCGGGGGGCGGTCCCGGGGCGGGGGCGGCCGGTCGGGGCCCGGGTGGGCTATAGCACACGGCCGGGGCGGACGGTTTTACTATAAAATGGGCAAGTTTTATGGCCCCAAAGAGGGGGCCGAACTCATGATCCGGGCTGCGATTGCGGTTCCGCTTGACCGCGGGACCGCGAGGCGGGGGGCAACACGATGGGGGGTTGGGAGCGGGGCGGTTTTACGGCCTAAAAAATGGGCAAGTTTATGGCCGAACGCCCGATTTTCCCGCCGGGCGGCCCGGGGCGGTCGCTGGTGGTCGGGCGGGGCCCGGGGGCGCGGTCTCGTGGGCGGGGGGGAGGCCAAAGGTCGGGTCGGCTCATGGCTGCGATTGCTGCCCCCGGCGGGGCCCGGTGGGCTATAGCACACGGCCGGGCGGATCGGTTTTACTACCAAAAATGGGCAAGTTTTATGGCCGGCAATGAGGGGGCCGAACTCATGATCCGGCTGCGATTGCGGTTCCGCTTTGACCGGGCGTGACCGTGAGGTGGGGGCAACGCGATGGGGGTTGGGAGCCGCGGTTTACTACCGAAAATGGGCAAGTTTATGGCCGAACGCCCGATTTTCCGCTGCCCCTGGGGCGGTCGGTGGGCCATGGGGTCCCGGGGCATCGGTCCCGAAAAATGCGGGGAGGCCGGTCGGGCCGGGTGGGCGCGGGCGACGGCGGGGCCCGGTGGGCTATAGCACACGGTCCGGACGGTTTTACGCCCCTAAAAAATGGGCAAGTTTTAGGCAATGAGGGGGCCGAATCATGATCCGGGCTGCGATTGCGGTTCCGCTTGGACCGGGGGACCGTGAGGCGGGGGCAACGCGATGGGGGTTGGGAGCACGGCGGTTTTACGGCCAAAAAATGAGCAAGTTTATAGCCGAACGCCCGATTTTCCGGCTGGCCCCGGGGGCGGTCGGGTGGGGGCCCCTCGGGGGCGGTCCGGCATGGGGGAGGTCGGTCGGGGCGGTCGGGTCGGTGGGCTATAGCACACGGCCGGGGACGGGGCTATAAAATGGGCAAGTTTTATGGCCTGCCCGGCAATGAGGGGGCCGTAACTCATGATCACGGGCCGCGATTGCGGTTCCGTTTGGACCAAGTGACCGTGGGGCGGGGGGCAACGCGATGGGGGGGTGGGGAGCCGGCGGTTTTACGGCCGAAAAATGGGCAAGTTTATGGCCGAACGCCCGATTTTCCCGTTTTCGGCCCCTCGGGGGGCGGTCGGGGTCGGGGGGTCCCTGGGGTGGGGAGTCCCCGGGGGCGCGCCGGGCGGGGACCCGGTGGGCTATAGCACACGGCCGGGCGGGTTTTAGCATTTAAAAATGGGCAAGTTTTATGGCCGGCAAAGAGGGGGCCGAACTCATGATCCGGGCTGCGATTGCTGTTCCGTTTTGACCGGTGACCGTGAGGCGGGGGGCAACGCGATGGGGGTTGGGAGCCGGCGGTTTTACGGCCAAAAATGGGCAAGTTTATGGCCGAACGCCCGATTTTCCGGCATTTTGCCCCTGGGGCGGTCGGTGGGGCGGGGCCCTCGGGGGGCGCTGGTCCCTGGGGGAGGCCGGTCGGGTCGGGGGGGCGGCCCGGGGGGGCCCGGTGGCTATAGCACACGGCCGGGCGGACGGTTTTACGGCCGAAAAATGGGCCCGGCAATGAGGGGGCCGTGAATCATGATCCGGGGCTGCGATTGGTTCCGCTTTGACCGGGCGGGACCGTGAGGCGGGGGCAACGCGATGGGGGTTGGGAGCGGGCGGTTTTACGGCCGTAAAAATGGGCAAGTTTATGGCCTAACGCCCGATT